>CM053745.1:5942871-6145280 GCA_028658305.1 Pachyuromys duprasi | reverse complement strand
GGACATTGCAGCCAGTCCTGAAGAGACCTGATAAGCTAGAGTTAGATGGAAGGGGAGGAGGTCTCCCCTATCAGTGGACTTGGAAAGGGGCAGGGAGGAGATGAGGGAGGGAAGGGTGGGGTAGGGAGGGAATACAGGAGGGGGCTACGGCTGGGATACAAAGTACATAACCTGTGATTAATATAAAATAAAAATGTGAAAATTTAAAAAATAATAAAAAATAAAAAAACAAAACAACAACAAAAAACATTTCAGTGCTCTACAATATCATTTTTTTTGGATCTACTGAAGGAGTTGTTTTCACTACTGGACAAAGATGTGTGAACAATGTGTGCATTTTACTCACCACATAAACATAGAGATTTTTTTTTAAGTTTAATGTTTCAATGTGGTCAGCAAAATCATTTCACCCTATCATTAAAACATACTGAATTGCTAATACTGTAGAATTTCTTGGTCCTATTATTCAGAAATTTTACTTTAAAAAGAAAATCTTGTTGCGTACAGTAGGACATGCCTTCAATCCTAGGACAGAGCAGACTAATGAAAAAGTTCAAGAGTTCGAATCCAGTCTATTCCAACACTGAGTTTTAGACTAGCCAGTAACAAAGCAAGACCCTTATTCACAAAGTGTGTTTGTGTGTGTGTGTCACTGTTTTGACTATTTTAAGAATATCAAGGATAGACAGGCATGGTGGCCTGCACTGTACCCAGCTATATATATTCTTATATATACATATATATTCATGCATGCATTCATATATTTACCTAGCCAGGTAATCTCAGCACTCTGGGAGGCAGATGCAGGTGGATCTCTGAGTTTGAGGCCAGCCTGGTCTACAAAGCAAGTTCAGGACAGCCAAGGCTGTCTCAGAGAAACCCTGTCTCAAAATAAAAATAAAAATTAAAAAAATTTAAAAAATAAAATAAAATAAAGAATGTTAAATTTCTCCAAATGTATGTACTGTGAATATAGCAAAATGTTCTCTAATTGTACTATCATTTGTAGAACATCAGTTCTATCAGTGGCTCAAACAAGACTAATTGTCAAGTTGTCATGAACCTCTTTTTTGTGCTACATCTATCCAAGTGAAAAGGAAGAAGAGAACTCTGCTCCTCACATGTGCTCATTCCTAAGAAATGCAGGACAAGTTACCTGTGCTGTGTTCTCCCAGAGCCAAGAGGTATGCAGGAGGCAAGGGCAAGTTGCAAATCCCTGCACCGAAGCCCTACCTAGAAGAATCAACAAACTAAGGCTGGGAGCATTAGCCACGTGTCTCAATGGCACTGCTCCACTTCAGCAAGCCCGACTACCAAAATGCAACAAGATGTTCCAGAGCAAAATCTAAAAGGGGAGCAGTAACTCAACTCCCGGGATGCAGGAAATGACCACCAGACTGCATCCACAATTGTTACCATGAAAAGGAATACTACCAAGCCCATGCAAGAGATCTGATCGTTGTCATTTAAAAACTACTCTACCACTAGCATGGCTCTGCATCAGAAACAGAGACAGCCTCAGTGCTCAGTAGCACAGCACTTGCCTGGCATTCTGGGTTCAAGTCCCATACAACAAATAAACAAGTATCATTCCTTACAGATGGGTCCCTGAAGAAGCGTATATCCTCACACAGATATGAATTGTGATAATTTAAAAACCTACAGAGAATATTTGAAGCCAGGCACTGCCAACTCCAGTTCTATGGCCCCCAGGGTCAGAGCTGCTCAGGTAGCACCTCCTGTCCCCCAGCCTCCGATGACAACCAGACAGTCTCTAAATGTGGGCAGGACAGGGAAATCATGCTCCCTAAGTAATTTGGTCAAGAACAATGGCCTGACATCTGCTCACCTGACAGAACCACTTGCAAGTCATAGTGTAATCAATGATTTTTATTACACCAGATACTACTTATATTTAACTCAACCATTTCTATAATTATGTTGGTACTTTCCAAGGCTTATTAAAACTGGAAATGGAGACATGTTCAATAGAATGATTAAAAATATTTTAAAACCCAAGTATGGTGGCACATGTTTTTACTCCCAGAACTAAGGAGGCAGAGAGAAGCAGGAAGATCTCTGTGAATCCCAGGCCAGCCAGGGCTACATACTAAGTCCATGTCTCCCTACCCACAGGAAAAAAAAGAGAGAGAGAGAGAGTATCATGGTATATTGACTCATCAAGTTTCCCAATCAATTAAAATGATTAAGAGCACAATGGCAACACAAAAAAACACAGACTGAAATAAAAACACTAAATGTATCTGCATTACACATGTATATTTAAAGATCAGAAGTAAAGTCTGATCTTTATTTGGCACATTAGTGTGCATGCCTTTCTTTTATACCACTAGTACCAGAATGCTATTAATGACAGGCTGAACGAAAAATAGTTATAGATGTGAGCATTTAGCATACTTACCACAGTGGGATTGCCACTACTTATCAACTGGTTGACTTCATGGAAAATGCTTTTGCAGTCAATTGACTTATCTAATGATCCTCTTTTTACAATTACTGCTACTGCTAAAAGAATCTGTTCCCGAACATACTTTTGGAGGCTGCAAAACATAAAAATTGTGAAAACATTTACCTACATCTGATATAAACACTCACCAAGTTTCTCACTATACCTGAAGCTACTGATAGTATGACCTGCACCTGAGAGTAACATAATCTATTAAGTTATGGAGAGACTCATTGACCTGGTGGGCTCTATTATTTACTAGCTGCATAACCCTGGGTAGACCAGAATAGACACTTCTTTTTCTCTTGTTTAAAATGGAAATAACAGTCAGAATTATGGTAAAAACTGATATTCTACCCTACTCTAAGGCTACACAGTTAATTTCAGGCCAGGCTGGGCCATACCATGAGAACCTGTTTTAAAAAGCAAACATCAAACAAACAACAGAACGTGTTCAACCGTAGAATTGTGTCCACTACAAATATACCAAACGCGTTAGGTGGCTCCTTGTTGAGTATTTAAGGTGGCAGTATCAGTAAGATTAAGATAATTCTGATTTTGTATCATCCCCAACCAGCAGTTTCTCAACCCTTGCCCTTTAATGAGAAAAGGCAAATTTCACCTGTCCAACCTCCTAAGAAAGGTGTTACCTCTGGTTGACCATGTAAACACCTATCGATCACAGGGGAACAGAGACTTAAATGCCTTTTCAGAACCCCTTCTTAAAGGTCAGACTCCCAAACACCAACTATATAATAAAACCTCTCAAATGCCATAAAGATGTGACCGTGTGCCCTTGGTACAAGCCACATCCCATACCGTGGGCAACAAGACCAGTCCCTAGCTTTCCTAGAAAAGTCCCATGTCCTGTAGTCCCGTGTAATTATTAAAAGTGCTTACTTTTAAAGGTATCACAGTTTGGGCACAAGTTAAACACACAGTCATGAGCTTTTAAAATTTGTGACAGGCAAGTGGCTGCTCTGCTCTCTGACCTCACTCTTTCCATATACTCAGTACAGCAGGCATATGGAACTCCTCAGTTCCTGGCTCCACACTTTTATACTTCCAAGCCTATGAGCTTCTATTCCCTCTGCCAAAATCCTGATGTCACTTTCTCCAGAAAGTTATTACTAAAGGCTCCCAAGGTACTAGCATGTGACATGACTTATCCGTTACTACTACTTAACTCTCTCCTGAAAAATCAGCCACCGACTCTAAGGGTACTCGCATATGTACAATTCAGGGTCTGCCATTTACTAAACAGTTTCAAACATGTGGTCCTATATCAAGACTAAAGTCAAACTTTTCCTTCCAAATACAGATTCGGGCCAGGGGTGGTAGCATACGCCTTTACTAACAGCACTCAGGGGGCCAGCCTGGCCCACACAGCAGGGTCCAGGCCAGCCAAGGCAAGGCTTCTTAGTGAGACCCTGCCTTTAAAAAAAAAAACAAACGAAAACCAAAACAACAACAACCCCTGCTGGCAAGAATTAGAAAATTAAAACATTTATTGAGTTTTATGCAAGGGTTTCTGTAAATTAGCATGTTCAAGAAATATTATGGACTCTATTAATTATCAGAAAGTTAATTTTAAAAAGATTAATAACCTAAATTGAGCAAGAATACAAAATGAGAATATACATTCCTTTCTTGATTACCATGAGACTGTCTTGAAAAGGAGGCATGGATCAAACTGGATACAAACTTTACCTCAATCAGGATGTAAGGAAAAAGCCTGTACATGTAAAGATAAGGACACAAATACACAATACCTAAGTATACCAGACAGTACGTACCATATAAGCTGTCTGTAGAATCCTACCTATAGAGTAAGTACATCAAGATTTGTTACTTGACTCTCATCTACACCAGAGAGCAGTCTATAAAATAAGAATGCCCATGTCACTAAAGACAAAAATGGGCAGAATTACTCATGCTTTAAAGAGATGTGCCAGGGGCTGGAGAGCTAGCTCAGTGGTTAAAGTACTTGCTGCTCTTGCAAAGGACTTAGGCTTGGTTCCCAACACCACACAGTGGTAATCACCTGCAACTTCAGCCCTCTTCTGACTTCTTTGGGTGCCAGGCATGCAGAATGTGCACACACATACATAGAAGCAAAATACTCATACACAGCAGCTGGAGAATGACTCAGCAGTCAAGAGCACGTCCTGCTCTTCTAGAGAACATGAGTCCAGTTCTCAGCAAACACATGGTAGCTCACAACCATCTATAACTCCAGTTCCAGCACATGTGATGCCTTCTTCTGACCTCCATGGGCACACATGTGGTACATAAATATACATGCAAGCACAAAACTCATATAAAGTAAAATAAATAAATCTTAAAAAATTACTCACATAAAAATAACTGCTTAATAAAAAAGGCTGATAACAGAACATAACATCTAACTTGTAATTAAATCCTGATCTGAAAAGACAGACAACATAGTTTACCTAAATACAGAAAGCAAACATTAACAGAGCTAGAGACCAACTGTATATTAGTAAGAAAAATAACCTAAGGCTGGAAAATATACCTAACATTAGTAAAGTAACTGGGGAACTTGGAATATACAATCAGAATAACGTTAAGTAATAATATAAGGGTGACAATTAGGTCTAGAATATTGATAGTGTGAGACATGAAGTACTTAAATGTAAAAGCAATGCAGCCGGCTCAAATGTGACAAAATGTTAACTGAGTTTCCACCAGGAAGAGTGTGTGTTGACTGTGCTACTGTGTCCTCTTTGCTCAAAGTTTTAAACATTTTTTCAAAGCTGGAGTGGTGGTACATGCCTGTAATCCTAGCACTCAGGGAGGCAGAGGCAGGCAGACCTCTGTGAGTTCGAGGCCAGCCTGGTCTACAAACCAAGTCCACGACACCCAAGGCTACAAAGAGAAACCTTGTCTCAAAAAAAAAAAATTTTTTTTCAAAATAATACAAGGAGGAGGCAGTACTTAACTAGCATTCACAAGATCTTCAGTTCTACCATCTAAAGCCATACAGACAGCACTAACACACACACACAAACATATAAACACACGCAGTCAAGAAAAAATTAACTAGTTCAACCTAAAACCTTTTGTAATCAACTCTAAGATGGCTTCTAAACTAATGAAAATAACCAAAGAATGGAACTGATTTGGATAGCACATAACAGCACACATGTAAACATCAAGAATATCTTGATTACGTACATATTATATATTATACAATATCATACTACTCTGCAGAGTTCTGGGCTTCATATAATGGGGTAGGAAAAGGCTGTCGAGGAGGCCTGAAGTTCTGTTGTGACCCTCATTACTTAGGAAACCACTATGTTATGACAGTTGACTCAAACACATAAAACGTGTCATCAAATCACTTCTATGAAAGTAAAAACAGAACAAAATCCCAGAAAAATAGAGGCTTTATACCAATAACCAGACATGGGTGGTAGTGAGGGGTTGCCACAAAGAGTGCTCTTCAGACATAGGGACCTAAATACTAAAACTACTAGCGGTATATTTCTTTTCTTTTCTTTTCTTTTTTTCCTTTCCAGTTTTTAGTAACAGTCTTATATTGCAGGCCAGTTTAACTTGGAACCTACAGCAATCCTTCTGCCTTAGCCTTCCAAGTGCTGAAATTAAGCATGATGTAACACTCCTAGCTTAAACAAAGCAAAACAAAACAAAAATCATGCACTACATAGCTAGCCCCTAATCTTTTAAAAAATATTGCTG
The DNA here is from genome assembly GCA_028658305.1 of Pachyuromys duprasi. Taxonomy (NCBI): domain Eukaryota; kingdom Metazoa; phylum Chordata; class Mammalia; order Rodentia; family Muridae; genus Pachyuromys; species Pachyuromys duprasi. Next base: position 6,139,087 of record CM053745.1, on the reverse strand, counting down.
TAGATGAACGCGGGCCTTCATGTTTAGTTCCTTTCATTATATAAATATGAACATGAAGATTTCTCTCAACTACTCTTTAACTACAAGAATACGTTATCAAAAAAGTTATTTCAAATTATTTTGCCACTGCCAAGATCAAAACAACCATCATTTTTAGTAAAATATAGCAAAAATATGTCAATTCCACACAAGAACCAATTTATACTCTTGTAAAAATGTGTAAATATTAAAGAAACTTCACTTTACCTCAGTTCTGAAATCTGATCTTTTTCTACAATAAACAAAGAATTTAGTGCTGTTTCTTCTAAAGTATTTTTTATGTACATATGTATGTACCATGTGGCTGGCTGTTGGCTTAATTTCTTCCTCTTCCTCTCTGGAGATAGGCAGCTACATCTTATAATACTCAGCCCATGCTAAATGTCCCAAACATATTAGAGCAATAAAACATCCTACCAAGCATCGAAGAACAAGCAAATATAAGTTTTGACAGTCAAAAGTCTGCTCTTATTCACAATCAAATTCTTCAAAATTCAACAAGAACAGTATCTTTAAATTTTTTTTTTTTAAGTATCAGAAACTTAAGTAAAAGGTGATTTTCAACAAGCATGAAAACAAGCTACAATCATTTGCATGGATTTTCACACTAGGAGCCCCAGCACAGAGCTTGCCTAGAAGCCTCTCCACTAAAAAGAAGGGCTCTCTGGAAGGACAGACACAAGGGCTGGGCACAGGCATTCTGGCGTGCCGCTCCACGTACTTACTTAGGCCTCTGCAAGACATAGGTTAGGAGGAATGTTCGCAGTGACTCGATGCTGCCTTTTTCCAAGAGAACCCACTCTCGGACAACCGCTTCCATTATGGCTGTGGCAGCTTGGAAAAGGACATAGTCCACTTTACTGGTTTCTGGGGAGAAAATTAAAAACGCTCTTTAAGCAGTGCCTCGTGCTACCGTGTGTACTCTGCATTTATTAATTTTAAGACAGAACATTTTCAGACAAGGAATAAGATGGTTACCTGTTCTGTTTTTAATCCAGTGACCTTGCTCTAGCACCACAAAGAGGTTAGTTCCTCTCAGAAGACACCTCAGGCAGGTGGCAGCTAATCACCGATCACAATTTTCACAAACTTTCCTCACCTCTCTTCAACTGTTACTTCCAAAGCATGAAGAACTAAAAAATAACACAGCTTTAAAAAGTAAAAATAAAAATATGAAGCAATCAGAGTGTACTAAGAGATTCTCACTCTGTGCAAAAGTGGACCTTTTTACTGGAAAAATATCTTATTAAGCCAGTCTTAGAACATTACTATTTGTGATGAGTCATGCTGCTAAAATATTGTAGCTTTTCAGTAAGAAAGCCTTCAGCAAGATGACCCACCTCAATAGCAAGTTCAGAAATAAACAACCACATCCAAGGTTTGTCTCAAGATGGTCAAATACCATGACCCACATTTACACAAGGTGAGAAGTTCTTGTTAATTTTCTGATTGCAACACTGATCAAACTGAATAAAATCCCGAGGCTACACTTAGAAAGACCCAGCCCTACCTGGTAAGTTATAAGCATCTGAACTAAAACCTGAATCAGGGGGGGAAATAGAAAATTAACATGCTGAAGAAATATTTTATATTAATTTTCTATTTTTTCTGTTAGTATATACTGCTACAGTTTTTAAACAGCATTATCAAAAGGGAGAAACAGTCAAAATGAAGTCAAGAAAAAGCAGAAATTCTCTTAAAGTCTAAAAAATAACCACGTGAAACTCTTAAAAAGTCTGATTAGACTCCAGATTTTATGCCAAGATCCCTGGATATGAGTACCTGAAAGCCACAAGAAATTAACTCTAGGCCTAGAATGGTGCCTTCAAGAACTCAGAAGAACAAGAAGTATAGTTGGGCACTGGTTTCTAACTCAAGCTCAGGTCATTAAAAATGTTACCAATGTTCTTAAACACATTACCTGTGAAAATACTGGAAGAAGGTGTGCCTGCGTAAGAGCATGTCATTGTAGACAGGTGGTCTGGATACACCAAAAGTAGAAAGAACCAATCTGGGCCTTTTGTTTCTAAGTAAGTAAGTAAGTAAGTATTAAGTAAGTCCTTACTACCTTAACATAAACTGACTGAGATGATTAGAAGTCACAACAATTTAGAACCTTTATAATATAATAAATGATCAATTTTAAAAGCAAATAGCTTTTGAAAATGTGGCCTTATTATTTTAAAAAAAGTTTAACTTTCCAGAAGTGAGGATGGAGTGGTGGATTTGATCAAAGATTCCAACAATTTTAGCCAGAAACAGGTTATAGCTATCTCCCTTAGGAAGAATATGGCTGTGTCTGAGAAAGGTGAGTTAAATAATCTCACTGTAGATTTTTTTGAGGTGGTGTCTTCACTTCCATCTAAGTGAAATCCTTAGCTACAGGTTTTAACAAGAAGGCAAATATGAAGGCCTCACAGAATGTTAGAAACAGCAAAGATCATCTTACTCAGCTGCTCCATCCTCTAGCTGAAGAAACCACTGCCAACAGAAGGAGGAAGTGTGAGATCACATGGCTCCCTAAGTAACACTAGTCCTTGCTAAGCATACCCCACCAAAGGCAAGACCAAGAAGGCACCTTCTGTCAGCTGAGTCTTGAGACACACTTATCTTAAACTACCTGTACTTCTATCCTAGCCCTTTCCTGTCCTACACAAGAATAACATTTGAAAGATTCCAAGAAACGTTTCTTAACTCTCCTTCACCACCTACATAGCAGGAAATGAGAATCTCTAACTTCCAAAAGAAGCTGTCTCTAAGGATGGAGCTGTCCCTGGAAGAGAAAGCTAAGTTCCTAATTGAAAAAGCAGCATTGTTCCTAACTGAGTATCACATCTTCTGATAAGCACACAGCAGAACTATATAAGGGAAGCTGGAAAGGGCTCTGTATACTGGCCACTACTCACTAGCAGAACTACAGACACACAAGCCTCAGTCTTACTCTGCCACAAAGATGCCGGCACTGTGAGGTCTTCCTGCTGAACTCACACCTCAGCTAGAATTTCTTACATTCCTTAAGGAAGAGCTGCACCTGGCTACCACAGTGCTATGATAAACTACTTGAGGCTACTTTGCTACCATAGTAATTTTAATAATTATGGAACTACAAGTCATTTTTATTCTGTGATAAAAATTAATTATATTGTCTGAAATGTGATAGTACCCTTTGGAGAAAAACTGAAGTAAAATTAATAATAAAGGGAAACTAATTTTAAAAAGTGTTCTAAAAACAAAAGCAAGCCAATCTAGATGATCAGCACTACAGTCTGACCTCAAGGGTTTCTGCTCAAACAGCAGGGCTATGAGCTCTGAAATGCCAGCTCTGCTCGAGTGGTGACGCCTGCATCTACTGACGAGCAGCAAAGTCTCAGCCGAGGAAAGCAACACTGGCAGCATTACCAATGACAATTCTCCAAATATAGACGTCAACTAGCCCAACTGAATGTGCTGGTTTGCTTCCTTTCGTGCTGGCTGCCACGGTAAGTGAGTAGAATCCGTTTCTTTCTGAGGAGGCAAAGTAGTGCTACGACTTCAGAGGTGGTAAGCTAATCCCTCTCATTTCTTTGTTCATTCTTTGAGTAAGAATTAAACTTAGCCTTGTTTTTTTTTTTTTTTAAGAGACACATTTAACCCTAAAAAACTAGAAAGTTCCTGTAAGTGCAGAAGATTTCTTAGGTGAAATAACCTAAATGTAACGAAACACACAAGCATGCAGTATGCACACACATGTGCACACACAAGACAGGTGCACACGCGCGCACACACACATACAAGAAAAGAAAGCAAAAACTAAAAAACAGGAATAAGAAAAAGAAATGAGGTAAAATGAGAAACACATAAAACTGAAGCCAGAAGTAAGAGAGGAAGAGTTTTAAGAGGACAGAAGTGGGAAGCATCAAAGAGAAAACTCTCCCTTTATCGGAATATATTTCCCAGACATTCTACAAAATGACACATAATCCCTAAATAAGAATGTGAAAATTCTGAGTTGTGATTGACTGCCACTTGTATGAGAAGTCTTCTTAGAGGAATCTGCCCTTCTGTGCTGGTGGCAACTGAGTAAGGGGTTAAAAAGATTTTTGGTCAAGTTTAGATGCAAACGTTAAAGTAACCCAGGGCTCCACAGTACATTAATGACAGTGCATCTCGCTGTGTACTCCATCTTTCAAGTAGTGAACAGGTGAAACCCAAGCTGACTTCGAAAGCACAACTAGAATTAGCAATACTGCTCTTTAAGTGTGTCCAGACAAGCTCAGCTATTATGAAAGCCACCATACATCATAAATACACATGCTCAGAAACCAGAGTGCTATAAGCAAATAAAATGCTTATAACATAATCGACAATGACAGCTGCATTCAACAAAAAGTGAAAAGCTGGGGGAACCTAGACAAGGCAGGTAAGTTATCTGCCATTAAACTCAAACTCCAATTATTTTATGTTAATAGCTTAACACAATGGTCTCTCACATCTGTTATTTTGGATAATTTCAGGATAAGGATGAGGAATTAGCCCTTTTAAAGTCTTCGGGTTAATGTTTCAGTTCTTCCTTTTATTTAGCATTAATTAAATATACTATATGAACAAAAGAACAAAATGTCTTAGTAACAGAAACAATCCATTCAGGAATAAAACTAAACCATGGATGAGTCCATTAAAATGGCTGTTCTGCATTAGAGACAGCTGTCACAACGTCTGTCTAGAGGTGAGACCCGAGCGACACAGCTCCCTTCCTACCGCTGCTGGCTCCTGCCGGCCAGAACAGCCGCGGACTTTACAGTCTTCTTAAAAAATAAATAAACAAGCAAATGAAGCAGCGCGGCTCCGTTTACTTTATTGTCCACAAAATGCTTTTTTATACATGACAACATAGGCACTTCCCAAGACATTAAGATAGCCATGCCTATGCACATGAAGGCAAATGGTGTCATTATTCTCATTTCACAGATGACAGAGGCCCAGAGAGGTTGACCTCTTCAAGTTGACAATGAGCAGAGGGACCACTGGCAGCCAGAACTCATGGTTTAACAGAACTCTTTCCACTGCAACTTAAGACCACTCACTTTATAAGCCTGATATGTAAAACATTTTAGAAGAGATGACCATCCTTGTTTATTTCTGTATGGAAACCAGAGTACTGGTAAGTAACAGATAAACCCTACCAAAATCACAAGAATAAACAGGTCTTAGTTCCTATCAAGTAATCAATTTGTAGTCATAAGCCAACTCAAAAATTTTATGAATTTTAAATGCAAACAATAAAAGATACTGCCAACTAAGCAAAAAGGCCAACTATAACCAGGTTATAAAATAAAAACAATGCTGGACAGTGGTGACACATGCCTTTAATCTCAGCTCTCAGAAGGCAGAGGCAGGTGGATCTCTGTGAATTCAAGGCCAGCCTGGTCTACAGAGTGAGTTCCAATACAGCCAGAGCTATACAGAGTAACCCTGCCTTGAAAAACAAAAACAAACGAAATCCCAAAAATCACCCTTTCTAATATCAAAAAGCAGAGAAGAGGTGAGTGGCAACATCATAAACAACTCCTTAAAAAGGCCATCTTGGACAAGAGAACTATCAGTCCTGGAACTGTGTGTAAGAGACCATTTCTGTATGTGTTAGACATAGGAACTCATAAAATAATCTAACGAAAAGTACAAATCACTGCTTTATTTATTTATATTGATAACCTTCCCAGAAGTGACTAATTTGGCTAAGGAAGCTGAGTATAAACCAGTTTTTAAAAAGAAAAACCGGAAAAAAACTAAAAAAGAGAAAATACAGAACTTCCCCTAAACAACCTTAATTTTTCAAACTCATACTAGGGTTACTTATAATTCCTGTAATAATGGTATGCTGTTTGGAAACAAAAAAAGATCTATCTCCCTAAGCTTCCTTTCTGGTTTCACAAAACACTTTAATTACATCAATTACAATAGGAAAATCTTTAGTGAAAATGATTAACTGCACAAACCAGCCTCTATTAAAAGGGATTTATAACAACTAACATTCAAAATAGGAAAAAACAGCTCTGATTATGCAAAAATATTTTTAAAGTGAAAACTTACCCAAAATATGCCTGCAAACTGCAAATGGTGATTTGGATTTCCTAAATGATAGGAATATGTGCTCTGCATGCTGGCGTTGCTCATTACTGACCATGGAAGGTGGTGCCTTTAGAGTGAAAACAGAGACAGCAACCCAGTGAGAAAGCTGGCAAACAGCAATCCCTCACCACTGTGCAGAAAACCTGCTCGCTTGAGGAGAGAAGGGAAAAACTTTTAAGTTTTTAAGGAACTACAGTACAGAACTTCAAAATATATAAAATACAGTTTCGCAAAGCTCTGCCTCAGAACTGTTTAAAGCTGTCTACAATTTAAAGAAGAGCTATTTAGCTAGACCATTTTTAAAAAAATAGGTAACCAGGCAGCACAAATCCCAGCACTCCAGGGCGCAGAGGCAGGCGGCTGAGTTCAAGGGCAGCCTGGTCTACAAATGGAGTCCAGGACAGGCAAGGTGACACAAGAAACGAAACCCTGTCTCGAAAAACAACCCCCCCTCAAAAAAACAACAACAAAAACCTCACCATCCTTTGCTTCAAAACTAACTTACAAAACTTGAAATGTCAAAACCCTTCAGAACTGCAGAAATTGATTCTAAGTTACCAAAAACCTGTAAATGTTAAAAGTTGGGAATTCGTGGAACACTGTACATATTCTCTGAATAACAAATTCAATCAGGCTTTAAAATTCCCTTTTGGTGCAATAACATGCCTTCCAAAGCTATTTCTCTACTGACAAAGATTTGGATAAAATATATTCCCATTACATGGTTTAATTCTCTTTTGAAATAAGACCTGAGATAAGGGAAGAGACTGGGAGTGATTTATTGTTCTACAATCTACTCGCACCACATATTCCAATCAATATAACGAAAGGCAATCACGATGGGTGAGGTGGTGCATTCCTTGAAATGAGGCAAAGGCAGGTAGATCTAAGTTTGAGGCCAGCCTGGTCTATAGATAGCAAGTTCCAGGCCAGCCAAGGACACATATTAACATAGTGAGACACTATCTCAAAAAGGGGGGGGGGGGGGAGAGAAGGGAAGCACTCATAAATTTAACTATACCAAAGATTCTTAAAGATGAAAACAAATTTTCCAGCTGAGCAGAGTAGCCTGTAATGTGAGTCTCTCTGAACACTGAATCTCCTCTGTGAACTGCAGCTAGTTAAGCCAGTATACATTATTTCTAAGTGCACAGCGCCCTCTACAGGTCTCCAGAGGAAAACAGTATTTGTATTACAGAACTGAGTTAATATTTTCAATTAGGTTTTAGTAACAAAATACTGGGAGCAACTAGCTACATTAGAAGTTTTTGTCCTTTCATCTGAAAACTCTTTATTCTCATCAGGAGAACAAAATTAGTTGTGTTTCTCAAAGTTTCCATCATTAACACTGCATAGTAGTAAACACCGCCCAATCATACAGCAGTGTATACAAATCAACACTGAGTTACCTGGGCAGTGTCTGGATCATTTTTCCTCTCATTATCCTTATGCTAGTTACTCTATAAATAAAAACTCCTTCTTGGGCTAATGGTGCAATAATACTCTGCTATTCAAATATACGTTATAGAAAGCAAAGGTATGATAGACAGCACATAACTTAAAGGTTATTATTTAACCACCTATTCAGATATTATACACACAAAACCACCAAGTCCACACATCTGGCAGGATTTACTTTAGATTCCTAAATCCAAATGAATTCTTTCTTAAAAAAAAAAAAAGTTCTGTGCGCTTATAGTCCCAAGGACTTGACAGGCTGACGCAGAAAGATTACCTGACTGCAAGAGTTCAAAAGCAGCCTGGGTGATATGAGGGTATGCAGTCTCAAAAACTGTAAAAATGCTTACAAATTACTCGGCAATGGCTTCCAAACAGCAAGTTATCTCCATGAGAAAATCACAAAAATTATGCGGACATGGCTCCGTGGGTAACAGCACGAATATGCATGCACGAGGACCTGAGTTCAAACCCCCAGCATCCATGTAAAAATTGGGCATGACTATGCATGTCTGTCACTTCAGTACAAGGATCAAAAGAGGGGTGGGGGACAGATCCCTGACCAGCCGGCCCCGCTGAGCCAGTGAGCTTCATGTTCAGCATCTCAAGGTAATAAGGCATAGAGCAAGGAAGACACTCAGGAGAGAGTGGGAGACAGGAAACTTAAAAACTGGCCAGCTCCCAAAGAACAAGTTAGAAGGAAAAAGCATGTACTGTGTGTGTGTGTGTGTGTGCGTGCGCATATCAGGTCTTTGAACGGCTTCTATTCAAAGTGTGCATGTATGATAAAATACATATATTTTCTCCTCAAACTTCCCCCAGTAGTACTGACCTATATAGCACCCTCCTACATTTGCCTAAGTTCTTTCCATTCAGAAGTCCCAACTTAGCCTTCAGAAACCTTCTTCAGCCCTTCACACCCCTCCCTCACTGAGCACAACCTTCCTCTCTGTGTATTAAGTATCCAACTCCCCATAAAGGCTGTTTGTTTCTTGTCTTTGCCTTGCTGGCTTTCTGGCACCAGGGACTTTATTTTACTCACCTCTGAGTCCCTTGAAACTACCACATACAAAAGAAAGCGGCACTTAATAAAGGTACCTAACATTGAGAGATGCTTAGTATTGCAAGCATTATTAGAAGAAACAGATGGTAAAAGAAAAGATCTATAATCTCACTCATTCTGACGTTTAGGAAGATGCAATGGTCCACCCCACCTCAGTACTCTACACTTTTTCCTGTAGCTCTTCACATTTCACCTATCTACAAATGAGTTGTAACAGGGGTGGGGGAGGATAAAAATTCCAGAAATAAACAACCCATACATTCTGAAATATGTGCTATTCTAAGTAATGTTATGATTAACTCTGGTGCAAACAGACCCTTCCATCCAGACAGAGATGCAAAATCATTTCTTTGACTAGTACATGTACTACCTACACATTAGTCTCTTAGCAGCCATAGTGATAATTAGGCCAACTGTTTATGTCCAAGCAAAACTTATTTTCCGTAACAATGAGTCGGAAACACAAAAGTAATGTAATGATGCTGGCCATTTTAAGACAGCATACTACCATAACTACTCTATTATTACTGTTTATTTCTGGACCTAATTTGTAAGTCATACTTCTTCATAGGTAGGAATATGTGGGAGGAAACTATGCAAGAGAAGCTAATAGAAGCTACAGATTCTAGGCGTCCGCCGAGTGTCTTACACATGAAGGACTAAAGCACAGTGGTCCCTGTGCTTCACAAGGACACTGAGCTACAGAAAGTGTCAGCGACATACCCACGGCCACACAAGAATATGAAGTTGAACTAGGAATAAATCCAGGTAGTCTGACAACAGGATTCTCGCTGAACAAAATATTTAGATGGCTCAAAGTAGAAAAGCAGACGTCCCTTAAGTCTTCTTCAAGACCCAATTCAGACACAGGGATGTTTTAAATGGCCTGTAAAACTCAGTAAAGAATGGTCCAGGAGCTTTTGGCAGCTGTTTTTTTGTTTTGTTTTGTTGATAATAACAGCAAAAGCTCCCACTTCACATTTGCTATCAGCAATGGGAGATGGCAGCAGGGAGCAGCACCAGGCAGGAGACCGTTCTCAATCTTCAGGAAAACAAAGGCCAGGGTGAGAGGAAACTGAGTATGTTCCTATAAATACAGGCTAGCAAAAGACCCAGGGCTCACAAACCCAAACACAAGATTCCTGCTTCTGTCCTCAACTCCACCATCTCACCAGCACAGACAAGCAGTTACCCGTTTACAAAATCTAGTAAATACCTACAGTGACTCAAAGGCAGAAGAATTCAAAACTGGAATTCTGGAGATTATTTATTAATGCAGGGGCTAAATGCCATGACCAGTGCTTTAGTATACTGAATATTATAGGGATTCAAAGACTTTGAATGGCTTCTATTCAAATGTGTTTGACATGGAATATACTTAGCACCACGCCAATTCTAATTGCTACTACTACCATGCTGCTAAACCTTTCTTCAGAACAAACACAAACTCCAATCCCTATTCTACAGACTTCCGCTTTTTCCCTAGAAAGCAGCTGAGTATGTTCTAAACTGTAATAGTCGAAATTTATAATCACTATAAATCATCAGGCAAAATGATAAATTCCTTTTACATTTTAGCTCATTAATTCCAGGAACATTGTTATACGAATCATCTTCCTTCTTTTAAATGGAGAAACTAAAATTTAGAAATTGTTAGATCCCTAAGATTGTCAAGTCAGTAAGAATCATAACCAGAATTTGACCTCAAGTTCACACTATATTAAAATTTATCCCAGGGCAGGGTGTTGGTGGCGTGCGCCTTTAATCCCAGCACTCGGAGGTGAAGGCAGGCAGATCTTTGAACTGAAAGAGCTCCAGGACAGCCAAAGCTACACAAAGAAACCTTGTCTAAAAAACAAACAAAGAACCTTACTCTAGAGATAAACATGAGATAAACACTGAGGCCTCTCAGATGTCTAACAGAAAATGCTAACTAATATTCTTAGCTTATTATATATATCATTATGTATAGGTCATAAAAAAGACTGAATAATCAGATACTATTTGTAGACAGAAAAATACACTATGAGGGTAAGAGAAAACAATGGTTTGAAGTTATATCATAAAAAAATTTTTTTTTTAATTTTTTGAGACAGGGTTTCTGTGTAGGCCTGACTGTCCTAGAACTCATTATGTAGACCAGGCTGGTCTTGAACTCAGATATCCACCTGCCTCTGCCTCCCAAGTGCTGGGATTAAGTCTGTGTGCTACCAATGCCCAGTCGTAGCATAAATATGAAATTAACACTTTCTTAGAACAACACGTGCCATCCAAACACACAAATTATTAGTAACATTTGATTCAATCAGTAAAGATTTAATAAGAATTTGTTCAACTTTCAGTTTTCCCTTTATATCTACTTGAACCTTTGGCTCTTACCACTGTTCCTATCTAATTTTACAACTAGTCCTATGAGATGACTTGATTTTTTGATACTTTACATTTATTCTATTATCCCAGCGCCTAGGAACCAGAGGCAGCTGGCTCCTATGAGTTGCAGGCCAGCCTCGGCTACATAGGGAAGACCTTGTCTCCCAGCACTAGGGGCAGAGGCAGGTAGGTCTCTGTGTGTTCCAGGCCAGCCTAATAGTGAGCCCCTCTCTCAAAAAACAACAACCACAAAACCCAAATAATTAAATAAATAATAAGTAAGCCTACTTAGCCATGTTTCATAGTGCTCTACAAAAAGTTCTACAGATTTCGGCTACCATCTTTTTTCTGCTAACAAGTGAGAGTCGTGGCCCCTGATTAATCCCTCAAGCTCCTCCAGTACATTTTCCAAAGTTGTCCTTCCAACTATGTTTTCCTCTCAGACAGACTTTCTCCCAGAAATAATCTTTTTACCTTCAAAGTAAAATAAAATAAAATAAAAATTTACCAAGAACCAAGTTCAACACATGCACCTCCCTCTGAAGCAAAAAAACCCCACAAGAACAGAGAGAATCCAAGTAACAGTTGAAGACCTAAGTAAGACACATTGATGAGGGAAGGTTAGACTGGCCAAGCTGGCAATGCAGTGACAAATGGATACCTTAAAGACATAAAACCAAATCTTTACACATATTGTACGAAGTAATAAATTCATTTTATATATAGGATAATTTAAGATTTAAAAATGAAACACAAAACTTTAATAAAATGTTAGGAAGAAAACACATTTCTCAGAGTAGTGAAAAGAATTAAACTATAAATAACAAGTACAAATTCTTTTTAAAATTAATAAACTCAATTATATCACAATTAGTCTTCTAATATTAAAGTCACCACAAGTAAAATGAAAGACCAGTCGATCTTTAGAAGATAAGAGACTGCATCATAATTTACATAGGGTCTTAAGCAAAAATTGAAAACTCCCAGAAAGGAGTAAAACACGCCTAACAGAAACTAATGCTTTGCAATTATTTTAAATTGTTTTGTAAAAGGGTCAGTGAGATAGCCCAATGGGTAAAGGTACTTGCCACCAAGTCTGACAACCTGAGTTTGATTCCGCATGACCCACAGGACGGAAAAAGGTAAAGCCACCAATTTGTCCTCTGACCCCCTACAAGCACACCCTAGTAGAAGTATGCCAACACACTAATTAAATGGATAAAAAATTAATAAGTTTGTAAAAAAAATTAAGAAGATGACTTATGTCCTCATTATCTGAGCCTATTCTTCTCCAGTAAGACAACCCCAACTTTAGTTACAGGGCAATGCACCTTGCTAAAATTATGTTTCCTAATGATTTTCTCCTTGCTTACACCCCCCTGCACACACCTGCCCTGAGATTAAGAAGACAGAGAGAAAAGAATCTGGAGAACTTGAGGGCATCCCAGATCAATGCTAACTCCATACTTTATGTGAAATAAAAATAAAGCTGTCTTCAGCTCTCTCCTTCCACAAAGTGGATTAAACTCGGGACATGAAGCTTGGTGGCAAGCACCTTTACCCACTGAATCTTCTATCTTTTTGAAGACACTGTTCTTTGTGGGGATTGTATTCTATATCCTGTCAAATCCAATCCAAGCAAATCAAAATGCAATAGAAAAATGGCCAATATGCTAAACAATTTAGAGTAGAAAGTAAAAATAAGCAATAAACACAAACACACTCAAAATCAGGATTAGTAGTTCACATCCATGATGCCAGCACTCAGACACTGAGGCACTCTTAGACTGAGATCCAGGGCCCCTGCCTCAGTGTTCTGCAAACTGCTCTAGGTAGGCTATGTCTGCTGTCCTCTTAAAATCAGAGCACCTATAATTAAGCACCTGCACAAGACCTTCACAAGACGAGGCTATCACTCCCTTATGGAGAGAGGGCTTGGAAGGCCCATTTGATAGCTCAGAGATAACACATATGGAATGTGTTCACCACAGAGAGCTCACCACAGACTTACCAGGCCTTGCCCATCCTCAAGTGTATGGAAGCCACTAGCACTTGCTGAGGAAGATAGACTTTTCTTCATTTGTGTCAATACCCAAAAGTTTCCCATGCTCCTGTAGTAATGCCTCACCCATGCTTCTATAGGGAACTCCAATTAATCCTTTTGGTTCACTAAGGTACACTTGGATGGAATAATTTCTTTGATCTGTCTTTTGTGACCTATCTGGAGTAAATTGAAATGTATCTTTTTTAAAATAGCTAGCACAACACTCAACTTCCTAAAGGCTGAGATTTTAGATGTTCACCTCTACACAAGCTAAAGTAATTTTAAAGCTATGTACCTTTGTGGAAGAAGAAACAGGCGAGGGAGCAGTGTCAAAGAGTTATACTCTTTTGGAAGACTAAAGAAAATGTACTAAGATTTGCTATGTAGAAACTGGGCACATGGGTATGTTAGAGAGTCTACATGCTTTTCTGTTAATTTGAAACCCTGAATTTCAGTCCCCATAGAATAGCTAACTGCATACCTTAAACTCTCTTGCTAAAACCACATAAAAATGGTGGATCTACTAGTGGGCCACAAACAAATGCATCTCACATCATACAACCAATTAAAGAACGGGGACTATAGAAATGGCTCAAGTGAGTACTGCTCTTGGAGAGGACCAGAGTTTTCTTCCCAGTACCAATAACTACCTGCAACTCAGAGGATCCAAAGCCCTCCTCTGGTCTCCACAGGCACACATACATGTATACATTCACACTTACACGTGCACATACACACTAAAATCTCTCATTCTCTCTCTCTCTCAACAAAGTAAGCATTCTTATCCAGTTTGTCCTAATACAAGAATTCCTTCAGTGTCAAGAATACAGAGCAACCTATGTTGCTGCCACCGTATCTAAGAAGCAGCAGAAATGACAGTTCCGATTCCAGCACTACATAAACACTTCATGTAGTGGGGCACACCTACAACCCTGCATTAGGGAGGCAGATACAGGCAAATCTCTGCGGGTCACTGGCCAGCCAGACTAACCTAATCATCCCCAGGTCCTGAAAAGGAACCCTGTCTCAAAACACAAGAGGATGGTCAGACATGGTAATATACATCTTTAAACCCAGACATGGTAGTATACACCCCTTTAAGCCCTGGACTGAGGAGGCACAGGCAGGTGGATATCTTCACACTTCAGGCCAGCCAAGGCTTTGTAGTGAGACCCTGCCTCAAAACAAGCATAACAGTAGATACACAAATGTGGTAACATGCTTTCAACTTTATTTTGAGACCGTATATAAGTTGACGAACTGCCTCAAAATAAAGATATTTTTAAGAGGGATTTATGTTAAAAAAAATATTGTATGATTGTTGTGTTCTGTGTGTCTGTTCATTTGTTTTTTTAGACAGGATCTTAGAATATAGCACTGGCTGGCTCACTATTTACACCATGCTGGTTTCAAACTCACAACCCACCTGCCTCTGCCTCCCAAGTGCTGAGATTAAAGGTATACACACCATATCCAGCCTGTGAGATCATTCTAATTGGTTTTATAAATCTAAAAATGAAATTTATAAACACAAAGCAACAGATATATCTATCTTCTCTTTAGCAATATATGTACTTTCAATGTTTTTAAAGTGTTGTTTTAATAATACAAGATTGAGAAAAGGAGCCAGAGTAAGAAGATATGACCTATTAAAAATGGATGTCTAGCGCCTCTTACTAGTGTATTTGGCCAGTGGTGATGACAACCACTGGAAGAAATATGGCAGCATATTTCAAATAGTGATCAGTAATGTAAAACCAGAAGCCGAGTGTGAAGACAGTGCAGTGTGCTCTGGCCATGCGCTGTAGAACAGCCTCACCACTGCAGGGTGCAGAGGAAACTCTAAGTGAGTAAGGTCCTGAGTGAAGTTTCTGTGTTTTGACATGGGCACAACCTGTGGCGGACTTCAAGACTAATTAGCCCATGGGAAACTAACAAAGCCATTCCCCAAAAAGGACAGTCTAAAGAGAAATAGCAAAGCTTTTCTTGGGAGTCCAAGTATGGTTTATGAACAATATATGCCAAACTTGAAGCTGTAGCTTCCTCCCCCAGGTGCTTATAGCCTGAGGCTGCTGACCTACACAGACTCCTACCCAGACTAGCTAACCCCTCTCCCTGCGCTACACCTCATACACACACTGAGGTCCAGTAGAGGGGGAGCATTACAGAAGCTCCACCCGATTGCAGCTTCAGTATACACACGCCTGTTTGTCTTCATTCCCTCGCTTCCTCTAATAAGGGTTCTAGGACCCCAAGCCATGGGATGTGGCAAAACACCATGTGCACCATTTCAAACGTCAACAGCCCCATTTGGCTACACTGGAGAGCAAGGCAAGTTCCAGCAGGTCACAGTACATCAAAGTTAAGACAATAAGCATTTATTTAGTAATGTTTATTTAGTAAAATCAAGGCTGCCTTGATTTTATATGCTTTGGATGTGAGGCTATATGATACATTAAGGTACAAAAACTAGCTATTATTTATAAAGTATGTATACTATGTGCCAGATACTATATTAAGCACTTTTAACATAAATTATTTAATCTTAGATAACCCCTAGACATCCTATTTTAACATTTTACATTTATTTGTGTGGATGTGTGTGGATGTGTGCATCTCAGCATACCAATTTACAAGAATTAGTTCCCGCCTTCTATCATATAGGCCTCAGGAAACAAACTCAGGTCATGAGGCTTGATGGCAAGAACCTTTACCTGCTGAGCTGACCCCTAATTTTGTTTTATTCTTTTTTAAAAATTCATTGCCCAATTTTATTTAATTTTGCAAGATTTATTTTAATTGAAATTGTGTTTAGGAAGTGGTCTCTGTGTGGGTGTACATGTGAGTACAGGTGCCCTTGGAAGCCAGAGGCATAGGATCCCCTAGTGCTGGAGTTAAAAGAGGTTGTAAGCCACCTAACAGGGGTGCTGGGACCTAAAGTTAGGTCCTCTTCGCCACTCAGCCATGTCTCCAGTGCCATTCATTTCCCTATTTTAGTTGAAAAATAGACACCAAGGTTAACTGACTTGCTAAATATCACAGAACATCATTCTTAGAATAAAAAGATATTCCAGACCCTTTATCATATTGCCTTTCAATTCCCATGACTTTAATAACTTTCCTAGATGTGATTTTACACACACACACACATACACACACGGTGTGACTTTTCTATGATGCCATCTGACAGGTGAAATACTTTCATAATTAAACATGACTATATTATAGATTACAATAAGGTTCTTATTAATTTTTAACATGAACGCTGAGGGAAAAAAGTCTAAGCCTGTTTGGGAAAGTAGTGCTCAGTGTCCCCAAATATATATAAAGTCACTTCTCCTTCATCAGTTATTTTGGCATTAAAAAAGTTAGGAATAATATATTCCCCACCCCTAGCCAGGCTCAGTGGTACATGCCTGTAGTCCCAGCACTCAGGGAGACAGAGGCTGTATCGAGGCCAGCCAGGTCTACAAAGTGAATCCAGGACAGCCAATGCTACACAGAGAAACCTCATCTCGAAAAAAAAAAAAAATTCCTCACCCCAATCTTGTTCAGAATCTATCTCACCACCTTTTTTGGCCACCTTCAACAATCTCACATTTTCCACAACTTCCAAGGCAAACTCAAAGTAATTATAATGGCAATAGGACTTAATATAGGTCACAGCTGCCTATTTCCTTTGGGTCACAACAGCCTACTCTCTTCTGCATTTAGTCATTCATTTTCTTCATTCAACATATATTAAAGTAACTACTCTATGACAAGCCTTGTGACAGATGCTGGTATCAACTATCAAAGAAAAGCAAAGGTCCCCAAACTAAATATATATTAAGAATCTAACAGTGGAGACCAGTATTGCTCATATAACACATCTAGAATTTCTAAATGTAGGTCAGTATAGAACAGGTGAATCTCACCTTCCGGGTTGACAAAGAAAGGCTTCCCTGAAAAGTGAAGAGCCTTCTTCAGGCAGAAGGAATTGTCTGTGAAATGACTTGTGTTAGCATGAAAAACCGAAGGATGAACTAAGAAAACTGAGTGGCCACAGAGACACAGTGAGAGAAGCTTGGCAAGCCAGTAACTTATCCAAAGCCTGCTGCTGGAAAAAGAGGTGTGTTCACACCTGAAACTCTGTCTCCAGACTCTTCCACAGTGCTCCTGGGCTCCCCCACAGCACTCTGCTCAACTATTCCCACCTCAGATGACTGTCAGTGACATGATGTGGCCCTCCACAAGCTCGATGCTGCAGGTCAAAGTGAGCTAGCAACTCACAGGACCCCTTAAGCTCCAGGAACTTTCTGTTAGCTGCAGCAGTCCCACAGTGCATCACTGCACATTTAAGAAATGTTACCAGAGCAAAAGGGGCCACCAACAAGCACTTAGTCTAGATCAGAAGACACAACTTGAGGAACGGAGAAATAAAGCATCAACCAGGCAGAGGCCAGAGAAGGCCATCTTAAGCCAACTGAATAGACAAGTAAGACTCTGGAAGAGAGCCAGTGTGCGGTGATAGATGGTAGCCCACTAACACAAGAGACAAGCTGGCTTCATGGGTGGGCATTCTGTATGGTCACACAGGGCCCTACTCTCAAGTGGGCGCCACTATTGTCACTCTCCTGAAATTCTTAATAATTTTATCTTGGAACTTGTGTTTTCTATAAAACTAGACAGAGTGTGAATTGTGACGACAGAATGCTGGCCAACCACATGTGTACACACTTCAGGGTAAACTGGGGCACCAAGGTCCCCCGTAGTTGAAGTAGGACCTAGGCCTGACTGGCAGTAGTGACATGCAGACTGTGCAGAACCCTACATCAGGAAACCATCTTGCCTATCGATCACCAGAGCCTGGCCACTAAAGTACCAGGACAGAAACTGCCACCCACACTCACTGAACTTGGGTCAATAAATTAAAGAACAAAGCAAGGGAATTAATCACTTTAAGAAATTTTTCAGTTTACAAGCACTACTTTTAAATTTCTACCAAAAAAGGTAAGTAACTAAAAACTCAGAAATTCTTTTTTTGTTTTGTTTAAATAGGGTTTCACTGTGCAGTCCTGGCTGGTCCTAGAACTCACTCTGTAGACCAGAGTGGGTTCTAACTCACACAAATATTTGCCTCTGCCTCCCAAGTGCTGGGATTAAAGGCCTGCGCCGCCACCACCTGGCTTCATTTCTGTCTTCCTGTTCCCTCGCCCCTCTCCATTGGAGCAGCTGTGCACCTTGATCACACGCCCAGCTCCTAGACCTGGGGATGAGCCAGACACTGGGAGGGCCCACAGATGTGTGGCCTTCCTCCTCCTCCTCCCAACCTCAGAAGAATCCAAGGACCCTGGCTAGCAAGTAAATCAGCAAAGTCATTAGTGTAGTATGTCCTTCCTCTTGAAGAAAGCACGTCTAGGATTACCTGCTATTAACATTTTACAAGGATGAAAAAACTTTTCCAAGTTAGGTATTTTAGAGAAACATACAGTACCACTGGTCTATTAATCCAAACTAGTAAACAGTGTTTTTGGTTTACTTCTTTGAGACAGTGTCTCATCTGCAGCCAACAATGAACTGGGTCTCCCAGGGCTGCCCCAGCTTCAAGTTAGTTTTGAACACAGGGTCTGATGCACACTGGGCAAGAGCTCTACCACTATAGCTATCCTACCAGCCTAAGATGCTATTTTAATACAAAACTTTACATGAATTAATTTCTATTGAGGAAGAACTTTAAAATTATTTTCTTGTAATTAAAGATAAAACAGAAGGATGTATAATCAGAGCTTGCTTTTTTAATCTATCTATTTATTTATTTATATATATATTGGTTTTTTGAGACAGGTTTCCCTGTGTAACAGCCTTGGCAGTCCTGGACTCCCTTTGTAGACCAGGCGGGCCTCAAACTGACAGAGATTTGCCTGCTTCTGCTCCTGAGTGCTGGATTATAGGCGTGCACCACCAAGCCTGGCTTAATCAGGGACTTTTAATTATACACAGCTCATAAAGCGACTCTTAAGAACGTACTGTATGACTTCTACCAAAAACAACTGTCAGAAGAAAAACAGAAATACTACATACATTTACATCTAAACTAAATTCAAATTTACCTAAGACTGGTTTGTATAGAGTTAAAAACTTTAGAAAAAAATCTGCAAGAATCATAGGCTCCAAACATGCTTCAAAATAATTAACTAGAAAACTACTCTAGGGCTGGAGAGATGGCTCAGAGGTTAAGAGCATTGGCTGCTCTTCCAGAGGTCCTGAGTTCAATTCCCAGCAACCACATGGTGGCTTACAGCCATCCACAATAAGATCTGGTGCCTTCTTCTGACATGCAGGTGTACACACAGACAGAACATTGTATACATAATAAATAAATAAATAAAATAAAAAAAGAAAACTACTCTAATGTGACTAATACTAAAATATAGCAGCTACAGTAAGATGCATCAGCAGAAACATCTAAAATTTAAAAAAAAAAAAACCTGCAGTCTTTCTTACGATTGGCAAGGGCCACTCATGACACTTTCAACTCTGTCTGAAAATCAACTTGCAAAAAGAATTTTTTAAATTCTTGGCACATGGCACACACTTGGAAGGCAGAGGCAGGTAGACCTCTAGAGTTCAAGGCCAGCTTGGTCTATGTTCCAGGCCAACCAAGGCTACATAGTGAGACCTTATCTCAAAACAAAACAAGCAAAAGCACCAATAAGCTTAATAAACTTATAGAAAAACATGACCAGTCAAGATATCACATCAACTACTACTATATTATATAAAAATTATGAGGCCTGGAAAGGTACCTCAGTGGTAACGAGCACTGGCTGCTCCTTCAGAGGACCCAGGTTCAATTCAAAATATCCACATAGTGGCTCACAGCCCCATGTAAACTCCTGGGAATCTGACACCCTTTTCTGACCTCAGCAGGAGCCAAGCATGCACATGGTGCAGACTTAACTAAGGCAAAACAACCATACACATAAATTTAATAATACTTTTAAAACCCTGTGACAGCAAAATACCATGTTTTGTGAACTGTCTTGCTCATAAATCACTATTGTGCCTATCTCAGATGTGTACGTACATGTGTGCTCATGTAGGCACATGTGCAGATGTTTTGTGGAGGCTAGAGGTGGATGTCAAGTGCCTCCGTCTACTGCTCTCCACCTTGTCCTGTTTGAGACAGGTTTCTTTTTGAACCCAGAGCCCACCAACTGTTGAAAATGGCTGCAGCAAGCCCCAGGGATCTGCTTGTCTGTGTCTCCCCAGTACTGGGATCAGACCATGTCGACCACTAAGCCATCACCCCCCCAGCCCCCCCCCCGCCACCTGTTTTACAAGAAAATATTTAACTATTTTACAACTTTCAGCAGCACTTTCAATACCCTTTTTAACATTTTCATTTGCACTGCAAATGATGTAGCCAGCCCTGGTAGAAAAACAAGACAGTTGGTGGGAAGAGCTTTATCGCTGGACTGTAAAGCAGGGGCCAACAACTCTGCTGAGCTTTCAGATCTTAAGGCTTGCAGCCATCGAAGACCAGGAAATAAAAAATACTGCCTTAATCAGAACGTCTCCAGGCAAGGCAATGGGATCTGGAATTTTAACAATCACCCAAGACTGATTATACACATCCTAAACTTTGAAAGGCTCTACTCTGAAATATTACTGTTTTACAGGTGACTTCACTTTTCCCACAATTACAAGTGAATAGAGAGTGAATCCCTGTCTCCCTTCTATTAACTTTTTCTCTTGAAAGGCATTTCTGTATTTGTTGACAAAATTATGATAAGCTAGCAGTAACTACCCAAGTCTGTAGAAACAAAATAACCTGACCTACAAATGCAAAACTACAAATCCAGCCTTAGTATGAACTATGACACACTTCTAATATTCTTTAATATAAAAGACCTTTATTTGAACATTATACTGTATATGTACATGTAAGCATGTATCTAAACATCACCTGGTCCCCCCAAAATACATACAATGATCAACTAAAAAAAATTAAGTGTGGGGGACGAGAGAGATGGTACAGCAGTTAAGAGTATACACTGCTCTTACAGGAGACCTGAGTTCAAAAATTATTTATGATTCAAATGTTTTATATCATAAAAATTTCAAGTTACATATTAAAGCAGAAGTCAAGGGCTCCTGTCACATCAACCACATTACACTGTCATTCTGAACTATTAGTTCAGGCCTTCCATTGCTGTTCTTTGTAGACTCAAATATATGCAGATTTTTCTTCTCTTTTTGGCTTTTTGGTTTCTTGAGACAGGGTCTCACTATGTAGCTCTGGCTGTCCCAGAACTCTCTGCCAGTGGTTCTCAGCATGTGGGTCACAAACAGGGGCCACATATCAGATATCTTGCATGTCACATATTTACATTACAATTTATAAGAGTAGCAAATTACAGTTATGAAGTAGCAACAAAAATAATCTTATGCTTCGGGGCCACCACAACATGAGGAGCTGTATTGAAGTGTCACAGCGTTGGGAAGGTTGAGAACCGCTGCTTGTTGGTAGATCAAGCTAGCATCCCGCATGTCTCCCAAAGTACTGAGGTTAAGGGCATGAGCAACCACACCCTGCTAATTTTTTTTTAAGAAACCAAAATAGGTCATAAATTATTTTGTGTGCCTTTTCTCCACTTATCTTGAACATCTTTCCATATCCACTCAGATTTTTCCATTAAAAAAAAAAATTCAGGCTGGGTGTGGTGACATAGGCAGATCTCTGTGAATTTGTAGCCAGCCTGATCTATATAGGGAGTTCCAGGACAGCCAGATCATCTCAAACTGTGCCTCCCCCAGCAACAAAACAAACAAACAAACAAAAAAACACTATATATTACCACATATCAGCAGATCTACATTTTGATTTTTGTTTTGTTTTTTCTAGAAAGGGTGGCTCAGGCCTTTAATCCCAGCACTTACTTAGGAGACAGAGGCAGGTGGACCTGTATGTTTTAGGTGTAGTGGGTTCCAGGACATCGGGAATATATAGAGAACCTGTCTTAAAGTTTAAAAATAAATTATTATTTTTATACTTATTCTTCCTGATATATTTTCTTTTACTTGTTTTGTTTTATTTTGGTTTTTAGGTTTTGTTTCGCTTTTTTAAACAGAGTCTTACTATGTAAGTAGCCTTGGCTTGTCCTAGAACTCTCATGCAGAACAGGCCTAGACTAGCCTAAAAGAGATCCTCCTGCTTCTGCCTCCTAAGTGCTGGAATTAAATGCATAAACTACCACAGCAGGTAGGCCTGTGTGTATGTTTTTATCATACTAGAGATGGTCCATGTGGAGACTCAAGAAACAGTCATCTCTGAAGAGTGGCAGGAACAGGTGCTTAGGGAACTTGTAATTGCCCCTACATCCCACACTTCTGGATAGCTTGAGTTGCTACCCTTGTTCACAAGGGTATTGCTAACACTGCTTTAAGTCAGAGGTAATATCCATAGTATATGTCATTTATGAAAAAGGAAAAACTATAGAATATGTATTGTAAACGCCAGTCAATGTTAGTGCAGGTGCCCTGGAACTAGAATTACAAGTAGTTGAGCCATCTGACAAAGGTGCTGGGAATCCACTCAGGTTCTCTGGAAGAGCAGAATGTGCTCTTAAGCACTGAGCCATCTCTC
The DNA here is from genome assembly GCA_028658305.1 of Pachyuromys duprasi. Lineage (NCBI taxonomy): Eukaryota > Metazoa > Chordata > Mammalia > Rodentia > Muridae > Pachyuromys > Pachyuromys duprasi. The sequence continues at coordinate 6,116,374 of CM053745.1, read as the reverse complement.
CAGACCCTAGCTAAAATTTCCTTAAACAAGATGCTCCAACACAATCCTTAACACTAACCTTGAAGTAAAAAAACTCCAGGGTAAAAACAAAATCTGGTTGCATTCAATTCTTAAGAAATGTAAGTCGTGTCAAGTCAGTAAATAAAATAGACCTCTGAGTTAAAAAAAAAAAAAGTCTACAAACGCAGTCGTCATAATTTTAAAAAGAAAAAAAATCAAGGTGAGCCAGCAGGCATAAATAAGACACACAGTTTACTGAGTAACTGAACAAAGTTTATACTTAGTTTTGCAACCTCATCCAACTATTTAGTAGTTGTTGTAAGACTTCAGTTAACAAGTACCATGGAGTCAATCTTCCAAAACTCTGAAACCCACAAGGAGATCTGTCTTGAACCAAGTTTTGCCCCAACGACCTTGGTCCTAAAGATTACCCTCCCTCCTGCCGGTCCGTCCACGTGCCGCCGGCTGCGGTTACCTAGAACTGTCTGCATGTCAGGCAAAGAGCTAGGGAACTCGTTGCACAAGGAAAGGAACAAGGGTTGCTAAGAGCACCCAGACTATGCCATCCCTCGTCCAACAGAATCAACTCCCCAGAGTCCTGCACACTGTCCCAAGAATGTTCCCTGACCCAAGTCCTGCGAGGTTCACCCCAATCTCCCTCCCCACGCTCTGCTACCCAGTCTGCCCAGCGCGGTGTAGAGCGAAGCAGGCGGCACAGGAAACTCCCCATCTTACACCACTACACCCCATTTGCCAGGCTGAGGAGCAAGGCGGTCAGGAAAGAGGACGGCTCTAGAAAGTGAGGGACCAAGGCAGGAGGAAAGTAGGATGGAGAATCCTGCGCCACGCCACCACCACCTCCACTTCAGGGTTCATCCCAAGGCCCTTCCCGGCCACCACCCCAGCGGACAGCAGGCCTGCTGCGGGACAGCCCGCCGGAGTCCCACTGACCCCGCGGTCCTCGGGGCCCCGCATCCTCACCATCAGAACTTTGGCCGCGTTCTCCAGCTGAGCGATCACTTCTGGGGGCCCCAGCGCCGCCGCCATCATGGTCTCTCTTCAATGACGCGCCATGCGCTGCATTATGGGAGCAGGCGCCGCGGCCGGCCAATCGCCGCCGCGACCACGGCGCCTCTCGCGCCTCCGGGGCCGTCGCAGCCGCCGTCGGCGTCGAGCCCTCAGCGGCCTGACGGGACCGCGGAGTCCTGAGCAGCGAGGAGGAGACGAGCGTGAGCCCGGTCGCGGCGCTGGCGTGAGGGCGGCGGCAGCCGGCACCGGGCGAGGCCGGGCGGTTGGCTCTGTCAGCCGCGGCCGGGCATCGCGCGCGGCTCCGGGCTCTGCGCATGCGCGGCTCCCTGCTGCGAGCGGGCCGCGCGGCGCGGAATTCTAGCCGCGCAGCCCAGCACCCGTGGGTCTCGGGGTACCGGTGCCTAGCCGGTGCGGTTGCTGCTTCTCTCGCGCGTAGGCCTTCCAGCGTCTTAGCCTGGGAAGCGTTCTCCCATCACTCTCACGCCCAGAACCCCTGCGTTTCCTGCCTCTCGCTTCGCGGTTCCTTACTGCTCTGGGGAGGGAGTATCAGAGGATGGAGCGCTTGGTTTTCTGGACTGAAACCCTCTTCTTAGCCACTTGGTTTCCCGAATCCAGTGAGAGCTCAGCTGCCACCCAGCTTTATGCTTCAGGAGTTCATAATAGCAATGCTAAGTATACAATCTGTGATGAAAGATGCGTTACAAGAACTGCCACGCAGTCTTCTCTCCAGTTCTTTCGGGTTTCGTTCGTTTGTTACTCTAAGTCTACTACGTCCAGTGGTCCTGACTTTAGCTGCCTCAGTGTTCAGAAGGTCGCACTTGTCTTGAGCTGACATCTCCTTTTTCTGAATCTGCTGAGTGCCTGTTCTGCCTTCTGGGATTACATCCACGTTTGTGAGTCCCTTCTGTTGAAGCCTTTCTGGTTTTCCCCGAGATTTATAAATCTGCCCCTTGTGTGTGTGTGTGTGTCCGAAACAGAATTGCATTAATTTTAAAATGACCTATTCGTTTTAAATTCTGAGTACATTGGTGTTTTGCCTGCATGTTTGTCTCTGTGAGAGTGTCAGATCCCTGGAACTAGAGTTACAGACAGTTGTGAGCTGCCTGTGGGCACTGAGAATTGAACCTGGGTTCCCTGGAAGAGCAGCCAGTTCTTAACTGCTAAGCCATCTCTTCAGCCCCCAGAACTGCATTATTAACTGTATTGAGACAGGTGTAATTTTTTTCTTCCTCCTCACCCTGCCCCACCCCATACCTTCTTTTTTCTTTCGTGTGTGTGTGTGTGTGTGTGTGTGTGTGTGTGTGTGTGTGTGTGTTGTGAGTGTGAGAGAGACATTTTTCTATGTAGCCCTGACTGTCCTGAAACTCACTTTGTAGACGAGGCTGGCCTCAAACGCACAAAGATCCACCTGCCTCTCCCTCCCCAGTGCTGGAATTAAAGGTATTCGCCACCATGTCCAGCTATTTTTTCCCCTTGAATTAGACATCTTTACTAATTTTCAGAAAGTAAACTAATGAGATGTTTTATTGCTTAAGAAATAAAGTGCTTTCACTTCCTTACCAGATGGCAAAGTTAGTTAAAATGGTTGTTGTTTTTCTTGTTAACATTTGTGTGAACCTGGGCCAGCCAGATGGCTCAAGCCTGAGGACCTAACTTCAGTCCTGAAATGCACAGCAGATGGAGACAACTGACTGTAAAGTTGCCCTCTCACCTCCGCACCCATGTCTGCTTCACACAACCGTAACATACACTGTGCTGGTTAGTTTCTGTCAAAAGATGTCTAGACTTATCTGAGAAGAGGAGATCTCAGTTGAAGTATTGCCTTCAGCAGATTATCCCATGAACAGGTCTGTGGAGCATTTTCTCAATTAATGGTTGATGTGGTTTTGGCAGCCCATTGTGGGTCATGATGGGTTGTCCTTGCCTTTTAAATATATATATTTTGTTTTATGTGTGTAGGCATTTTGCCCGACATATGTCTGCACCTCAGTCTCCAAAGTGCTATTGCTGAATAAATCAAGGAGAAGTGAGAGTCGGGCACCGGAGGGAGGTGATAAGTGAATACATTCTGAAGTGTTATCCAACACTGAGATTTTACAACTTTAAATTTTCTCTAAAACTCTCAGTTCCAAGTTATATGGGATATTTGTAACTCACACGATTAAAATTAATATTAGCTAGAAAGGAAACATATTCAACCTGACATTGATAAAATACTTGTCCACCTTCTTAAAGGAGTTCTTGTTGTACAGTTCTTTAATTGCAGAAAACAAGTGCTTTTGAATCCAAGGCTCCACCTAAAGCATTATTAAGCCTCAACATTTTTATAAGATACTCATTTATAATATTTCTGCAGAAAACAATGGTATTTGCTACAACCATTTTATAATCTTTTTTTGCAAATTGCTATCATTGTCCAAGAATTTATTGAGCATCATTATGAGAAGCACTAAGATAACTGCTAAGGTTCATAAAATCCTTTAAAATATATATATTTATCTGGGCACAGGGGTGTTTTCTGAGACTGATACTCCAAAGACCATTCATGGAGATAACCTAGAACCCCTGCACAGATGTAGCCCATGGCAGTTCAGTGTCCTAGTGGGTTCCCAAGTAATCAGAACAGGGACTGTCTCTGACATGAACTGATTGGCCTGCTCTTTGATCACCTCCCCTTTAGGGGGCTGCAGCCTTACCAGACCACAAAGGAAAACAATGCAGCCACTCCTAATGAGACCTGATAGGCTAGGGTCAGATGGAAGAGGAGGAGGACCTCCTTCTATCAGTGGACTGGGGGTGGGGCATGGGTGGAGAAGGGGGAGGATGGATGGGATTGGGAGGGGAAGAAGGAGGGAGCTAAAGGTAGGATACAAAGTAAATAAGCTGTAATTAATAAATATGTATATATTTATTTATAGCTGGTCAGATCCCAGCAGCTTAGGAAGTCCAGGTCCAGCTCCTACAAACTATTGTTTTGTTAAACAACATATTTTTTTGCAGGATATTTGATTACACTGTGAACCCGGAGATTATGTACTGGAAAAACCTGTTTCTAGTCGCAGTGTGGCCCAGCCTAGCACACACCTTTAATCTAAGAGCTTTCTGTAAACAGGATTGAATAAAGTCAACCAATGGTTAAGAGGCAGAGCAAGCAAGCAGTTGACAGGAAGTGAACATAGAAAATATCAGGAAGAGGAAGTCTGGAGGATGGATAAAAAGATGCACAGGAAGTAGAAGGGAGGGACATTCTGTTTGGAAGGTTTTGAAGTCAGCATGGAGAAGGAGAAGGGCTCTTCTGGGATGCTGGCTGAGTAGGAAAGTCAGCTAGGTGCTTTCTCTGCCTCTCTGGACTAGCAGTTTTCACCCAACATCTGGTTCCTGAGTCTTTATTATTAGTAAAATAGATCAATTGAGTTTAAACACATTTATGTTTATACTCATAGATTAGTGCTGCCCTCAACCCTGGCTAGAGAAGCTTCTGTCTGTACTAGTCAGCAGCTAATATACATTCATAACTGGTCAAAGTGTTGAGAATTCGTGTCTATTGAATTCTCAGTTCTAAATGGGATCTATATCAACCTGTGTCCCCAAAGTTGAGGAGCCATCCAGAAGAGGGGTAAGAAGACTGTGAGAGTCAGGGAATCAGAAGAAATGTTGTGAAATGCCATCTGTGGACATGACATGGCCGTTGCACCCATAAGCTCATTGTAGCTATGATTTTCTGTGCAGAATCAGCCAGTGTTCCAACAAGCAGCACTAACTGGACAGGACAGGGGAGGGGAGTTGGTGGTTGAGAGCACTGGCTGCTCTTTCGGGTTCCCAGCGCCTACATGGTGGCTCATGATTGTCTAGCACTCCAATTTCACGGGATCTGTCAATCATGGCCACCATGTAGGTGCAAAGGCTGGCAGATCTCAGAGTTTGAGACCAGCCAGTCAACAGACCAAGTTCCAGGACAGCCAGGGCTACCCAGAGAACCCCTGTCTTTCCAGCACCCACATGGCAACTCAAAACTAACTGCAGTTCCAGGGGCCCATGGCACCAGACATGCTTATGGTGCACAGAATATATGCATCTTTCTAAATAATTAGTTTTCTATCGTCTTGCTTGTTTCTAGCTCGTCTTGCTTGTTTCTAGCTATGCCATTTAAAAATTCTTGGCACCCAAAAGCCTGAGAATTTCCTGAGTGATGGACAGAATTACCTTCAGTCATCATTAACTAGCCACTTTCAGTCACACCTCAAGTTTGAGCCGATGAGATGACAAGATGGGGGACCTAAACAGCTTAGGAGCATCCAGTCATCAGATAGAGGGTCAGAACTTTTTCTCACTAAATGGCCTCTGTGGAGGAGAAGGAGTACTTCCTGATGGTAGATGCAGTCTAGCCAAAGCCTCAAGCTCCTGCCTTTGCCTGGACTTCTCTAGCAGGATGTACCTTGAGCTGTGAGCTGAGGTAAACCCTTCCTCCCTGAAGATGTGCCTTGACCTGTGAGCTGAGGTAAACCCTTCCTTCCTGTTGAGCTGTGAGCTGAGGTAAACCCTTCCTCCCTGAAGATGCTTTGTCAAGGTATCTGTCACAGCAACAGATGAGGGAACTAAATATTTTTCCTAAGTTTTGTCCTTCATTACAGCCAGTTACCAGACCAGAGTGGGGAGGTTTAACTCAATTTATAGCCAATAGGTCATATCTATGGACTTCTGACTGGCATTTGATATAAGAAACCTGGGACAAGATCTGTAGAATCTATGAGTAGTTAGAATTAATTTATCTTTAATTGACTCATATTTTTGAGACAGGGTTTCCTCTGGGTAGCCTTGGATGCTTTGTAAACTTCGAACTCACAGAGACCTGTCTCTGCCTTCCTAAGTGCTGGAATCACAGGCATGTGTCACTGCACCCGGCAAGCAGTTAGATTTCAACTGAATTGTAGGATAGCAATTGGTGTCAAAGAGTCACAGATCAATATACAGATTATTGGGGTATTAAGAATTCTATTATTGGGACTGGAGTGATGTCTCCAGCCATTAAGAGTGCTTGTTCTTTTTCAGGGATTTTTGTTAGTTTTTGTTTTTTAAGACAAGGTTCTCTGCATAGCCCTGGCTATCCTGGAACTCACCTTGTAAACCAGACTGGTCTCAGACTCAGAGCTCTGCCTCCTGGGTGCTGGGATGAAATGTGTGCACCACAGCCTGTTGCCACCCCACCACCACTACCTGGCTCAAGAGCACTTGTTCTTGCAGGGTCCCCATGTTTGATTCCCTGAACCCACATGGTGCCTCACAATGTCCATAACACCAGTCTCAGGGGACTCACTCTCCTGAACTCCACAGCACCAGACACACACTTTTAATCCCAGTACTGGGGAGGTAGAGGCAGCTGGGATTCTGAGTTCGAGGCCAGCCTGGTCTACAGAGCGAGTTCCAGACAGCCAGAGCTGCACAGAGAAACCTGTCTAAAAAAAAAAAAAAAAAAAAAACAAAATAAATATAGCAAGTAACATGAAGTATCTTTTCCAATTATGAGGAAATGACACTAGAAATTAATAGTATAAGGAAAACTAGAAAATCAAATACGTGGAAATTAAACAGTACACATGTAGAGCAACCAAGTGGTCAAGAAGAAGTCACCAGGGAAAATGGAAAGCATTATGAGACAAAACTAAACAGAGTATCCATATGAGTGAAGGTTCTTGCCATCAAACCTGACCATCTGAGCTCAATCCCCAAGACCCACATTATGGAGGGAGAGAAGTAAGTCCCACAAGTTGTCCTCTGATCTTCATAGATGTTCCATGGCACGGACATCCCCACACATAGACATACACCCAAATAAATAAATGTAATTTCAAAAAGAGGAAAATATGTAGTTATAAACATTAAAAAACAAAGGAGTGCTACACCCTTTAATCCAGCACTTGGGAGGCAGAGATAAGCAGATCTCTGAGTTCAAGGCCAGCGTGGCCTACACAGGAAAAAAAAAAAAAAAAAACTGAGCATAGTAGTATGTGCCTTCAGTCTTCCCATTCATGGAACTAAAAAAAAAGATCCCAAGTTCAAGGCCAACCTAGGCTACACAGATTGTGTAAAACAGAAAGGAAGGAAGAAAAAAAATAATCTTAACATTACAACTTAAAGTAGAGGAATAGAGAGATGTCTCATTAGTTAAGAGTTTGTTGCCCTTCTAGAGGACCCAAGTTCAATTGCCAGCATGTAAGTCCGCGCTCTCAAAACCACACGTAACTCCAGCTCCAGGAAAGCTGCCTCTGAGGGCATCTGCACTCTTGTGCACCTACTCATGATTAAAAATAAAATCCTTTTCTTAAAAGAAAACTTAAACTGGAAAAATGGACAACTACACTAAACCTGCATGGATGGGGAAAATGAAGACTGAGGAGAGGCGGAACAGCTCACTCCATGGGTAAGGGTGCTTGCTGCCAAATCTGATGGCTTGTGCTCGATCCCCAGATCAGCATGACGGAAGGAGAGAGACAGCTTCCAAGTTCTCTGGTCACACATACACATATACACACATGAATGCACACCTGAAACAATAATGATTTTTAATCAGAAATAAAGGACTGAAAACAGTAGAGAAAAATAGAGACTAAGAGTGGCTTTGAAAATATTTACAAAACTAAACTTTTAGGTCATTTAAGGAAGAAAAAGTACAATCAATCATAAATGAAATGGCACATTAAAACTGATTTTACAGAAAAAATAAAAACATAAGAAATACTATAATTGTATGTCAACGCATTGGATACACTAGGTGAAATTTAAATTATAGAAACACCCAATCTTGGAGAGATGGCTTAGAGGTTAAGAGCACTGGCTGTTTTTCCAAAGGTCCTTAGTTCAACTCCCAGTCAACCACATGGTGGCTCATAACTGTCTAGCTGGTGCCCTCCTCTGGCATGTAAGCAGAATACTGTATAAATAATAAATAAATCTTTTTTCAAGATACACAATCTTCCACAACTGTATCATAAAAATAAATTGAAAATCAGAATAGACAAAACAAGCAAGAAGTTTGGATCAGTAATCCAAATCTCTGGCAACAACAAGACCAGGCACAAAAGCCCAGAATCAGATGACTGCATTGATAAGTTCTATTGAGGATTTTTTGCTTGTTTGTTTCTCTGTGTAGCCCTGGCTGTCCTGAAACTCTGTAGGATTAGCCTTGAATTTAGAGGTTTGCCCACCCCTGGGATTAAAGGTGTGAGCTACTACGCCCAGCCATAAAACCTACGGATGTGGAATCTTCCCAGACTCTCCACTTTGCCTTGAGGGTCTGACTACTACTCATGCTGAAATGCACTTCTGTCATTGCAGTTCACTGCCTTCACAGAGGCCTAACACTCACCACTACCTAGTGTTGAACTTTGAACTTCCAAAACCATAAGCTAAAAAAAGCTTGTGTCCCCCCCACCCCAGTAACCTATGCGAGGCTGACTAATAAATCACCTTTGTGGGGCTGAAGAATATGTACTGGTTAGTTTTTGTCAGCTTGTTACAAACTAGAGACACCTGGGGAAAGGAACCGTCTCCATCAGAATTCCTATGGGCATGTCTACGGAACATTTTCTGGATTACTGACTCATTTGGGGGACCCACCCCATGGTGGGTGGGGCCACCTTGGGTAGATGATCCTGGCTGTCTAAGAAAAGCTAAACAAGTGAGTAAGCAGCATCTCTCCATAGTTTCTGCTTCAGTTCCTGCTCCAGCTTTCTGCCTCCAGTTTCTGCCCTGGCTTCTCAATGGTGGACCATAAGCTGAACAAACACCTTCCTCAAGGTCATGGCTTTTCTTACAGCAATAGAGAAGCAACCCAGAACAGAAGATAACTCGGTCCATAAAGTGCTTGCCTTGCAACTTCAAGGTCCTGAGTTCAATCCCTAGAGAGAGAAAAAATGGGCTGAAGAGATGGTTCAGCATCTAAGAACACTCAACTGCTCTTGTGGAAAACACAGGTTCAGTTCACTGCAGCCTCTGTAACTCCAGTTCCAGAAAATCCAATGCCATTTCTGACTTCCATGGGTTCCTTGCATGCACACAGTGTACATGCATACACTAAGGCACACACACACACATACACATAAATAAAAGTAAATACTTTTTTGAAACACTGGTTGGTCTTAGCATGTACTTCTAATCCCAGCACAAAAAAAGACAAAGATGGATCCCTACGATTCCCAGCCAGTCTAGCCTAGTCAGAGTCCCAAGTAAGGGGGAGACTCTGTCTCAAAAAAAAAAAAAATTAGGGTTGTCCTCTGACCTATATGCACGCACACCATGTACACATAGATATGTATACTCCTGCTCCCACAGACCACACATCCAGGCATACACACGAAAAAATCTTTGCATCGAACATATGAAATCTGTAAATGCAAGACACCAGTGTAACAGATGAGAAAACTAAGTGGCATGATCATCTTAACTGATGTAGGAAAGCACACAATTTCATTATCTGTACCAATGCCCACTCTTGTCTGTGTGTTTAGTACAATATGGAAAGGCATCAGCAGAGCAAGTAGGCAAGAAAAATAAGTGAGAAATCAAAATAAGAAAGAAGTAGAATCATCTCTGTATGATGACCTCTAGATTAACGCACATTGTAGTGTATGTTATTCTTTGTCTTATAAGGTTAAATTACCTTCCACTGTGTGTGTACATGAGTATATATACATATCAGCTGATTCACGTTATACCCACTCTGACACTGCCCAGCTCGGTTCCGAATTCTCACATGCTACTTTCTTCACCTCTGCCTCCCAAGTGCTTAGACTTATTTCACTTATGAGTTAATGACAGTTATTCAAAGGCTTTAAAGGAACTCATTTGCTGCTGTAAGGACCCTCTCAGAACAGTGTTGTACTCTGGAGGTGTTCTGGTTTGAACAGAACAGGTTCATTATTACTTTGGTCCCTAGTTGATGGTGTTATTTGGGAAGGCGGAGCCTTGCCAGGGGAAATATATCCCTGGGAGCAGGCTTCGGGTTCACAGCCTCATCCCAATTCCTGTGTCTTACCTCTATGTAGTAAAAGTTTGGGTTTCTTTAAAAACTCAGTTATGTTATGTAAATATGTTTTTGTTTTAATCCCAAATGTGGGATATGGGACTGCATTAGTTTATCCACAGCTGATAACAGCTTTGAACAGATGCTTCTAGGAAAACACACACACACACACACACACACACAGAGAGAGAGAGAGAGAGAGAGAGAGAGAGAGAGAGAGAGAAAGAGAGAGAGAGAGAGAGAGAGAGGCTTCAAGGACATGGTCAGAGAAGGAAGAAGGATGGGACGCTTGCTGCTGGATATCCTGGCAACTTAAATTGGTATTGGCCCAAAGAACCCAATGACCCTAATCAACCAGAAGTAGCTGAAGAGATCTCTGGCCCCTCTTTTTCTAACCATCTTTCTCTCCTACACAGCATTGGGGGTTGGTGGAAGGAAGACAAAGGCTTAAGGAACTAGCACCTACATCTCTGCTTCCCATGTGTGCATGAAATATGATCAGCCAGCTTTTTACTCCTGGCACCATGCTTTCTTTGACTATTGCCATATCTTTCCCCCCATAATGGACTCCATCCTTCTGGAACCATCAGCCAAAATAAACGTTTTTACCCCTCTAAATTATTCTTTATCAGAGTATTTTATCACAGTAACAGAAAAGTGAAAAATACATGTAAAAAGCTCAAGAAATTACTGTTTCTGATGGTGGTGTGTTTCAAGTGGACAATGCTATTTCATGGAAAGTTTATCAAAGTCAAGCCTGCTGGGTCTGAAAACTAGAATGACTTAGGGAGTGCCAGAACTGAGGGGTGCCCCTGTGCTGTGGGTGAAAAGGGACCATTGCAAGAGGGATGCTAGAGTCCAGAACTGGATGGTCGGCAGCAGTGGAGAGTAAGGAGGGATTGCTGATGACATGGGGGAAGACAGATAACTGGCTCATGGGCTGACGTTCCTTCTCAAAGAGGCCAAAACACAAGATGTCCTCTGTGATTGAAAAGAGCCAAAATCAAACCTGCCTGCAGCAATGGCTTCAAATCCTCCAATATGAATGCTGGGAACAGAAATCCTTGTCTTATTCCAGGTCTTAAGGAAAGGGGTATCACTAAGTGAAATATAATTAACGTCAAGAACACTGTGGTTGCAGAAACCAGCAGCTCCCACGTGCCCCTCCCTAACAAACAAAACACAGAGCCTGATAAAGGAAGAGAGATCTGAGAACTTCACCTTTCAACTCTCTCACTCTGGGGCTGGAGAGACCGCTCAGCAGTTAAGAGCACTGGCCACTCTTCCAGAGACCTGAGTTCAATTCCCAGCAGCAGCAGAGAGTACAGGCAGGACTTTGGTATTGTTTTTCTTTGGCTGCATCATATTTTGTAAATACTCTCTCCAACACCTTCTAATTGGTTTAATAAAGAGCTCAATGGCCATAGCAAAGGAGATGAAGGCAGGACTTCTGGGCAGAGACAGGAACTCTGGCAATTCTGGGAAGAAATTAGAGGTGGGAGGAGCCCAAGAAAGTCTGGTTGTATTTGGCACCCAGTGTTTATAGGATCTGGCATCCTTACATAGACATACATGCAAGCAGACCAAACACCAAAGCACATAAAAAGTAAAATGTGACTGCGCTCTGTAATCTTTTTGGCTCTTGCTTTGTTACTTCACAGTTCTAAGTCTCCAGAGGCCTTTGCTGTTCAGTTCTCAGCTGGGTCTGGGGCAGCGCTCAGGCCTCTCAGTCCACTCTAGGGCGTTCTCTACTGCTCCAGCCATATCTCACAGCCTTCCCCACTTCACCTTTCCGTTCTCTCATCACTATTCCATCCTCCTTTTACTTCCTAATTAGAACCTTCCACAGTTTTAACAATCTCTAAAAACTGTGGACCCTAACAATACCCCAACTTTTTTCTCCAAGCTACTTTTCCCACCTGGATATATATATTTTTTTCTTTTCAGAGTAAATCTAACTGAAATCTGAGTATACTCCATAGTCTCCTTGTTTCTCTACCCTACAACAGTTACTGAATCAAGGGGGCTGCTATCACTGTAGGGTTCTGCATCTGTCACCTAGTTCTTACAACGATCACTTAAACAAACACTTGAAGAAAACAGATTTCCTTGGTGTGTCTTGCAGCGCCGCTGCACTGTCTCAGTCACCGTTCTGTTGGTGTGAAGAGGCACCATGACCAAGGCAACCCTTACAGAAGAAAGTATGGAGAGTTGGCTGTAGGAAGGTTTTGGTGTCTTTAAAAACTCAGTTATGTTGTAAACAGGCTTTTGCTTTAATCCCAGGTGTAGGATATGGGGCTGATTCAGATTTTCCACAGCAACAAACTATTTGCCTCAGGTAGGCTCTGAGCTCTTTGCCAGCTGCAGATAGTTCAATTCTGAGGACTCTGGAGAGGGAATAAGAGAGTGTGGAGGGGGCTCCAAGAGAGAAAAGCAATGCTGCTACTCTCCCCTGTGCAGTTTGAGGAGAAGTTGGAGAGATCCTGAAATGACGATTGGACTTGCCCCAATGACCCCAACCAGCAGGAAGTAGCTAAAGGGAACCATACTCCCTCTCCCCACTAGCCTTCTTTCTCCCCTACCTGGTGTTAAGGGGTTGGAATGGATTGGGGTGGAGACGGGAGAAAGACGCATAAGAAACCCAAATAAAATAACTTTTTAAAGTATGCTAACAGATGGCTCAGTGGTTAAGAGCACCGACTGCGCTTCCAGAGAGCCCAGATTAAACAACCACACGGTGGCCCAAACCATCTGTAATGGAGTCTGACTCCCTCTTCTGGTGTCCATGAAAATAGAGCACTCCTACACATTAAATAAATAAATAGCCCGGGGTGGTGGTAAATGCCTTTAATCCCAGCACTCGGGAGGGAGAGGCAGGTAGATCCATGTGAGTTTAAGGCCAGCCCGGTCTACAGTGTGAGTCCAGGACAGCCAAGGCTACACAGAGAAACCCAGTCTTGAAAAACCAAAATAATAAATAAATAAATAAATAAATAAATAAATAAATAAATAAATAAATAAGTAGTTTTAAAAAGGGTGGGGGAAGGCTGGATGGTACAGAGGTTAAGAGCATCGGCTGCTCTTCCAGAGGTTCTGAGCTCAATTCCCAACACCCACATGGTGGCTCATAACCATCTATAATGAGATCTGGTGCCCTCTTCTGATGTGTACACATACATGCAGGCACAACACTGTACACATATTAAATAAATATTTTTTAAACAAACTTGTATTTCAAGTTTTAAAAATAAGTACATTATTAAAAGAAACAAAGAAAAGCGTGTAATTGAAGGCTTGCTTACAGTTTCAGAGGTGAGTCCATTATTATCACGGTGGAGCATGGTCACAGACAGGCAGGCACGGAAAGTAGCTACTGGAAAAGTAGCTAAGAACTATATACTGGTCCACAGAGAAGAGAGAGAGACTGGGCCTGGTGTGGGCTTTTGAAACCTCAAAGCCTACCCACAGTGATAACACTTCCTCCTCCAAGAAAGCCAGATCTGCCCCAGCAATCCTCCATCTCCCCATCCTTCTCAAATAGATCCACTCTGGTAACTAAGCACTGGAATATATGAGCCTATGGGGCCATTCTCATTCAAACCATCACAGGTTCAAACCCAGGGCCTTGCACAAGGCAAGCATCCTATTCTGGAGCCCTATTTCTCACCCATGGCAGGATCCCTGACTCTAGACAAGATTCACGCCTTACTTTTCTCCCAACAAAGCTCAAGTTGCACTTTGGGGGTTGTTTTGTTGGTTTCTTGTTGTGGCTGGGATCAAGTCCAGGGTCCTACACATCCTAGGCAGGCGCTGTGCCGCTGAGCTACCCAGGTAGCTTTTCTGACTCTGTTCTGTCTCAGAGTTCTGTTGCTGTGACGAAACACCACAACCAAATGCAACTTGGGAAGGGAAGGGTTTACTCTGCTTATACTTCCCCTCACAGTTCATAATCAAAGACAGTCAAGGCAGGAACCTGGAGGCAGAGACTGTGCAGAGGCCATGGAGGAGTGCTACCTACTGACTTGTTCTGTTCAGCCTGCTCTTATTTTTTTTTTTTAATAGTACCTAGGACCACCCAAACCCACTCACAATGGGCTTGGCTCTTCTGCATTGATCACTAATGATAATTTTTAAAAATGCCCTACAGGCTTGTGGAGAACCCAATCTTATGGAGGCATGCTTTTTTTTTTTTTTTTTTCAATTGGGAAACCCTCTTCCCAAATGACCTTAGCTTCTGTCAAGTAATTATCATTATTTGGAATGAAGAGTTGTATTTGAAGCAATTCCCTGTTTTTTCTATAGTGTCAATTTTTCTCCAAAGGTCCAAATGTTAAGTCAGAGGGTTAAGTGGTACAAAAATTGAATTAAATTAAAAAGTAAATAAGAATGACCTGAAGTATGTAACCAAACAGATAACCCTGTTTGCCTTATTCTTTTGACATAAAGAAGTTGTGATCAACTTCTGTACCTGCTACACCCCCTGTAAGTTTTGCAATCATTTAGGCTTCAATTTCAGTCATTCAATACTGCAAAACGATGCTCAGAATAATGTTTCAGAATAACGCTGCCCGCCATCATTTTGATGTTTTGACATGAAATAAATGAATTTGAGAGTGGTTAGCTTATTCTGTTACGTTGTTTTCAGCCCGGAAGAGAGGTAGAGCCCTTATGAAACCCTGAAGTAATTGGAAGTTGCAATATAAGTCACTCTATAAGTGACTATCTAGTATTAACTATATAAGTGACTATATTATAGTATTCATACCTTCTGAGAAAAACATAAACGTAAAAGAAAATCACTAGGAAAAAAACCCCAGCAGTTTTCAGACAGCTTCCTTAACTGCTTTTGCTTCAGCGGAAACATGTGCCTTTGAAATGAATGCAAATCTCCCTTGCAAAAGCGTAGCAACAGCTCTCTCTGCTGTTTGAATTTCATCGGCGCCGGCTGTAACATCTCTAATTTCAATTTTGGCTTTTGAAACCCTCTCGGTTAGTTTCGCTAAGGGTTTGCCCATCTTGTCTGTTTTGTAAAAGAGCTGATTTTCTTTTTAATTCGTTGTTTGTATTGTTCTTTCAGACCCCATTTCGTTTACTCTTAATGACTTTTAAAAGATTTCGGGGGGGGGGATGGTTTGGGGCCTAGCTGGGTGGTGGTCCCAGCACTCTGGAGGCAGAGGCAGGCAGATCTCTGGGAGTTCGAGGCCAGCCTGGTCTACAGAGCAAGCTCCAGGGCAGCTAGGGCTACACAGAGAAACCCTGTCTCAAAAAAATCAAAATAATTATTATTTTTTTTTAATTTGGGCTGCTCTTCTGGTATTTGCCTTATGAAAAGGTTTTCATTTTCATGTAGTCCTATTTGTTGCTACTTGGGCTAGATCCTGACTGCTGCTGTTCTGTTTAGAAAGTCCCTGCTTACCCCAGTATCTTGAACAGTATCCCTGTGTTTCTCATAGAAAGTTTCAGTGCTTCTGAATTTTTATTTGCTTTTTATTGTAATTTATTTATTTTATGTGCATTGGTGGGGTTTTTCCCCCATCTATATTTGTGTGAGGGTGTCAGATCTTGGCATTACAGACAGTTGTGAACTGCCATGTGGGTGCTGGGAATTGGACCTGGGTTCTCTGGAAGAGCACTCTTAACCACTGAGCGATCTCTTCAGCCCCATGTTTCTGGTTTTTTTTTTTTTTTTTTAAAGATTTATGTATTTACTATTTATATAGCATTCTTCCTGCAAGTATGGCTACACACCAGAAGAGGGCACTAGATCTCATTATAGATGGCTGTGAGCCACCATGTGGTTGCTGGGAATTGAACTCAGGACCTTTGGAAGAACAGACAGTGCTCTTCACCACTGAGCCATCTCCCCTGGTTTTAAGTTAAGGTCTTTGATCCACTTAGAATTGGTTTTTGTACTCATTGAAAGATGTGAATTCGATTTTCATTCTGCTGTAGGTAAAAACTCTCATTTTCAGAACCATTTGCGGAATACGCTATTTTTTTTTCCAATGTAAGTTTTTCCCTTCTCTCAAAAATTAAGTGGAGGCATCTGGATCTCTGAGTTTGAGGCCAGCATGGTCTGTTGAGTAAGTTCCAGGACAGCCAGAGCTTCACAGAGAAACCATGTCTTGAAAACCCAGAACAACAACAAACAAACTGTGCATATCTTTGTTGGTTTATTTCAAGGTCTTCTATTCTATTCCATTGCTCTTCCTGATTGTTTTCATGCAAGGACCGCTGTCTCCATCACTACAGCTCTGTAGTACCAAAACTCTCTAGCACGATTTGGGTGCCTCCAGCTGTGTTCCTACTCTTTAGGATTGCAATAGCTCTCCATGGTTGTTTGTGGTAATGTTGGACACCCAAGGTGGGGAGACCCTCTGTTCCTCAGGATAGACGCCAGACCCCAATAACTCACAAACAGAACTTGATGCAAACAGCAAGAGGTGTTTACTAGTAGCCGGCATGCCGGGGCTCTGCACACAGCTCCCATGCAAGGGGGTGGTACAGAGCCCTGAGCTGCAGAATCACAGAGTTTATAAAGGCAAAAAGCGCAAAACGGGAGGGGGTCTAGGGGTAAGGGATTTTTCTAACGGGGGCAGTCAGTGATTGGCTGTGCCCAGGTGTGGTGACTACAGGACAGTTAGGGACTGTTTGCACTTTCCAGTCCAGGAACAAAGAAGGGCGTTTAGGGCCAAGTTAAAATTTCCTACCCTTACAGTAACATATGAATTCTTGTACTGTTTTTTCTAAACCTGTGAAATATTAGAACTTTGATAGGTATTGCATGCATTAAATATGTAAATGAATTTGGGCAGTATAGTCATTTCCACAAGATTAATGCTGCCAATCATGGAACATGGAATGTCTTTCCACCCCTTTAGTATAGTTCCTCATGTTGTGGTGACCCCCAAGCATAAAGCTATTTTCATTGCTACTTCCGAACTGTCATTTTGCTACTGCATGAATCATAATGTAAATTTCTGTATTTTCCAGTGGTCTTCAGCAACCCATTGAAAAGGTCAGGTGGCACACGAGCGCTTGTGACCCACAGGTTGAGAAACTCTGATCTAGTTCTCTTCTGTGACTTCCTTTTCCAAGATCTTAAAAAAAAAAAAAAAGATGTATTTATTTATTTTATTTATGAGTGCTCTATCTGCATGTACACCTGCATGCCAGAAGAGGGCATCAGACCACATTATAGAGGGTTGTGAGCCACCATGTGATTGCTGGGAATTGAACTCAGGATTTGTGGAAGAGCAGCCAGGGGCTCTCCAGCCCCTTTTCCAATATATTGAAGTTTTCCATTGAAGAGGTCTTTCACTTCTTGGGATAGATATATTCCTAAATATTTAATTTTAGGGGGACTTAACAGGAATGTATTGTTTTTCCTAATTTCTTTCTCTCTATATTATTGGAATAAATAAAGGCTACTTTTCAAATGAAAGCCAGAAAGGGAGCAGATCCAGATGGAAAGGGAGGTTGGGAGGAACTGGAAGGAGTAGAGGAAGGGAAACTACAATCAGGCTACACTGTATGAAAAAAAGAATTCATTTTCTTTTTTATAATTTTTTCTTTTTATGAATTAGTTTATTCACTTTGTATCCCAGCTGTAGCCCCTCCCCCACTCCCTCCTAATGCCACCCTCCCTCACTCCCTCTTCTTCTCCTATGCCCCTGAATGTGTGTTCAATAAAAGGAAACAAGAAAAGTGATAAAATATATACATATATATATTTTAAAGTGAACGCAGTAGCAGTGCCGACTTCAATCCCAGCGCTCCAAAGGCAGATCAAGGTGAGTTGAGGTGATTTTGGTCTGCAGAGCGAGTTCCAGGACGGTCAGGGCTACACAGTAAAATCCTGTCTCAAAAAAAAAAAAAAAAAAAAAGATTTTTTTTTAAAGCTCTGACGAATTGTGTTGGCGTTTTGTTGGGGACTGAGTTGAATCTGTAGATTGCTTTTGGTAGGAATTCAAAGACAGCCACCTGCCTCTACTTCCCAAAGACTGAGATTAAAATAATGCATTAGTATGACTTCTCCATGTCTTGTAATCTGTTGGTGAGATTTACTTCTGACTTCCTAAATTTTCCTACCGACTTATGAGCACGGGAGATCTTTCTATTTTCTGGTACCCTCCTCACTTTCTTTCTTCGATGTCTTAAGGTTTTCATTATGTCTTTTGCTTGCTTGGTTAGAGCTATCCCAAGATTTTTTTTTTTTTTTTTTTTTGAGGCTATCGTGAAAGGTAGCGTTGCTCTGACTTCTCAGTCTGGTTGTCTGTGTATAGAAAGGCTACTGATTTTTGTTTTAATTTTATATACTTCTTCTTTCCTGCAACAGTTTGCCAGCTGTCGGAGTTCCTTGGTGGGGTTTCTAGGATCTTTTATGTATACCCCTATATCACCTGCAAATAAAGCGCCTTTGATTTCTTCCTGCCCTATTTGTATCCCACGATCGGCCTCACCTGTCTTACTGTGCTAGCTAAGACTTCCAGCACTATATTGAATGGGTGTGGAGAGTGGACCACCTTGTCTTATCCTTCATTTAATGAAAATACAGTGTGAGGGTCCACTCTCACACTGTAGCCCTGGTTGGCCTGGAAGTCTGTAACCCAGGCTGATCCTGAACTTGCAGTAATCTCCTGCTTCAGTTTTCTGAATGCTGAGACTGCAGGTGTGAGCCACATGCTCCACTAAAGCCCACTGTTTGGTGTAACTATATGATAATGAAAATGTCTAAAAAACAAAACAAAAGGGCGGCATACTAAGTGAACGGTTTTGATTCCTTGGGAATTACTACTGCCAGCAGCCCTAAGGCATTGGCCTCATCACATAGCCTTGGCCACCAGGTGGCTCCCACTCCCAGCAATTTCTAGAAGGATCTGGAAGGATCCTTCCTTAACTCAGGATGCCTTGTTTCCTAATATTAAGTCCTGTTGAGCAAGTCACTAGAACTCAAATAATCTCCTGCCTCCCACCCTTGCTTTCTTCAACAAACGAGCTAATTGAATAAGGGAGGATGAAGTCTAGGAAAAGTTAAAAAATAAAGAAAGAGAGTACAGGAAGGGTTCGGAAGGTGGCTTAGAAAAGTACTTTAAGCACCTAAGTTAGGATCCCTGCATCCATGTAAAAAGCCAGGTGCCTTGGCATGTGCCTATAGTGCTTGATGGAGGAGGGCAGAGACAGTAAAAGGATTCCTATAGTCTGCTGACCAACCAGCCTAGCCAACTGGCAAGCAAGAGGCTCAGTGAAGGACCCTGTCTCAGAATCTAAAATGGAGAATGACTGCAGACACAGGCACTCACAAACTACACGTGGAGCTTTCTGCCTTGCTTGATACTTTAAATAAAAATAGATGGAGAAGAGATGGGCAAGACTAGGAGATCAAGCCTAGACTGGTCTACACAGCGGTTCCAGGCCAACCAGAGTTAGTAGTAAGACCCAATCTCAAAAAAGAAAGGAAGAACCAAACAAAGGTGGGGAGCTAGTTGTGGTGGTACACACTTAGGAGGCAGAGGCTGACAAATCAGTGTGAGTTCAGGGCCAGCATGATCTACAAAGTAAGTTTCAGGTCAGCCAGGGCTACAGAGTGAGACCTCATCTCAAAAATCAAAAACAAAACCACAAACAAACACCCCAAACAACACCAAAACAACAACAAACCACACACCTCCAAACCTGAAACAACAATGGCAAAAAAGAATAGGTGGCAAAAATATATACAATTTAGGGTCCAGAAATAAACCTCTGAATTGATGGCTTATTTATTTATTTAGTATTTGAGATGAAGCCAGGATCACTGAGTATATAAGAATATTCCAGCCTAGTAAACTGATTTTCTGTGTTTTCTGTTTCTCCTCTGATCTGTCTTTGTTATGTATATCTTAGATTTACTTTTATCTTAGGAATGTTTTGCCTATGTGTATGTACAGAACCATGGATGTGCCTGGAACCTGTGGAGATCAGAAAAGAGCATCAGATTTCCTGGAACTGGACTTACAGAGGGTAATAAGCTGCCATGTGGGAGCAGAGACCTGAACCCAGGTCCTCTCCATGAGCAGCCAGTGTTCTTAAGCACTGAGCTATCTCTCCAACCCCCTATCACCCAGTCTTAATCCCCTTAAAGATATAAAACCAACTAATAAGCACATGAAAAGTAGCTTAATATCATTAGTTCTTAGGCAAATGCAAAGCAAACCCACAATGAAATAACACTCCCTGGCCACCTACAGCTTAAGGATGGATAAACAAAGATCACTGTGGGTGAGGACACCGGGTGTTGTCCTGCCTTCCTGGGATACAGGCTGGGTAGGTTGCTTTGGAAAAAGTTCGGCAATTCCTCAAAAAGCTAAACACGGACTTACCATCTGATCCAGCAGTTCTACACTTAGGATATACCCAAGAGGAATGAAAACGTGTCTATACAAAAACTGCCCACAAGCAGTACTATTCATAAAAGACCCACAGTGGAAACCACCCAAGTGTCCACGGATAGAACACTGCTCGGCCACGAAAGCGTGACACACTGCCAGGGGCTACAGGCAGATAAACTTGGGAAACATTTTGCTGTAAAAGTAATTTTTATTTTAACTTTTATTCCACGGGTTCATTGTCTCAGAGGCTTACTGCCTCCTTCTGCCAGCCTAGGCCTAGTCCTGGAAGCTTCAAGCCTCCATACAATCTAATCCAGGCCTCAAATGTTTTCAGCCTCTGAGACTGCTGCTAAGCTCACCCTTTCTTGTTCTTACTGAACTCTGGACTGGCTGGTTCAACTCAGCTATTCTGGCTCAAACTCCCCTCCCAGCTGACCTATTCAATCTGGCTTTTCTCTCAGCCTATGAATTACTGTTTTTGGCCTCAAACTAACTCAAGCAATCTGCTCTAATCTTCTGGCTCCTTCTCACTTTCTGGCTCATTCAATCCTCATCTGTGTTCTTTCTCTGCCATCTGCCTATTACCGTCCCAGTAAAGTTGCCTCCTCTCTCTCACAGCCCCTTTCCTCTCTCTTCTTGTGAGAGTTGGTCGTATCCTATTCTGTCAAATCTCCTCTGATCTGTCTTTTTTTTTTTTTCTGCTACTCAATTAAACAACACATTCAAACATGGGCTTCCTTCTACAAACTAACTTTATCTTCATTGTTTGGGATTAAAGGCATGTACCACTACACCTGGACCTAAGGTTTTCTTTACCTGAAACCTGCTCTATACCAGGCTGGCCTTGAGCTCAGATCTGCTTGCCTGTCTCCTGGATTAAAGTCTTGTTTGTCTTCCACTGAATCACATAGACCCTGAAGGTCTTTGGATGTGCTCTCTTGCCAGAACAGCCATGTTCTTAATTAAAACTCCTCTATATTTTGCTAAGTGAAAGAAGCTAGAAACAACAGTACACACGGTACTTAAGAGGCAAAGCCAGAGAGAGTGAAAGTAGACCCATAGCTTCCTGAAGTGGTCCATAGAGGGGAAGAGAAAAGTGAGGAGTGGTTGCTGAAGGGAACAGGGTTTCTTTGCAAGTGATAGTGTTATGATCATTGTGCAACTGTATATATGGGAAAATATACTAACTTGTATACTTTTTGTTTTCTTTTGATGACCTGTGTTACTTTTTTTAGATTTTTGTGTGTACGGGTGTTGGCCTGCCTTTATGTCTGTGTACCATGTGCACGTGGTGCCATTTCTGGAGGCCAGAAGAGGGAGTGGATCTTTTAACTGGAGTTAAAAAAAACTATTGTCAACCTCCATGTATGTGCTGGGGGTGCAACCAGGGTCCTCTGGAAGGACTCTTAACTGCTGAGCCACCTCTTCCTGTTAAGCCTTTCAAGTGCTGAGACTACAGATATGCACCACACTGAAAGAACTAGACACGTGAAATGGGTGTTTCATGATATGTGAATTATATCTTAATAATAGTGTTATTTCAAACAAACAAGATAGAATCGTGTGAGGAAAACCTCAAACGAGGGAATCTTCCATAAAGTGGTATTAAAAGAGACATAGATGGCAAGCTGTTGTGATTATTCTGAAATATATATTTGATTTTTATTGTAGCTTGATGTAAAGTATCCCCCACAGGCTCACATGTTCCCCAGCTGGTGGCATTGTCTGGGAAGGTCGTGGATGATTTAGGAAGTGGAACCTGAGTGGAGGAAGTGGGTCACTGAGAACAAGGCTCGAGGTTTTACAGGGAGGCACTTCCTGTCCACTCTCTTCTATGAGGGGATGCAATATGAATGGCCCTCACAGCCCTGTCGCCCTGGCTCCCCGCCATGAGGGACCCACGAGCAAGGATAAACTCTTTCCGTAGTTGCTTTGGTCACAGCATTGAGATGTGTAACTAACATGGCTGCTTCCTAAGTACAGCTCTAACCAGCACAACTCCCCAAACCTCGTCATTGTTAGCAGTAGACTCCTGCCTGCCGGCTCCTAGGCAGAGGTTGGGTTCTGGTCATCTGAAGGACCACAGCAGGATTAGAGGGTTGGGACTTTTCAGCTGTCTCCTCAGCTCTGGGGAAGAGAAAGGAACTGAGGGGTATACTGACTTCTGTGGCCAGGGCGAATTCTGTCCTGGTTAGCTTTTTATCAACTTGGCCCAAGCTAGAGACCTCTGGGAAGAAGAGACCCCAACTGAGAAGATGCCTCCTTCAGACTGGCTTGTCGACACATGTATATATAGCATTTTCTTAATGATTTCTATAGGAGAGTCCAGCCCTCCAGGAGGCGGTGCTTCCCCTGGGTGGGCAGTCCTGGGGTGTATAAGAAAGCAGGTTTAGTGCTTACTGTGGTGTAGTCCCGGCACTTGGGAGGCAGAGGTAGGGATCTCTCTGTGAGTGCAAGGCCAGTTTGGCCCATGTATTGAATTTCATGCCAGCCATAGCTACATTGTGAGACTCTGTTTAAAAAGAAAAAAAGAAAGCAGGCTGAGCAAGCCACGGAGAGTAAGCCAGTAAGCAGTACCCCTCCATGGCCTCTGCGCCAGCTCCTGCCTTCAGGTTCCTGCCCTGCTTGAATTCCTGCCTTGACATCCTTCAGTGATGGACTACAGTGTGAAAGTGTAATCCAAAAAAACCCTTTTCCTCCTGGAGTTGCTTTGGTCATGGAGTTTCATCACAGCTATAGCAACCCTAACAAACAAACAAAAAGTCAAAGAAGCTGCAGCACTGCATTTCTAAAAATCAAAGGACCTGGTCTCGAGGGTGACAGCTCTGAGTGTTGAAGAGGAATAGGGGCAACAATCTCTGTCAAGGACCATCTTCACGGAGCATAAAGAGAACATCTTGGATGCTTCGCAGAGAAAGCAGCCACCAGGCGTGAGGAGCAGAGCTGGGGGTACACACAAGAGCAGGAGGGTCTCAGCATGAGGTCGGCCACACAGCATGACCGCCTCAAGCAAGCAGCCAGACAAACAGAATGGTCTCAGGTGCCTGGAACGCTGGAAGCAGGGAGGAAAAGGGCAGAGGCTGTAACGCTGTTTCTACTTCAGGACTTTATGCCGAAGCCCGTGTTCAGTCTGGTAGGAAAAGTGGTATTAGCCCCCCCCACCCCCGGGACAAATCATTAAAAAAAGATCTCACATCTGGCAAAACTAGGATCCAACACAGGAAAAGAGACAAAGAGGGCTCCAGAGATGACAGCTGTCTGTTAGGGTTAGAAAGCAACCTCATCCACACTGTGGGAGGATGAGGCATTCGCGCTCTTGGAAGCAGCCGGGCCCTGGGCAGATGCTTCGGAGAGACTAGAACAGGAAACAAAAGCGGGGGAGAGGCCCCCCCACCTCATAAAAAAGGAAAAACTCAAACAAAACCAAACCCTCTGAAAATTGAAAGAGTGTAATGGCAATTAAAGAAAATATTTAAAAAAGCAAAGATAAATCACTAAAATATGTTGAGGATATAATGGAAATCCCAGAAGGCAAGAATGGTTGTTTGGAGAGAAGGAGCAAGAGATGGAAAAAGATTTCTTTTTTAATGTACTTTTCAGGAACTCACGTAAAGCTGGGTGTGATGGCATAGACTTTTCCTTTTAGCACACAGAAGGCTAAGGCAGGACAGCTAGGGAAGGGAACTGGGAGTAAAGAGACGTCTGTG
Organism: Pachyuromys duprasi; assembly: GCA_028658305.1. Classification (NCBI taxonomy): domain Eukaryota; kingdom Metazoa; phylum Chordata; class Mammalia; order Rodentia; family Muridae; genus Pachyuromys; species Pachyuromys duprasi. Next base: position 6,092,249 of record CM053745.1, on the reverse strand, counting down.
TCGTTCCGATGAGATATCCTGTCAACAAGGGCATCAAATGCTCGGTCCAGTTGGTGGTGACAGGGAGTCTCAGGAGGTGTGTCACTAGAGGCAGGCTCTGGGATAAGGCCATTCTAAACAGGCTGTTTCAGGCTTGCAGTTCAGGACGTGACTCCTTAGCTTCCCACTCCTGTGACCAAGGTTTCACTCCACAGAACTGCAAACCCAAATAAACCCCTTCTTCTATAAGCTGCCTTGGTCGAGGCATTTCATCACAGCAACAGAAGATAACTAATAGAGTCTGTCTACAGGATGGGAAAAAGATCTCTGCCCCAGATTAATCAGACAGACTAACACTAAAATAAAATAAAAAGGCAGACCGTAAAATCAACAAAGGGCTAATAAACAGAACAAAGGAGGAACACACTGGTCGCCGAGGACTTTAAAACTGCACTCAGCAGCTGTGGCCACCCCTGGGTCGGTGCATCTAGCTGCTTCTTGCAGCATCCACAGCTTGGGGGACACTGCTGCTCTTCCATGGCTGCCATGGCAAGGTGGAGCCGCGCCGTTCACACCGGACTGTATCGCCATCTGTCCTCGAATCCCAGTCCTCTCAAAACCCTAGCCAGCTGTCTTCTCCCACGTGATCGGTCTTGGGTTGATTTGGACTCCCTGCCCTCTAATGTCAGAAAGCTGCATCAGGGAAGCTCCAGCATTCTCACGATGTTAGAACGACCTTACAAGTTCAACAAAACACCAACAACAGAGGGGCTTGGGTTTAAAGTTTTAATAATAAATTGTGCCAGTAGAAGCTTTCAAAGGCAATGATATATCAATAAATAATAGTTAAGTTGAGTTCCTGAGAAAGAACCTACCACATGAAACTAGTCAGGGAGCTGTAAGTAACACGGCACTACAACACACTAGCAAGAATACTGCAAGTCACGATACAAGCGCAGCAGACGCCAGAATATGCCATCCATACAAATGTAAACCAGGACACCGGAATGTTTCTTAGACATAGATAAATTTGTAAGTGTTTCTGCCTAGATACATCCTAAGTAACGGATACATTATGCTTAGAACCTTAAGGAAAATATGTGGAATAGTATAATGAAAATGTGCTGCATTCCATCTTTTAAAAAGCAAAAGAAACTGAATGTACTCAAATATAAATCGCTTTAAGTAGGAACCATACTAATTGAAATAAGGAATATTTTGTGTGTTTACCTATAGTTATATATACACCCATATGTCTAAGAAAAAAATTGTATGGCTTGTTTTTGTAGTCCAATGTCACTTGGAAGAAAATCTTTCTTTGTACAAAGTTAGAAAAACGTATTGCTTAAGCCATATTAAGATTTGCCGCCTCAGTGTGTGAAAGAAGCACGAGGCGGAGCTCCATGGTGACATCTTGGCTGACTGACAGGAAACACAATGCTCACCTCACCTTTTGCGGGAACCCTGTTTGTGAAAAGGTTAAGTAGTAGGGTCCCAGCTACAGCTCTCCACATACCAAGACTGACAGCACACTGGTCTGGAGAAATGGACAGCACTACGACTATGTTCAATGTTTTGGCATAGCTGACTTAATCCCTTTTGATGTGTTTTAGATGTGACAAATGTTTACATTTGCCTCCCAAAGAACCCAGTCATATCCAAAACACACACAGTAAATAAAAAAATCACACTTCAGTTACACATATGCATTTCTTTAACAATAAGGCTACAATCATCACCCACACAATACATATCGGCACACTGTCTAGAATACCTCATTTAAAAATGTATTCACAGGACCTGCTGTGAATGGCAAGATACGGTAATTTTATAATAGAAAACTCTGCTCATGCAGTACTTTCCACACATCAGACACGGGAGTCACACCCACCATCTCTTTGCTCACTCTTTCTTACTTAGTAACTATAATATGCAAAGGAAAAAAAACCACAAAAGCAGCTTTTAAACATTACATCACAATTTTGAAATGTGGGAAAATACAGAACAAAGCCACTGTGTAGATAAACCATCTTCGTGACTTGGAGCAGAGCTCGGTCTCATTCTCTCACTTATTGCACAGATTTCTTATCACATGTTCTTCAGTTCTTACTTCTTTCCTAAATGTGGACAAGTGCTATCAGATAAACACAATTGGAAGTAACAGCAGCATGATTTGTCAAAGTTAATCCTTTATAATTTAGTAAGAAAAAATGGGTATCCATAAAATAAGTGCTCTTTCCATATAGTACTAAATTTTTAAAAATATCGTTTTAATGCAGTGAAGGTCCTCAAAGGGCCAATCCGGAGTCATGGCGACCCGCCCTGTTGCCCTTAAACCAGAACTAGAAATGAACGATTCCTAAACGTGTTTGTCTTTAAAAAATCAAAAAACAAAAAACTTGTTTGGAGTTGGTTTTTTTTTTTTTTTTTGAGAAAGATGAGAGTTCCTCGGTGTGATCAACTGAGGCCATGGCTGTTCACACATACACCGGCTGGCAGCCCTCAGCCGCTGCCCCCAGCTCCGAGGCCCCCGGGCCTGCACTGTCTGACGGCTCTGACGGCTTCGGGCACCGGAAGGGGTAGCCGTTGTCATCAAAGAACCTGCGGAAGGTGAACTCGTAGAAGGCGTGCTCTGGGTGCTTGCTGTTGGGGGACGCCAGCGTGTCCCATGCCTTGGCGCTCTCTCCGCTGGCCTCGTGCCAGGGGCTCTCTTCATCCACCGGGTCAAAGTTGGAGGTGTCCATGGGGTGGCTGATGGTGGGGACATAGGGCGCGGGCTGCTTCCGGATGTCGCGGGAGAAGTCGATGGCGCTGAAGAATGGGTGCGCCTTGAGGTCGTCTGCCCCGTTCCCGCCCAGGCGGCAGTCGGCTGCGCAGCACAGCTTGGTGATGAGGTCGCGGGCCTCGGCGCTCAGCTTCACCTGCGTGGGGATATGCAGCGTGTTCTCCCAGTTGATAACCTGTGGGCAGCAGAGCTGGGGTTAGAGCGTCTTCAACCCAGGTCCTGAGCCTGCACAGCTGCGGCCCCAGGCGGCAGGGGAGTTAGAGCCTCTCACACTTCAGCTAAGGCAGCGGTTTCCTCGAGCCACCAGCCCTCACTCGGTATTTACTGAGGCTGGCGGCGGGTCTCTGGAATTTTTTTCTTTGAGGTCACTGACCCCGTTGGCTTGGTCCTCATCTGGGTGGTCATTAAGTTTAGCTGTCATGGAGCTGTGCATACGGTGAAGAAAAACCTGACCATCTGGCTTGTTCAGGCTTAAGCCCTGAGTGGAAGGAGACAGTAGCTGACTGCTGTCTGGGAGAGTGGCTCTACAGTGGTTTAGAAAGGCTACAACTATAAATTGTCATCTAGGTCTTCTTGGATACTGAGACACCAGCAGGAAAGAAAGAGTACATTGCGCTTCATGAAAATTACTAACTTTTGTGCTGTGTATGGTGGTACACACCTAGTGATCTTAGCACTTCAGACAGGGCAGGCCAGCAGCAAGCTCAGGGCCAGTCTGGTGTACACGGTGAGCTCCAGGACAGTGGGGGTATGCACCTGGGACCTCACTACCTGAGAGTGAAGAGGCTGCCTGTAAAACAGACTGTTCACAGGGCGGGTGTGTGGGAAGGACTCAGTATCTAGAACGCATAAAGAACCCCAACAAATAATCGGAATTTTAAAAAAGTTTGGTAAAAGACTTGACATTTCCATAAAAATACACAAAAGGTAAATGAGTACAAAAACACATTTTTAATATCACTAATGATTAGGGGAGCACAAACAAAAACCATAGTGACATATTACCTCTCAACCACCAATGAGGATGACAGCTATTCGAAAAAGGAGGCTGGCCTAGGTGTGGCTGCATGTCTGCCATCCAGCACTCAGGAAGCCAAGGCAGATGGACACCACTAAGTGGTAGCAGGGATGGGGATAAACAAAGCCTGGGCACGCTATAGGAGTGAGTGTAAAACAGATGCTACCAATCACAGTGGTTCAAATGTGTAACCTCTGAATTGAGGACACCAAGAATGTCTCAAGTTTGAAGCTAGACTGGGTTATATACGGTAAGGCAGTCTCAGAAACAAACAAAACAAAACAGGAGGACTGAGTGAACACATAAATATAAAATAGTGTGGTTTTTTTTTAATAGTTTGGCAGTTCGAAGAGGGAAACAGAAATCCTTTTCTGGGTATAAATCCAGAATGATGGTGAGGAGGGCTTGAAGCTGAGGCTTGTGTACTCACAGGAGCCAAGGGGCAGAAGACATCAGACTCCTGATGAATGGATGATCAAATCATGGGCACATATGTAAAGGACTGCAATTCAGCTAGGCGTGGTGGGGCACTCCTGTAATCCCAGCACTTGGGGAGGCAGAGGCAGGTGGATCGAGAGGCAGAGGAGTTCGAGGCCAGCCTGGTCTACAAAGCGAGTCTAGGACAGCCAAGGCTACACAGAGAAATCCTGTCTCAAAAAAATGAAAAAAGAGCAAGGAAATCCAAACACACACCCAGGGATGAACCTTGAGGATCTTGGGGATATTATGCTGAGCAAAAGAAGGCAGTTAAGATAAATGAGTGTACAATTCCTCATGTGTGAGGAACCCAGCAAATTCTGAGACACGGGTTATAAGTAGCTGGGGAGAGGGGATGGGAACAGTTACTTAATGGGTACAAAGATGAAAACATCAGAAATGGTCTGTACAGTCCTGTGAGAACACACTTAGGCCAACAGACCGCACACTTCCAAATAGCTGAATGTAAATTTCATGTCATATCTATTTTACCACAATAATAAAAGAACGTAGCTTACTATCTTGTAGGCAAATTAGTTCAGCAATTCAACTAGTAAGCAAAACATGGAAAAACAATTGTGTTTTCTGTTAATCTGAGTTTTAATTCAAAGTTTCTTTTTTTTTTTCCTGAGAGAGAGTTTCTCTGTGTAGCCCTAGAACTCACTCTGTAGACTGCCTGATTCTGCCTCCCAAGTGCTGGGATTAAAGGTATGTGCCACCATGCCTGGCTGATCCAAAGTTTCTTTTGCTCCACCATGGACTGATCTGGACATTAAAAAGAGAAACCTCCCTAGAAGTGTGCTTCTGTAAATGCACTAACTAACAAGCTCAGCCTTTCAGCTGAACACTGAACCAGTAAGAGTTAACCCGATCAGAAAGTAAGTGGCCGTGAATCTAAATGAATCACTACATGACCGAGAGATTCAATGACTTCCAGAGTACTGGGACACACACAACCAGCCGACCACCTCTCTAGTAATTACAGCCTCCGTGAGGCTTCTCAGGCCGCAGAGCTGTGTGTTCTCTGCAGGGCAGGCCAGGCAGGGAGCAACTCATGGCCGCCACTGACATCCCCCTGTGTGCCATTCTTGCTGGGAAACAACAGAGGGCAGAGAGCTATCAACGGTTTAAACATAACTACAGGTCTACAAACACTTTAAAACTCAGGTCTAGCTTTGTTGTTTTGTTCTCAAAATTTCAAATGTACAGTAGAAATAAGAGAACCTTTCTTTGGAACCCCCCACTATGAATAACGCCATTTCTAGTCTACCCAAAGCCAAGCAAGGGCTCTTTCGAGGCACAGTGCTCTGCGCCACAGGCACACACTCCTCTGCTTACCTTCAGCTGGGTTTCTGTGGGAGTAGCTGCCAAGAAAGGTGGCTGCCCAACCAGCATCTCAAAAAGAATCACACCGACACTCCACCAGTCACAGAGCTGTGTGTACCCTGAAAGACAGCACTGTCTCAGTCCCACAGTATAGGCTCCCCCGGTCCTGAGCATCCAGACTGACTGTGCTGGAATGAGAGGGCTCAGGGCTAGCACTGTGCTAAAAGGAGAGACCACATAAATACACGCCCTGAGGTGGAGGCTCAGACTGGCAGCTGCCATAGGCTCACACATGGTGCTAACAGGCATCATGGGGCCACGGACACTAGGATTTTGGACTTTCTTTTTAATCACTGGTCTTCATAAACACAGAATGCTCTTATAGCAAGAAGGCAAGGCTAAGTAATTAATGTGGTTTTATTAGAACTTTGAGTGGTTGTGTGTGGTATGGCATATGTTTGAGGTCAGAGGACAACTTGGGGGATTCAGTTTCCTCCTTTCTCCCATTCCTGTGGGTGTCAGGGATTGAACTCAGACTTGGCAGTGCTTTACCTACTAGGTATGTGGCAGGTGCAGAAAGCAGGACGGCTTCCTGGGTAAGTTTATGAATCAGTTTAAAATGATGCTGAAGAACATGGAGGCTATGTCTCAAAAACAAAAAGAGTAGGTGGCCGCTGCGGCAGCGGGCAACTGAGCTCACCAGGCATCCTCTCCTCCCAGAGGCTGCGGAGCAGGCGCCTTTACCTCTGATGCCCTCCCACTGTCCCCCAAAGCCCCACTCTCAGCCACGTGCTAGGAAGCTCTGCCTGAGGCTTGAGTCTACCTTCATCATCAACCCCCAGCCGCAACACTGGTGGCTGCAGAAGAACCCAGCCCAGGGTTCCTACAGAGCAGCACTCATGGCTGTGGGGTAGGACCTCTTTTGGGCACCAGAATTAGCGCTTGCAAGCTCTCAGCTGACACCTTCGTGTACACAGGCTGAGTGGATTAACTGCCTCCATCAGATTACCATGGGAACCGAAAACCTCATCCTGAACTGTTGGACTAGCTCTAAAGGAATCACAGGACAATGTGAACAAAAAGAATGCCTGGATTAACCATAAAGCTTACTATTACTGACAGCTTACTATTACTACAAACCACAAAGGCCCATGCCGGGATCCTCCAGTTCTGAAGCAGATTCCAGGCCGTCTAGCCAGGAAACCAAGATCACCAACAAGTAGTAACCTGATGCCTATTAACGACTTTACCTAGGAGGTAATATCACCTCCTAGAAATTTTGGGCCTAACAGGGAGAATTAATTTGTGTGCCAGACATGGAGTAGCCCAGCCTGGACAAAGGAGAAGTACGCTAGAGCTTGGAAATGGGCTTCGGAGGGCAGTGGCCCTAGAGCCCCAAACAGTTTCATCAGCTGACTCTGCATTTTTTTTACGTTAATTAATTTATTTTTATGGGTATGGGTGTTTTACCTGCATGTATGTGTGTACCAAGTGCATGCAGTGCCTGTGTAAGCCAGAAGAGGGCACTGTATGGAACTGGAGTTAGACAGTTTTGAGCTACCATGTAGGTGCTGGGAATTGAACCTGTTTCTTGTGGAAGAGCATGCAGTGCTCTTAACCAGTGAACCATCACCATCTCTCCAACTCCTAGCTGACCCTGAAAAAGCCAGTTAGTTGGACAGTTACTAGGTTGGATCTGAGGGAGAAAGCCCATAACCCGCACTCCTTGTGAGGAAATACTGGCTTAATCATGGTGAAGCAAAGGCCCTTCCAGAACACAGAGATAATGAAGCCTTGTTGCTAGGGAAACCATCAAATGCTCAGGCTTCCCTATGCACAAACGAATACTCAATGAATTAAAGTCAGGTGGTAAGCTGAGGAGGGAATCAGGCTATGAGCTGAGGAGGGCAGTGGGCTGCCATACCTTTGCGGAGAAGCACCTCAGGCGCGATATAATTTGGTGTCCCAACTAGAGAATGAGCCAGGCACCTCTGGTGCTGCTTCTGTGCTCTCTGCTCCAGGGTCTTTAATCTGTCTCCACAGCGACAGTTGGAAACGTCATCCCAGAGGTCACCAGGCTCCATGCTATCCTGTCTGATGTGGTTCCCTTTACCAGGAAAAGGTGAAGTGATAGAAAAGAGCAAAAACAAAACAAAACAAAACAAAACAAAACCCATGAATTTTGATACTCATCATGGCAGCAAATCCATCAATTCACATCAGCACAAACTCCTCTCCCACTGACAAACCCAGGGCTTTCTACATGCCAGTCAGCTCTTTCACTGGGCAACTACTCCAGGAGCCTTGAGATTTATTTTCCAAAATTCCTTTTAATAGGGCAGTGTGGTGGTCCTTTATCAAAGCTTTTAGTGGTCTAAAAAGACAGTAAGAAAGTCCACTAACAAAGGAAACACCCTCACACCTCATCTGCTCCTCCACAAAGGGACACACCAACTTAGAAACAACTCAACGTTCATTCTGAAATGGTAGGCGCCAAGAGGACTATGCAGCTGCCCGGAGCAGCTCTCGCCATGTGGGGGTGGGAGGTGTACACAGGAACAGGAAGTAGTACCTTTCTGGTAGTACTTGGAGTTGTGAGTCCACCTGAATCCAGTGCAGAGGCCAAAATCTGTCAGCTTAATGTGACCGTCCAGGTCAATCAAGATATTGTCGGGTTTGATGTCCCTGTGGATGAAGCCCATCTTGTGGACACTCTCAATGGCCAGAGTCAACTCTGCAATGTAGAAGCGGGCCAGGTGCTCAGGGAAAACTTCCATGCGGATCAGCAGGCTCATCATATCCCCGCCGGGTATGTAGTCCATCACAAAGTACAGGCTGTCCTTGTCCTGGAAGGAGTAGTAGAGTTTGACCACCCACTCATTGTCTGCCTCGGCCAGGATGTCTCTCTCAGCCTTGACATGGGCCACTTGATTCCGGTTCAGGACGTCTTTCTTCCTCAGGGTCTTCATGGCATAGAGGGCGTGAGTGTCCACCTTACAGGCAAGGCACACTTCTCCAAAGGCACCAATGCCCAGAGTTTTGATTTTCACAAACATGGACTTGTCCATCTTGGCCCTCTTCAGTCTGTTGTAGTTAGACTCCTTCTGGTAGAGGATCTTCCTCATCTGTTCCTGCTCAGCCTCACAGAGTCCAGCCTGCACAGAAGGAAAATCAGACAGTCATGTCATACACACACCACAGCAGCCAAGTGTGAGGGGGTAGAGCAGGGCTGCCTTGAAGCATCGAGGACTTGTAGAGACTAGGCCTGCGAGCCCTGATCTTTATATGTGGAGGGGGACATCTGTCTCTATACATAACATAGTCATCCACATATACGCAAATATGACATCGAAAGAAAATTCCTTCTCTGGGTGAAAACCAAGGAAAACTACCACCACTACAGAAAAAAAAAAAAAAATCCTGCAGAAAACATTCCTGGAATCTATGATCTAGTTAGGATTTCAGTAGTTCAAAGAAATTGGGGAAACAAAACAATCAGTGAGCTGGACCAACAAAAACAGACACAAACTTACATTTTAGAATTTCAAATGACTAATCTATGTGATATAAATTTACTGTCACATTTAAATCATTGTTGGCTGCAGATGAGACACTGTCTCAAAGAAGTAAACCAAAAACACTGTTTACTAATTTGGATTAATAGACCAGTGGTACTGTATGTTTCTCTAAAATACCTAACTTGGAAAAGTTTTTTCATCCTTGTAAAATGTTAATAGCAGGTAATCCTAGACGTGCTTTCTTCAAGAGGAAGGACATACTACACTAATGACTTTGCTGATTTACTTGCTAGCCAGGGTCCTCAGATTCTTCTGAGGTTGGGAGGAGGAGGAGGAAGGCCACACATCTGTGGGCCCTCCCAGTGTCTGGCTCATCCCCAGGTCTAGGAGCTGGGCGTGTGATCAAGGTGCACAGCTGCTCCAATGGAGAGGGGCGAGGGAACAGGAAGACGGAAGTGAGACATTACTTTGGCCATTTCCTGCTCCAGCTGCAGCCTCCGGCTGACCTTCTGCTGGTAGGTCTTGATGACATTCTCCACGTGCTGTTCCATGAAGAACTTGAAGGCATATGGGGAGTAGCTCTTGATGCGAGACTCTCTCTTCTCTTCATCCTTGCTGTTCTTGCGCACTGGCACGGGGGAGGTCTGGATCTGCTTTTTGTCCCTGCCAGCTTTGTCTCCCTTGGCACCCTTGTGGCTTTTGTCATTCCTGTCTTGCTCGGCGCCCCCGCGCAGAGTCTGCTCCACACCCGTGCACAGGCTGTCCAGGTCCAGGTTGTACTGCTCGGCCTTGCTGGGCAGCAGCAGGTGCTTTGGGTAAGGGGGCGGTGGGCACCTGCGCTCAGAGCCACCATAGTCCACCTCCAGCGAGTGCTGGCCTGCGCTGCCCTCCTTGGTCTCTGGGCCCTCCGTGGCAGGTGCCGTGGGTGCAGGCACCCAGGCGGGGTGCGAGGGCCCCACAGCTGTCTGGGGCTCCGGCCGCAGCACGCGCACACTCTTCACAGGGTGCAGGATGTGCGCTGCGGTCACTGTGGTGACCGTGTTGGGGGCGGGGAGCGAGGGCTCAGGCTGTGGGCTGCTGAAGGAGTTGGTCCTGCTGGGGCTGGCCCGGAAGGCCACGTGCTGCCGGGAGCCCTCCAGACCCTGCTTCTGCATGGAATCACGGCGTGCCAGCGGGGCTGCGGGCCAGGGCACCGGGGAGCCCAGCTCGTACAAGTCGGCATTGAGGCTGTTCCTGGACGGTGCCAGCACTGCCTGTGTGGGACTGTCGCCAGCAAATGTGGGACCCCGGGTACCCAACACGTGCATTGGGTGGGCTGTGGGCGCTGCAGCTGCCGGCTTGTGGTGCGAGGTGTACAGCCCAGCATGGGCAGGGAAGGCGAGGCTGGCGGGAGGGCCACCCTGGGTCTTGGCCAGGCCGGAATAGGCATCTGGTGGTGTCTTGCTCTGGAAGGAGGGACTGCGCTGCACCCCATATCCAGGCTGCTCCGGAAGCAGGTGAGCACGGCCATAGTGTGCGCCCGGGAAGTGTGCACCCGCCTCCACTGCCGCGCTGTAGCCTTTGGGAGGATGCTGGTGAGTGGGAGCACTGACCCCGGGGAAGAGGAAGTCCAAATATTGCCGTGGCATCTCCTCCAGCGAGGAGGGGCCCTCATAGTTTGCACCACCCAACTGGTGGTAGGGTGGGAATGCTTCCCCTGCACCCTCAAAACTGGGTCGCCGTGTCACTGGAGTGGGCACCGGGCCCTTTCCTAAAGAGGAAAGAATGAGAAGTCAGCCTAAGAGCACATGGTGGGCTGCTACTTGTAGGCTCGTCCTCACACTAGCCTTATATTTGGGTTTGGGCAAATGTATGTGCCAACAGGGCACGTCCTGCCCCAGCAGTAACTGGTCACCCACACACGGTAGGGGGGAAAAGGATGATGAGGCTGAAGGCCAAGAGCTAATGGGAGGGATGTGGGCCAGAGAGGGTACTGTGCCTCAGGGGACACAGCACCCAAGGTCAGTCTCCTGCCATGAGGGGACTTACAAGATAGCCAACAATGTTTTCTCCATGACATACAGTTATTTGGGAGAAGCCAAATTTACTTAACTGTCATGGTAAAGTCTACTTTTCCCTAACAAAGGGCAGACTTGCACACGCTGTCCAAATATTCACTTTTCTTTCACCAATTTCCAAATTAAAAACTTCTATCTTTACTAAGAACAAACAAGGGGATATATACCCCAGCATTAACTAAGAACAAAAGCATGAAGAAGAGATGGAGAAATGGCTCAGTAAATTAAGAGTGCAGAGGATTTAGTTCCCAGCACATATGTCAAGGCAGCTCCCAAACTGCTTGTGACTCCAGCTCTAGGGAGATTCTGCCCCTGCAAATTACTGCAATCAAGTACACCCCTCATAAAAAAAAAAAATCTTTAAAAAATTCCTTAAAAACATCTTACAGAGTCCCTCTTTCTGCCAATACCCAGACACACAGATGGCTACTGCAGCTTCTTTATTCCTGATGTCTCCATTTTGAAAGTCTCTCATTTAGAGTAGATGTCTGGAAAGGATGAAGGCCCCTCTCGTTTCCTACATGGACTCCTCTGCTTGATCTGGCAGTGGACCCCTGAAGTACAAAGTCTTATCCTCTTGTAGGCCTAAGCCCTATCCCACCCCTAACACACCCCTAACAGAAATGCCTGGCAGCCTTGGCACAGAACAGGGTTACAGGAGATGAGAGGCTCTGTGTGGCCTGGGCTGAGCAAACGCCACCAACACACACCAACAAGTAGGAAGGCAGGAGTTACAGAGCTGGGCCTGTCGCCCAGGACCACCACTCTTCAGAACACACTCCAGAACTCCAAGAACAATGGCCAGCTAGGATCTGGTGAGGAAAATGTCTTTTCTCAAGAAACCTCAACTGCGTATCCCCTAACAACACACACACTTTGAAAGCCCTCGCCATGTCCTCATTCATCTCGGGAAGGCTTTATTCCAGGTTTTCCACCCAACAGGGATTACACACATCCTTTATCATACTCAGAAACCACAGGCCACCTACTCCATCTCTGGACAGGAACATAAAAACAGCCAGGGAAAAGCCTGAGGCGGTGGTGCACATCTGTAATCCAGTACTCCGGGAGGCAGAGGCAGGCAGATCTCTGTGAGTTCAAGGCCAGCCTGGTCTACCAAACGAGTCCAGGACAGCCAAGGTTACACAGAAAAACCCTGTCTCTCTTGGGGAGTGGGGTAGGGGAAAAAAAACAAACAAACAAAGAAACAGCCAGGGAAGCAGAGCGGCAGCCCAGACCCTCCAGAGCTGACACACTGCTTCACCGCTGCAGGCCCTGAGAGCCGCTATCAAATGTGAGACAAAGTATGCTTTTTAGAGCTGATATGCCTCTCTTATCAGAGACTCTCCCTAGGCCCAATAAAAAATTTTTTTTAAAGTTGAACTCTTAACTTTTCCCCCTGAAAGATGGAAGACTTCAGCAGACATCAACTTTTCAGACAGTAACACAGGTTGCTGTAAAGGGTGGTAAGGGGGTCAGGTGAGCCTAGGTTAAATTCCTGGATTGACTAGGTCTGGTTTCTCTGGGCAGGACTTCCTGCTCTCAGACAACAAATCATTTCCTACTACACAGCCAGCCTCTCACCTGGGGAGGTCTGCTTGATGACTCGAACAATCTGCTCATTCCTGGGGTCCAAGTAGCCCATCTTACTGATGTATTCCAAGGCGGCTTCAATACTCCTACTGCCTGTCTGCTTGAGTGCTCTGCCAGCCATCTCCTAGGAAAGAAGCAAGGGATGTCACCACCGTCATCATCACCCTCACTAACACAGAGCCCCCTCTGTGAGGCTGTTGGGACCCTGTCCCATGCTACAGACCACCTGGAGCAACACAAGTGGTTGCAATCATCTGCACACAGCACACAGCTGACCATAAGAGCTGGTGTCAAGAATGTGCAGGGTCTGTGATGGTGGGTCTGAAAGAGACTCAGGCTCTTTAATGAACTGTAGTGACTGGACTGGTGGATCCAGAATGAACCTCAGACAAATTTACCTTAAAGAAGAAGCATGGCAGTAGGAAACCAGGCTTGACACAGCTCACCAAAATGTGATCTCTGGAGTCAGTGGAAATGCACGGATGGGTGCAGCGAGAAGCCGCTCCAGTCACTGACGAGACGCTTACTGAATCCTCCTGCTGATAATGTCCCCAGCTTTCTGTAGCAGTTGAGGAATTACCCAAGGCCTTACCAAGGCCTTGTTTGTGAAGACCTCAGAGCTCTGTCTGCACAGGACATGCCCTTAAACGTGTTTGTTGAATGAACATACAACAGGAGAGGGCAGGTGAAGTAGCCATGAGTTAAGGAGCTGGCTCCCTTCTATCCAAAGGTAAGACATGGGTAGATGCATAGATTATTTCAAGTGCAGATATATTTGGAGAAGGTGGAGAGTCCAAGTGCAGAAAGTTACTCAGGGCCGATGGACAGGAAGGAGCTATGGGTCGGGCACACCAGGATGGTGGTGGCACCACCCAGGGGCACGTGTTGTGACAGGGTTAGGCCATCTCTGGCTCTGCCTATTTGCAACACCAAGGAAACTTTCAAACACATCATACACAGCTAAAGATGAAGCAGGGAGGAGGGGCTGGGGGGGAGGAGCCAGTGAAGGGCAGCGCTTTAGGCTTGGGGAAATGAACAAAGAAGCAGAAGGGCACACTGCGCGGGCAGCTAAGCACCTGGTTCTTTAGGACTGGGAAGGCAGCCCAGCAGGCAAAGGCAGCAGCAGGGGCTTTGGGAGCTGTGGCACAGTGCCAAGCACAAGAGGGCAATGTGGGAAAAGGCACTGAAGGGGGCAAGATCGGTGAGCACACACAGGAGACACACACGGCTGTGCAACAGCAGAGAAATCCTGTGGAGAGAGAACACTCTGCTCACTGTTCCTAGCCAGGCCTGATGGCACCTGGTCATTTATCCCAGTCTACTTCCGTAAGACTGGGAGAAACCAGTTGGACGTGGTGGTGCACATTTTTGATCCTGGCACTCAGCAGGCAGAGGCAGGCAGATCTCTGTAAGTTAGCCTCTGTGAGGCTAGCTGGGTCTATAGAATGAGTTTCAGAGCACCCAAGGCTAGCTACACAGGCCAAGGTTACACAGAGAAACACTGTCTTGAAAAAAAAAAAAAAAAAAAAAGGACTGAGAAATCTGGCAGTCTAAAAGTCCACATCACTCTCAGCTTCATCTACCAACATGGTGCCTAGAACAAACTGAGCACGTAATACTAACCATGAGACCATCCAACATTGAACTGTGTTCTCTCTTCTGGCTGTTTGACAGCTGAGTGGACAAAAAAAGAAAAGTGGCTGGACTCGCTGTAAAGCGGTTGGCCAGTCCTGGGATTTAGCAAGGCTGCAGGGCCGAAGGAAGCAGGGATGAGTGGAGATGGCGCTGCGAGGCGCCATTGCAGAGAGGAGGGGAGAAGCAAGACTTCAAGAAGCAGGCTAGAAAAAAGGGGATTCCCTGAGGCAGAACTCTGCTTGACAGAAGGCCCAACGTTCACTGTGGAACTGCCAGGAGGGAAAGCAGCACCGCTCAGACATGAAAGACTTTCCAGCTCACCTGGAGCCTGGTGATAACACCTCACCTTTCCTACCTCAGGGCTAAGCTATGTGATGAGGTCATGTCTGCACATCCCTCAAGTATTTGGGGGAAGGCTGCTGTACGGCCGCATCTGAGCTTCCCACTTGGGAGTCTTTTGTTCCTGCCCCTAACCACAGGCCTTTTGGCACTAACACTGTAGCTGCTCTCATGAACTGGCTGTCTCTTCAGGTTAAGTTATCTGCCTAAGCTCTTTACATTCAGCAACTGCCAACAGCCAGGGAAGCAAAAGCAGCAGAAAAGGGTTTATTACCTGTGTATGAAGCTAAACTCAACTTTAAGATCTGTGAGCCTACTGTAACCTCGGATGAAGACTTGAAATGGGAGGCATGTTTTAAATCATAAAACCAAAGTGACATTCATGACCTGGCATGTTTACAAATAAAACCTTTAGTTCTGCCCTTTATATATCTGTCCATCACTACATGGTTAGCAAAGCCATAGGGATTTTTGTTGTTGTTTGTTTGTTGAGTCAGGGTTTCTCTTCGTAGCCCTGGTCATACTGGAACTTACTCTGTAGACCTGGCTGGCCTCGAACTCACAGATTTCCTGCCTTTGCCTCCCTAATGCTGGGATTACAGGTGTGTGCCACCACTGCCCAGCTTAATCTGCAATTTGTACACAGTAACTAAATATGCCCCTGCACATATCCAAATAACTATGAGCTTTTGTTTTTGGGGTGCTGGGGATGGGAGCCAGGCCCTCACATGTGCTGGCAATGCTCTACTACTGAGCTCTACTCCCAGCTAAAGGAAGCTGGGAATCTGTTTCTAAGTCCACCAGGAGCACAGGTCTCGGCGTTCAAGGACAGCACATTCAAAGTTACAATAGGGTGCGGCTGAACTCAAGCAGGGTAACCAACCTCTCCCCTTCCTTTCTCAGAACACCGAGCCAGTGTGGAGTCCTGATCTAGAACCCTCTAGGGCCATTCCAAAAGATAGTGCTGAGCTTGGACAGAAAGGGAAGCTATTCAATGGGTATGTGCACACACGCACTCTCTCTTTCTCTCTGCTGAGCATCTGTGCAGCCTTTACAAATCTTCTACCTACTCTGAGCTCTGTTGCCTCATCTGGGTAATGAGGCTACCTAGGGCTGCTCTAGGGACTGAGGGAGACCACTGGTGTCCCTGTGTTCCAAGGCCATTTCATCACCAGTTGGTATACTTTTTTTTTTTAAATGATGATGTTTTCAGAGAGAAGAGAGAATTACTGGAATGATTGATATGTTTAATAATTTATTTTATTTTATGTGCATTGGTATGAGGGCATCAGACCACCTGGAACTGGAGTTACAGACAGTTGTGAGCTGCCATGTGGGTGCTGGGAATTGAACCCAGGTCCTTTGGAAGAGCAGACAGTGCTCTTACTCACTGAGCCATCTCTCCAGCCCCTAGTTGGTATACTTTAAAGAAGCATCTTATATGTCTCTGGTAGAGAATACCAATGACAGTTGTAGATTCATGCACATTTGGCATCAAATACCTCTAATACTTCATATTTTGTTCTTTTAGCCATAGTTACATAAAGCAACGTGTTGAGATTCTTTCAGCAGGCCCGATACCTGTCTCTGGTTCTGTCTAGGTTACTTCAAGCCAGGCTAGGCTCGTGGAGCTGGCATAGCCTCCCTTTTGGTCCACGCGCGGATGCAGACAGCGTGCACAGAGACTGTCCATCAGAGTTCCTCCCACCACGACAGCCTGAAGACTGCTCCCGTACAGAGTCTGCTCCTACTGAGATCAGGTGAACCTGCCTCCTTATTTGTCTGTAAGTAATAGTCCACCTCCTTGCTCAGCTGTGTGCAATGACCCTGCCTCTCTGAGGACACTGCAGTTCCTCCGCCTGAGAGCTCATGCTGTTTCTCCAAGTCTAGCTGTTATTTCTTATTCCCTTGCCCTGCAGTCCCAGTCAGGTCAAGTCCGTGGTTGATGTGCAGGAACTCAGTTCCTGGGCACCAGGCTCAGCCGCCCTCCTGATGCCCTGCCACAATCTCAAGACTGGCCTGTCATTCGAGGGAACCTGCCCAGCTTCAGAGCTTTCCTGCTGCATCACCACTCAAAGTCTCCCCATCCAGGCACACCTCAGGCTGGGAAGCCCTGCCTTGTCACCCTAGCTACCCACATGACAGGAACCAACCAGCTGGGAGGCTCCCACCATGCTGGAAACACCAGTGATCTCACTCTTTGTGGCTTGCTTCCCCACCACGAGGACGGCCTGAGGGACTGCTGTGGGATCGAGTCTGTTTTTACAGGTTCGCCCAGCACAGAGGCAGGCAGAAGCTGGGTTTACTTACAGTTGCGATAGAGCGTAATGGTTTTATTGGCATCCCTTATGACTGCAAGTTATTTAAATTCAGCGACAATTTATTATGTATGAAGGAAAGAATTTCCTATGCAGATCCTCTCCAGCCCTTCCTGGTGAGGAAGCATTTTTCAAACATTACAAAGCCGTATCCCATGCTTTTAACATTCCAACCATGAGGTTTGGTTGAAAACTAGAAATGGAGTGCTCTGGCCTTGCCTAGATCTTCCATCTTGCATCAGTCTGTGTCTGTCTGTCTCTGGGTCTCTCACAGAACTTGTGATTTTAGTCCAAGGGTGGGGGAGAGTGGCTGATGGCGCTGGGTCTGCAGGCCGTGATAACTATTGCCTGATGGCGCTGGGTCTGCAGGCCGTGGTAACTATTGTCTGATGGCGCTGGGTCTGCAGGCCGTGGTAACTATTGTTTCCAAGCCTGAAGGATTACATTTCTTGGAGAGGACAGAGAAAAAAAGGAAAGAATGTGGCTCCCCTGGCTGGGGTGGGGTGGAAGGATGCCAGAGAGGCTTAAGTAGTGGCCAAGGCTTCCTGCTCCTCCCGCTGTCCTTCTCAGGCTTACTGCTGCCTCTCTCTAAGTTGCTTCCAGGAACCTCTGGAAGCACAGCGGAACTCAGTGTATCAGAGCACCAGCTGAGAGTGGTCAACTCTAACCAGAAACAGGGCCCCAGAGGGCTGTGTAAAACTCAGGGTGCACACCCCTCTTTCCAGCCTTTGTGCTTTCTGAGAGAGCCTAGAGGGCTCTGCAGGGCTCTGAGAACACACTGCAACAGAGGCAGAAACACAGGGGAGGCACAGGGGCAGCCTCGGCGTTTTCAGTTGGTGCCAAGACAGAAGTCACTACTTCACACCTGTGACGGCAGGAGAGCTTCAGCCCGGAGGCAGCCTCTGGACTTGTGGGGAAGGTGCAGCTCAGCCACCTTACCTTTTCTTTAGCCCTATGCTGAACATTGCTGAGGAAAATATATTTTCAAAAATAACTTAATAAGGAATGAGGAAGAAATCTGTTCTAAAACTAAACCAACACGAAAAATTGTCAGCCTTGCCAATGATCAAAGAAACACTAATAAAACAGCATTTCCTGGCTTGTCAGCACCAAAATAAGGTTAGTAATTATTTTAAAAGGCTGGTATAGCGTCACAGCCATGAGGCAGTAAAACCATGAAACTACTTTCAAGCAAACATTTTAAGAATAAAAAGTTACGAGCTAGAGAAATAGCTCAGTGCTTAAGAGCCTGAGGACTGGGTTAGATTCCCAGCACCCACACGGTGGTCAACAACTAGCAGTACCTCCAGTTCCAGGGCCTCTGGCGCCCTTTTCTGACACTAGGCAAACATGTGGCGTACAGACATGCATGTAGACAGAGTGTGCAGATCAAATAATTCTGGGGAAAAAAGAGTGGAAAGTTACGCCGGTGAGACGTCTCAGCAGAAGGTGTGTCCCAAGCACCCCCAAAGTAAGAAGCGGCTTCTACAGGCTGTTTCCACACATGTGCACTCCCCCACCAACACACACACTCAATTTAAAAAATTGACTTATAGGCTAATTTAAATGAGCCATAGTGAAAAAGCCGATCTCCTCCTCAACGGGGATGAAGGCTGATCGCTAGTGACCTTCCAGGGCGCACACAGCGGAGGCACGCAGAAGCCCCACCGTCACAATTCTATCCACAGACACTTGCAGAAGGTCAGTGTGGACAGGATGGGAATGCTGTCTCCTGCTACCCACCAAGGAGGCTTGTGAACAGAGAGAGCTTAAGTAGAACACAGGGAAGATAAGTCTGGCTTAATTTTGTTCTCATTTTGCAGTAATGGCTTCTTTTTCTGTTAAAGACAAAAACATTTGCTTACATCAAATCTCACTATAATAAAAATTTCCTGTGCTATTTTATTTCCTAATTATGGATGGACAGATCACAGAAGTTGTCCAGATTAAATAAAAGTGAATCAGATGAGTGTGAGATAAGTAGACCTAAAGTTCTTTTCAACTCTAGAATTCAACTCTATAAACATCCAGAGAGGTTTGACAAAATAAGGAAAAACTCTGCCACCATATAAGAATATAAGAATCTAGGTTTTTAGCTGATGGAAACTTATCCACAACCTCTTTTAGTTTTAACACAGCTACACACATCTTTCAGGGTTTGTGGGTCTATATTTCTACGCTTGTGTCCCTGGCTATGTTAGTGACCAAATATGAGCATCCGCAACTCCTCCCCTCCCCCACTCTGTCTGCACAAGCCAAGGATCTCCTAATTGCTCCAAACAATAGACTGACATGAAGCAATGCTATGCCAATTCTGGGCTTCACCCTCACAAAGTCTGGCGGCTTCCGTCTCCTCTCCTTGGGTCTATGCAGCTAGCCACCCAGCTGACCCAGCCAGCAAGCTGCAGCTGTGACCTATGAGTGAAGCTATTGTGTCTGTCCGGTCCCAGCTGGGCAGTTGGGACTGAGCTCCATGGAAGGCCAGCAGACAAGACATGCAGAGCAGAACTGCTCAGCAGGGCCTAACCAACCTAGTCCTACGAGATGATAAACCACTGCTGCTTGCAAGCCACAGGATGGCTTATCACATGGCGCCAGGAACGGACAACCATGGCTTTCTCTGTGTGTGCCCTGGAAAACACATCCCCCTGCTGATCTGAAAAGCTGAGTGATTTGATCTTCTAAGTTTTTACCTGCTTAAACTTAAACTTGTTCTTCAGGTTAAACTATTTTCATCTGCCAGGCATAGTGGTGCACTCTGAAGGCAGAGGCAGGCAGATCTTTGGGAGTTAGAGGCCAGCCTGGTCTCCATAGTGAGTCTCAAGACAGCTAAGAGCTACACAGTAAGACCTAGTCTCTCAACAAAACAAAACAAAACAAAACAAAACACCTCAAAAGAGATCAAAATATTTTCTTAAAAAGGAAATTTATGCTATTAACAAGCTGTTACCATGGAACCAGATGATAATCCAGTGCTGACTGCTGATGCAGTGAGTAGAAACTAAGTTTTCACCTCAGTGTGTCCATCCACTCTAGTTCCCTGTAACTCCATCAGCAAACAGCACTGACGCATTATTACCAGCCTGCTGTCTTTATGGGCTCGAAAGTATTTAACTGAGTTAATATTTACCTCAAAAGCACTGTTATAGCTTAATTTTTTTCTTAAAGGTATATCAAACTCTTATTAATGTCTAATCTCTGTGAAAAAATGCACTTCAATCTTTAAAAAATAAAATCCAACAGAAGACAGAAAAAGCACTTACAAAAACCTGCTCCGGTGAGGAGGGAGAATCAGCCTCTAACAGCGCCCACACAGTCCCAGCTACAGCCTTTTCCAAAGGACATTGATGTTCTCAACAGTACTGGGCCACTCAGGGGTGAGCACGTGTGCATGCAGCCGGCTCCTCCACAGCTGCAGGCAGCAAGCCCTCAGCGCTAACAACCCCAGGTGACCAACTCACAAGAGCATGCACTAGAGCCTCACCCAACAGGATCTTCCTCCTCTAACCTTCTAGCCAAGACATCAGGTACTCTGTAAGCTAATGTGCATGACTCCCCCCGCCCCTGCCCCCCCAAACAAAACAAAGCAAACATACAAAGTCTACAGAGGGAGCAGCCATGTACTTTATTTTCAGTGGAAATAACCCCCTTTTTAAAAGCAAAAAAAAAAAAAAAGGGAAAGAAATTCATATAGGTCCAGGCCAGAGTCATGACCCAGAGACAGACACCAAGAAGCCTTTTGCAGCTAGCCCTGGAGAGGTACATCGCAGGCAGAGGGAGTAGAAAAGGAGTGCTGAGGAAGGTTCTAGAGACCATTTGTCAAGTAGGCAGATGCCTATGCTCCCCTACAAGAGAAAAACCTAACACCAAACTAGGGAGACGGGACCTGAGGCAGAGGCCAGCATGTCCGATCGGGGTGGGGCTAGGCAGGAGCCAGGAGGCTGCTCTACAAACCACCACCTAAAAGATGCTGCAGGGCTGCACACAGCACTGGGAAGGAGAGCACCCTGCCCTTGACAGTGGGTTCTGAAGAGGGCAGAGCAAACACAGCCAGGGCCTGCTCCTAGCATCTCTCTTGCCATGGTCAGATAATCCACGGCTGGAGAGCACTCTTCTCCCTGTCAGAATGGAAGCTCAGTCGTCTGGCTCTGCTATAATCAGCCAACACCACCTAGACTTGGGTATACAGTAACAGCTGACTAAGACAAAAGCAGCTCTCTGCCAGAGCTTGAGGCTCACTGAACCAGGAGGAGACTCAGATGGGAATTACCTGGAGTTCTAATTCACACTTTTCTTGGGGACCTTAGTAGTAACAGAGCGGTTTCTGCCGTGATGCTGGAGTCGTAAAGTGCAGTCAGTGCTCTCCCCGCTCTCCCTGCCTGCCGCCTGCTTCCCTCAGAGTGGACAAGGGCAGCAGGCTTGCTCCCGGGGAAGGGCCACCTTCCCACTTGTGCTGCAGGTAATGTTGAGCCTCCGTTTAGAAAGGACTGACTTGCACATCACAGAGTCAAGAGGGCCAAGGTTCAAACAGCTTCAGATTTCCCTGTGGCCTAGGAGCCCACCATGGCTCTGGAGCTAAGTCAGCTCAGTAGGAGGGCAGCCCACGACTCTTCACTCGCAGACAAATGTTGCTACTGCTCTAACAGTCCCACTTATTTGAAAGGGGCATAGAGCTTACCCCCACCCCCAACGCACGCACGCACGCACATGCACACACACGCATGCACACACGCGCTCTTCAAAAACCTGCCACAATTGTTTTACTATTTTTTTCAAATGTAATTTGTATGCAAGAGAGAGAGACCCTGTCCTATATGTCCATGCTGAGGCCAGAAGACAACCTCATGCCATCTTCTGGGAGGCCAGTCACTGTCGCCCCTGCCCCTTGTTGTTTGTTTTGAGACAGGGTCTACCATCTAGCCTTAGCTGGCCTGGAACTAATATGTAGACCAGGCTAGCTTCCAACTCACAGAAATCCTCCTGCCTCTGCCTTCTGGGTGCTGGGATTATGGGGTGCCTAGTGCTTGGCCCCAGTGCCCTCAACTGAAGTCCTCACTTCACCACTGAGGACAGCAGCCTATGAAGCTAAGGGAAGAGGTTGATGACACAGCTCACTCAAAGCCTGTCTCCCTAAGCTTATTTCAAAATGTAGCCAGTGACCTGTGGCCTGTGGAAAGCTGCAGGCAGCAGCAACCTGCTGTATTTCCAAATGGCACTTGAAAAAGTCACAACACATGGAGCTTTGGAAAATGTACAAGTATCTTAATCATGAAACTTCAATAATTTTATATAGTTTTCCCCTGCTTCAGTGGTAGGGATGGGAACCACAGCCTTGCACAAACTAGGCACACATTCTACCTTTGACCCCAGCTGTAGGCCCTAGTTCCTATGCATTTTTCTGAACACTGTAGTATGATTTTAAAATGAGAGCACATCAGTACGGTTTGCTGTTTGTTAGACGGAGCCTATAGGAGCTCTACTGGCAGGCTGGTCTTGACCCTCTGGGCTGAAGTGATTCTCCACCTCAGCCTCCCCCACTGTTTGCTTATCAAAGGCTCAGACTCTCTGCAACAGCTTCCACAGTTCCGTTTAAGACTTGGCTGAAAGTACAGTTTCTTCTTCTCTAGCACACACACCTATTAAATACTGCCCTGGGCACTGAAGACCCTTTTAGAAGCATTCTTCTGGGGCAGGGAACAAGCATGCCAGGCCTCTAAGATAAATCCAGCCAAGGAGAGAGATGGAGAAACACAGATAGGTACACGGCTTTTTATTTAAATAATGGGCCTGGGCCCATGAGATGGCTC
Organism: Pachyuromys duprasi; assembly: GCA_028658305.1. Lineage (NCBI taxonomy): Eukaryota > Metazoa > Chordata > Mammalia > Rodentia > Muridae > Pachyuromys > Pachyuromys duprasi. The sequence goes on along the minus strand of CM053745.1, from coordinate 6,069,397 downwards.
AGCAGGTAGATTAATTCCCAAATCCCACGAGGCATCACAAGAGATCAATCCCCAAGAGTTGTCCTGACCTGCACATGTGCACTGTGACATGCACCTGAAACACATGTCTAAAACACAAAATATAAAAACTTAAAAAATAAAAGGGCTTGAAATTGATGTGCTGTGTGTTTGGAAACTAAGATATAAGTTCCTTCTTACAAAATAATGAAAGGCTAAATCATGTGCACCTTCGCCTACAACTCTCTCCATGGCAACTGCCTCCACTGTTTGAACCAGAGCCTCCAGTTCTTCATCCAAAGCACACTGAAAGCGTCCACAACTGGAGAAAGAACAGGGACAGCACAGCGACAGGGATTCCTGTGTGCTGACACCAGATCAGACTCCCCTGAGTTCCACATCATTTATATATTCAGGAAATACGGTTTAGTAAAGGTGCTCCTGACACCCCTCCACCGCACACACACAAGCAGTCTCTGCCATGAGGGAGCTCGGGTCCCCTCTTACCTGTGCCCTCTCCTGACCTAACCACTTAAAAGCCGCTTAGCACCCTTGCCACACCTTGCACTATGTTTAATTCCCCTGGCTGCCATTCCTCCCCAACCTGTGTGTGACCTAACACCCCTGTGACTACGAGGTAAATCCCTTTGGAATGTACAAACAGACCTCTAACTCCCACCAACCCAAAGGCTAAGGATGGCACCTGAGGCCAACAGCTGAGATCTTCCTGCTCTGCCCACCTGATGTTTCTACCAATGACCTTTGAAGATGGCATGGTTTATGACTTTCTTTATTCTGTTACTATAAAACCTCATATGATCATTACCAAGTTGGAACATGTATTTGGTGATACCCTAAATCTCTGTTCCAGGACCATGGTCACTGATTCTGACTCCAGAATAAATGTATCTTAGTCCCTTTGAGGTAAGAGCTGTGTTTCTGCATCCTCAACTATAACAAACCACTCCATGGACAGTTATCCAGAAGGGCAGAGGCAGCCATCTGTTCTAACAGGCTGGTGCCTGTGCTTTTACCATTGTGTCTGGCAGCCATGGCCAGTCTCTGCCCTGAACTATAGGTCCAGACAGTTCTCCTGAGACTCTGTCGGGGCCCTCAGGAGGGTCTTGACAGTCCCAACCAATCTCTTTGTCTAGCTCCTGCTGCTCCAGACACTGGGGTGGTAGCAACCCCCTCCCCCCGAATGACTCAAGACCATGATGTGCTTAGAACCAGGAACTGAGCCAGACAGTGGTGGTGCAAGCCTACATGCAGGTTGTTCTCTGTGAGTTCAAAGCCAGCCTGATCTACAGAACAAGTTCCAGGATAGCCAGGGCTAACCAGAGAAACCCAGTCCCGAAAAATCAAAACAAACAAACAATAACAGCAAAACCCAAAACCAACCAGAAACTGTGAGCATGGTCCCTATGTCTCCTTACTCTAAATTGTGGGCAATTAGCTTTCAAAATCAAGAGACTGAATCTCAGTGTGAATAGTTATTTCCTAGGTTCGCACAGGTAAAGTCTGAATGGGGGCTGGAGCCCAGTGACAGAATGTGTGTCCCAGTAAGAGCAAGACCCTAGCTCCAATCCCAGGGACCTTTAACAGACAAAACCCAAACCCAAACAGTGGAAGAAACTGACTGTCATTAGTAAACACGGCGCTTCATTCGATAAAATAGGAGAGGTATCTTGCACCCGTTACATTGGCAAATGCTCAGGATGCCTGAGAGAAGCAGCAAGGCTGGGGACTGGCAGAGACACACTGAAAGAAGGAGAGGTGGGCCAGACACACAGGCCAAAGATAAAGACACGCAAAACTGCCTGAAAGGGCATGCCCCCCCTCTGGGTGACTGCCCACACGAGCAGAGGAAGGCTTGCACCTCTCCTGTCCACATGGTAGCTAGACCACCTAATGCTCTTCACAGTGACAATGAAAAGACAGTGGTCACCACACACAGCTCGCCAGCTAAAATGAGTTGGCCTCATCCATCCACACAGATAAACTGCAACCATACAATGGAGAAGACAGATCACAAAATCCTACAGTATAAATCAGATATAGTTTGTCTCTGGATAACAAGCCAAAACAGGATGGGTGAACAGACCGGATGAGGAGGGAAGCTTTGTGCAGTGGGCAAACGGGAAGGGTTGTGAAAAGCATAGATAGCTCTGTGGCACATGCCACACAGCCCTTGATTTTAAAGCCGCTGAAGGGGCAAAGGAGATAGTCAAGAGCACTGGCTGTTCTTGCAGAGGACCAAGGTTTGGTTCTCAGTACCCATTTAGAGGCTCTCAACTTCTGTAACTCAGTTCCAGGGCATCTGATGCCCTCTTTTGACCTCTTCTGGTTTCCACATGCACTCACATGCTCATGCACGAACAGTTTCTGAAACAAACATAAGAGGCTACATTACCCTTACTGCTTTCATAAACACTGGTGACATTACACATCACCACCAATTGGGTGTCCTGTAGTGACAGCAAAAACCGAGGCTGTGGGTTCCAAGACCCTACTGTCTGTTGTGTTGTTCCTCATCCTACCAGCTCTCTGGGGCAGAAACTGAGCTTAAGGCCACTGTTCCAGGCCAGCATGAGAGGCCCAGTTACAAGTGGAAAGGAGGGAGAGAAGGACGGGGAAGCACAGCAGCCGTCCAAATGCCGCTCTGCTCAGCTCACTGCTGCACGGTCAGCTCCGCGAGCTGGGCAGGTGCTGTCCCCCGACTTGGAATCATGGAGCTCGCCCTTGCAGCTGCTCCTCTGCCGCCCTCTCCTCTGAGCAGCTCTGCAGAAACTGCTCTTGCAACCTGGTCCCACCCAGCTCCCTACTACATGACTTTTTTTTCTTCTCTCAAATGATGTCTAAGGACTTATGCTTATTGTAGACACAATTCAAAACAGTTAGTTAAAAGAACACTGAGTTCTGCTTATGGATAAAAAATTGCCAACAATCCAGTGTCTTTGCAAAGTTCTGCAATCTTTTCAGTAGAATACACTGTTCTGTTTTTTATGTTTTAAGGAATAAAATGTAATGACAACTATTGTTAAATAGACAACAATGTCATCAGCAAAGAGTACAACAAAAACATAGATGGCGAACTGATCCAGAGCACAGCAAATCCCCTAGACAGACAGAAGTACCCTTCCAGGTGCAGCAGTGTGAGGACATGAGGACAGGCTTGCTCTTCAAGCGTGAGACCCCAGGTGCTGTCCTGCAGCTGAAGGCACTTGCTCACTGAACCAGCAAGCCTCAAGTTCAGCGGTCAGCATAGATAGATAGATAGATAGATAGATAGATAGATAGATAGATAGATAGATAGATAGATAGATAGATAGATAGATAGATAAAAGGTTGGAGAGGGAAAGGGACAGAGGAAGACAAGACACTCCAAATAGGAATACTACAAATCTCTGGGCTTCAAAGAAGCTTCCCAACACAAAGCTAAAACAGACAGCATGTATAAAATGATTCTACTTTTGTAAGATAAGCATGAAAAAATGCTGGCAAAGATGTGTCAACATGGCAACGGTGGCTCCCTCACAGCACTGGCTGTGATGATTTCTACAGAAATGTGCACTGGTGATGCATCAAGCGGGCCAGGACCAAGGAGGCTTTCAGCCGCTTCTCACTTAGGGGTCAGCATGTGTCAGCCCTGGCTCAGTCCGAATCCAAGTCCCTATGTCTACTGGACTCTCCCAAGGGCTTACACACTCATGAAATGTGCACTCTGTCATTTTGCTGCACTGGAGCCTTCTGAGGTGCACGCTTCTCCTAACAGAGCATTGTGGGTGTTGTCTTGTTTGTTTTGGTGTTTTAGGGTGTGTGTGTGTGTACATGTGTGTATAGGGCAGGGATTGATCCTTGCTGTTTTCCTTTATTGCTGCCCACTGTGTTTTTACTGGAGCTGGCTAATTCAGCTAGACTGGCTGGCCAGGAGTCCCCAGGAGTCCTCCTGTTCCTACTTCCCCAGTGCTGGGGTAACAAGAACACACTGCCATGCCTAGCTTTTCACTAAGCGCTTGAACTCTGAACTCTGGTGTGCCCAGCAAACACTGTACCGACTGAGCCACTTTCCAGCTCTGAGATTCACATGTCTAATGTGGCCACTACATACACTCACATTAAAAGAGGGCAGTCACGATCACACAGATCTCCAAGTGGACGCACCCTCTGAGACGGCTCTTCTGAACAGCTGAGTGCTTGTGTGAGAAGTGATGGCAGGGTGGGCCACATCGCTGCTCCTGCTAAGAGCCTCTCCCATGCTCCAGGAATTTTAACACCTGTTGTACTTTTTTCCTGAGTCTGGAAAATCCAGGGGCAAAATACTAGTGGGCTGTTGTCAAATTCAAAGCTTAAAACAAAAACAAAGACCCCCCCCAACAAAAAAAAAACAAAAACAAATAAGAGGACACAGTGCCCAAGTCCTCTAGATTTTCTATCTAGTGCTGGGCTCGACCTTACCATTATTTTAGAAACTCCTCCCTACAGTTATGCTAGACAGCAAATGAGCAGGGTCTAAGCCCTTGAAAACTTACAAAGAAAATGGCAGAAAGAGAGGCCCATAGGATAATCGACGTTGATGAAGGGCCAAGTGCTGCAGCAGGCAATAAACACTGCCAGCATCCTTGGAAATAAACATTACAGCCACATTTCAAAGTGGCCAAGAGCTAGGCATGGTAGACACATATATGCAACCCTAGCACTCAGGAAGCTAAGGCACAGTGATTCAGAATTCAATTATGTCTGGGCTATGCACAGAAGTCCTGTCTTAAACAAACAAAATAGCCAAATCAAAAACTGCATTAGCACTGTCCCCAGAAACATGGTTGGGAGGCGAGAGGGGAAAGCTGCTCTAAGTGTTGGTTTCATCATAGAACAGCCAGTTCAAAGAGAGACATCTTGAAAGGGAAGAAGGACCTCCCCTATCAGTGGACTGGGGCAGGGTCATGGGAGAAGAGGGAGGGTGGGATTGGGAGGGGTTTACAGCTGGGGTACAAAGTGAATAAATTGTAATAAAAAAACAGAAAACGAAAAAAGAAAACAAAAACAAAGAGAGACACCTTTTTAGCGAGTGACTATGGTCTCAGCTGTATCTGGGCTGAGGTTATAGCTCAAGGAAGGGTACACAGCCTCTGCATTGTATTCAACTATCTTTCTTTCATGCAAAGCCACTAATCAAACTGGGTATCACACCTCACACCTACAATATCAGGAATAAAGTGGCAGGAGGCTAGCCTGGACTACACAGTATGATCATGTCTCAAAAAAGCAAACACACGGGCTGGAGAGATGGCTCAGAGGGTAAGAGCACTGGCTGCTCTTCCAGAGGTCCTGAGTTCAATTCCCAGCACCCACATGGTGGCTCCCAACCATCTATAATGAGAAGATGGCCTGCAGGCAGAACACCGGATACATGATAAATAATCTTTAAAAAAAGCAAACACACGAGCAGGGCATGGCGGAGCACGCCTGTAATTGCGGCACTGAGGGAGGCAGGGGCAGGCACATCTCTGTGGGTTCGACGCCAGCCTGGTCTACACAGTGAGTCCAGGACAGCCAAGGCTACACAGAGAAACCCAGTCTTGGAAAAAGAAAAAAAGAAAAAAAAATTTAAACAAACTAAGAAAATCCAAAGGGAAGAGAAGTAATGCCCGGGTCCCAAGTGTCTGGGCTCCAGGGTTGCCATGCATAGGCAGGCTTTATCAGTTAATGACCCTGGCCTTCGCTGGTGATGGTGCCTCATGTTTATACTGGAGTGATCTATTTACTCTCTATGTCCTTTTCTGTCCTGTTACTTCCTGTTGCTATTATAAACACCATGACCAAAAATGACTTATAGAAGGAAGATCGTATTTTGGTTTACAGTGCCGGGGAAGACTCCATGATGGCAGAAGCAAGCAGAGGGCAACTGGGAATGGGGTTAAGACTGTAGACTCTCAAAGCATGCCTGGTGACATGTTTCCTCCATCCAGCAAGGTCCACATCACAGAAATTCCACAGCCACCCCAAACACTGGGGACCAAGTGTTCAAATACATGCACCTATGAATGACATTTCTCATTAAAACCACACACACAAACAGCAGCCCCATCAACTACGGACCTAGCATCCAAATATATTGGCCTAAGTGGGCCGTTCTCATCCTGCCCACCACAGACGGGCGCCTCCAAGACCCAGTGGCCTTCCTTTTTGTTCTCCCATAGACAAATGACAGCAGGAGGGCATTCAGTCACGCTCTGCAGCCAGGTCAGTTACACGAATCAAAGTCCAGTACTGGAACATTCTATAGGCACTGCAAGCATCACGCCATTGTTAAACCTCTGAAGGCCTGCTACTACCGAGGTTGCCTTAGCTGAATGCTGACCTAAGAATCCAAAGAATCCAGCACAAGCTTATGACCCGATATGATAGAAAGTGTTCTGGAACAGACAGTGCCCATGAATCTTCAGCAGGAAAGCTCCCACTAGGAAGGTTTCACAGTGCTCTCCCTCTCCATCAGTGTCTTGCAGGCCTCAGCTGCTGTGTCAGATCCCTGGTAAAAGGCTAGACACAGTAGCACATGCCTACAAACCCAGCACTGGGGGCAGAAATGGTGATTTGGGGAGTCTGCTGAACAGCCATCCAGCCTCGCCTGTCAGTGAGCTCCAGATTCAGTGAGAGACCTTGTTTCAAAATAAGTGTGGACAGTGACTTGAAGAAGAGACCTGACACTGACCTGTGACTTCCACATGAACATGCATGGCGCACACCCCTGCACATATACTCATGTACACACATACACACACATACCATACACTCACACAAAAATATTCAAAAATGTCTGGGTGTGGTGGCATAAGCCTGTGATCTCAATACTCAGGACGCCCCAAGACAGGAGGATTTGAGATGGGGCCAGACTGGACTATAGTCTGTGAAAATAAAAATTAAAAAATTAATTGCATATATCCTGAAAATGTCCACATTTCTATTGTTATTCTCTAAGCAACATAGAGTAACAATTGCATGTGTGGCACTTAAATGAAAATAAACGTTAAACATCATGCAAAGACTGCGTAAACTGCAGGCAGTGCGTTTATGCTGTGTACAAATGCTATGTGAGCATTCTGAGGTTTTGGCCTTCTTGTTTTTGAGACAGAGTGCAGTTACATAGTGCAGGCCGCCCTCAGAACTTGACCCTCCTGCCTCAGGCTCCCAAGTGCTGCGATTACAGGCATGTCCTATCTCACCCGGCTACTACAGCCTCATACAAAGGTCTTAAATGCCCACGGAGTTTGCTTTGCACAGGAGAGGAGCCTCAGAACCAATTCTCTGCAGTGACTGAAGTTCGGACTGCTATGAGTGGCTGGAGAGGAGCATATTCCTTCCGTTCTCCATGTGCCACAACAGTCCAGGTCAGCTGCACAGACGAAAGGCCAAGAGTGGAAAGATGCTCCAGCACCCGGAGGAGAGCTGGGTAGGCCTGCTGAGGATCCTGGCCCTCCTGACACCCCACAGTTCAGAATCAGAAGGCAGCAGGCCTCTACCATGTACTGAAGAGCTGACCCTCAGAGGGCACAATGCCTGAGACAGAACTGAGGCAAACAGCCATGCATCATCCAGAACAGCGAGCACAGCAGACTGCAACACAACCACAGCGTGCATACATTCACATATCCTGACACACTGCTGCCATGAGACAGCAAGCAAATTAACTCTGGCCTTACTAATACCCAATGTGGTATTTGGTAGGAATGGCCCCCACAGACCCATGTGTTTGAATCTTATCAGTATGGGGCAGCACTGTTAGGGGGTGTGGCCTTGGCTGGAGTAGGTGTGGCCTTGAGATCATATATGCTCAAGCTTTGCCCAGTGTGATTCAGTCTCTTTCTGCTGCCTGCAGATCCAGATGTAGAACTCCTCCAGCACCATGTCTGCCTGCATGCTACCATGCTTCTTGCCATGATGATGATGGACTAAAGCTCTGAAGCTGTAGGCCAGCCCCAGTTAACCCTTGCAAAGCCGCAGTGGCGTGTGTCTCTTTAATCCCAGGGCTGCTACCTGGGAGACAGGAAGAAGAGACAGGAGAATCCCAGAAATGTGCATGCATCTGGCATATGCATCCAGAAATTTAAAAAAAAATTGTCTCAAACAAGAGAAGATGAGGACTGTTACCCAAGGATGTCCTCTGACCTCTGCACAGATGCTGTGCCACATGCATGCTCACACTGCCTACACTCACAAATACTACAAATGTGGACATACACACCATAGACACTCATAATGTATATATACATTACTTAAACATATACTAAAAAATTAAGAACAGTCAGGGCTACACAGAGAAACTATCTCGAAAAAAAAGAAGAAGAAAAATAAAGTAATTAAGACATGACAGTAGAACAAGTACTTGGGGAAAGAGAAGGAGGGGAACAAAGGAGAGTATGAGCAAAGTACATGCACCAAAATGCCATCATGGAACTTACTGCTTTATACAATGAATATGCGAACTGAAAAAAAAGTCTGCATTCAAGAAGTACAGGTTCCTTGTTGTTGTTATTCACTAAATAATACAATGTAACAACTGCCCAGGATCCTGGGTTCAATCCCAGTATAAAACAAGTACTCGCACGGCATTACAGTGCATGATGTATTTTAAGCCACACAGAGAAAGCCTGAGTGTGCAGGAGGACTAGAGTTCACGCAGGTACTCTGCCAGGTTGTGGAGACTGAAGCTCTCCAGATTCTAGTCCTCGCGGGTCCTGGAGCGAATCCCCGGAGAGCTTGTCATGGTTGCACTCACCAGCTGCCAGCTCCATTTCCCCACAGCCTGAAGAACGGGCTTGGGGGCTGTCAGTCACTGACACCTTCCTTTATGATCACATGCACACCTTTTAATTAGGTGTATGTGCCCGGAATCAGTTTATGGGACTTGAGTAGTTGTCTACGGAGGCCAGAGGTGCTGACTGGCCTGGAGTTGGAGTTATTAAGTAGGTGTAAGCTGCTCGATTGTGAGTACTGGGAACTGAAGACAGGTCCTTGGGAAGAGCTCTTACTCTTTATTTTTTTCTTTAAGATGTATTTATTTAGTATTTATACAGTTTTCTACCTGCAAGTGTGCCAGCAGGACAGAAGAGGGCACCAGATATGATTATAAATGGTTATGAGCCACCATGTAGTTGCTGGAAATTGAATTTGGGACCTTTGGAAGAACAGCAAGTGCTCTTAACCTCTGAGCAATCTCTCTAGGCCTAAGAAGACTCATTTTTGGCACAGGCCTTAAATCCCAGCTCATTGGCTGAGGCAAGCATATCTCAGTGAGTTCAAAGCCAGCCTGGGATACATAATAGACTTTGTATCAAAACAAAACAGAACAAAATGAGATGGCTCAGTGATTAAGGGCACTGACTGCTCTTCCAGATGGCCTGGATTCGATTCCCAGAACCCACATGGTAACTCACAACGATCTATAACATGAGTTCCAGGAGATCTGGTGCCCTCTTCTGGCGTCCATAGGGCACAGACATACATGCTGGCAAAATACCTTACACATAAAATAAAATAAAAATAATAAAACTTAAAAATGTGCCTTTGGAAAAAGCCATCCCTCTGGTTAAGGAGCAAAATTCTCTTCCTACCGTTGAACTTAAAAGCAGCTTAGCTGCCTCTGTGTCGGCTGTCTGAAGGATGTGGACTAGTTTAGCTGCCTCTGTATTGGCTGTCTGGATTGCTCTCCCTTGGCTGCGGGCACACAGAAGACGTGGACTAGTTTAGCTGCCTCTGTGTCGGCTGTCTGGATTGCCCTCCCTTGGCTGTGGGCACACAGATGTGGACTAGTTTTGACTTGGAAGGTTTTTTTGATTAGCAGATATGTAAATTGGTAGACAAACCAAAAGGCTTCTAAAACTCAATGTACAATACTCAGAATTCAATTAGAATATAAGTATTTGCTAAAAACAAAACACCCTGGTACAGGGCTGAAGGAAGACACCTTTCTGATCTGGAGCAGGACTGTAGCCATAGTAACTGTCACGTGTGGGTGCTGGGGTCAGGGTGCAGTCTTGTGGGGAGACCGGAGGAGGCTCCAACACTCACGGCAGATCCAGTGCTGAGGTGGGAGGGAAGGTGAATATATCCCAGCAAAGGCCACGCAGGGCATGACAGTGGGGTCTCCCTCCACCACGCGGCTATCTACAGCAGCATGGGCCAGGAGGCCTGCCTCACCCGAGTCTGATATTCTTTACCTAGAAGTCCAACAGCCCCTGCCACTCAGAACCTGTCAGGTGCCTCTCTTATGTATCCATGCTGCAATTAGCACAGGGTTGAAGTGCAGGGAACTAAAGGCCGTGAACCTGAATCCTAGGCCAGCCATCTCTTCTACCTCCAAAGGGAAGGGAGCTCTTTAATCCCCATGTGAAACAGGCTTCCTGCTGACCCAGCCTCTTCAAGTGTTTAGAGATTTTTGTCAGTGGGGTCAGAGGACAACTTGTGCAAGTCAGTGTTCTCCCATCACGTGGGTCCTGAGACATCAAACTCGGGCCACTAGGCTTGGCCACAAGCGCTTTTCCATACTGAGCCGCCTCACAGTCCCCTCAGCATACGCCTTAAATTTCAAATCTGATGCCTGGTAGAGTGGAGGCCAGTAACTGCTTACTATTGTGATAGTCTTAAAACGTGAACCATACAAAGGAAATTATTTTGTGTTTTCAGACTAGACTGGTCTTGAACTCACAGATATTTGCTTGCCTCTGACTCCCAAGGGCTCACTTTTGCTTTCTGAGATAAGATCTTCAATACATAACCTAGGCTGATCTCAAGTGTCAAGGGGCTGGGATTACAGGGATGTTCCACTACTCCCTGCTTTGATAAGCATTTTTAATCTCTCAAACAAATACTGAAGTGTGTTGGTGATGAAAATGGTGTTTTTTGGACCAGGCCTCATGGCCTGACCTTGAACTTTCAATTTTCATGTGGATACTGGGGATCTAAAGTCAGGTCTGCATACCTACACACCAGCACTTACCCAGGGAGCTGTCTCCCCAGCCCACAGTCTTGTGTTCCGTGTCACATAGGGACCAGTACACATGAGTGTCTATAGGGAACAGCATGCCAGTATTTGGTTACAAACACCTAGATATTATACCTCAACTGAAGTTTTGCTTTTAAAAGGCCCAGAGACAGATGAAACAAGAAAGCAGAGGGAACACTGTTTAAAACCCTAGCTGACAGACACATGGAGCAGCACTTGCTATCTGTCTTTTTGAAATTCTGTAAAACGAAGTTACAAACTCACAGAACCAAAGTCACAGGAACTGTCTATGGTGGGCTGATGATGGCTCAACCTTCCTATGTGAGGATTTTATGTTGTAGTAAGTGGGAAGGGACAGTCCTCCTCTTCCCCGCTCAGCTGCACACCTCCATAGCTCCAGCACTATGCAGTTTAACACTGACATTATCTCAGAGAACTACGGACAAAATGGGTTGAGTGGTGATCCCTTGTAGAGGGAATCTAACAGGATTCCATGTATAGCACCCACACAAACAGGAATTGACAACACAGAGGCCAGCCTGCACTAAAACAAAATGGCTGCAGAGACCACAGGACAGTGGGAGTGTGACTATGTGGCTTGAGTGGGCGCTTACACCAGCTGCAATGACAAAATGAGAAAAAGCCAGAAAGAATAAGGTCACACAGCCAGGTGACAGGGTGTACAAAGCATGAGCCCTGAACCAGGAACACAAGAAATAAAGAGATACACCAGCTAAGTGGGATCAGAAGGAATGAAGAGGGACACAGGGTACCAAATGAGGTGCTGGGTGCTACTTTTGGAAGCTTGCTGGAAGAACCACTGGGCCAAGGCAACAGCAGGAGAGAAACTAGATGCAGAGCAGGGATCTACAGTGAAAACACATGCTTCAAAGCTCTTTGAAAAAGTAGCCGGTGCTCAGGAAAGCACCCCTAACACAATGGTTGAAGTAGAACACAGTACCAAACCCAAGTAGGCCATACACACACTAGGAGGAATGCCTGGGACTCTCCTGGACCAGGGAGAGGGTAAGGGGGCAAAAAGCACCTGCAGGAAGGGAGAGGCACTAGAGAGCGCAGAGGTGGCAGAACCTCCTGCCTGGGGAAGGACCCCAAAATCATTAGTAGCATCTTGAAGAGGTGTGGTTCCCTGCTTCGAACTCTTACTCTCTTGGGAAGCCCAAAGGCAGAGCTGTGAATATAGCCAATCAGAAACCATCCCACCAAGACTCACTGGCTCATTGCAGCCACAGGGAGGCTATTGCTGCATGCCTGGACATTTCCAAAGAAACACAGAAAACCAGGAAGCAACAGCAAGGCCAAAGGAAGGTTGGAGGCAAAGAGGAAAGGTGACAGAGCCGCACAGCATTCCCGAAGCCACCTCTAAGACACTGTAAGAGTGACCGCTGACATGCAGGGTTCAATCTGTTCTCTGCCACATTCTTGGGAACTCCTAGATGTCAAACGCCATAAGCCAAAGCTCTTTGGCTGAATAAAAGCTTTTATAAATCTGATCACATCATGTCAAATTTACACTGACTGCTTATTGCTAGCTGGGGTAAAATTTTTGTTGTTAATCACTTATTTTTTAATGAAACTTTTATGTCTATCACATGATTAATAATTCTTGTAATAGCATAACCAGCAAAAATGTATGCCTATACAACCTACGGATCTCTGGGTATGAGGAAATCTTCATGTGATTCCACAGAAAAGGGGACCAGAAGCCTGAAAGCTGTTCAGAGGACAATAATCTTATTATTTAACAAAATATGGCAGATGGCATTGGGTTTTGCCACCATATTCCAACATGTTCCAGACATCATGCATGCAGGCAGGCATTCTTTCAACTTCTCAAGATAGCTCATGATGCAGGAGCATTTAACGCAGTAATTTTCTCTGGTGATAATGTCAGACGATGCAGCTAAACTACAGATTCCTAACAAGATCTCCCTTCTCTTTCTTCCTGACAGCACGTGGTTTTGTTAGGAGTGGCCTTGTGATGGGCCTGTTGCAAGGCTCCTCAGCTCCCAGGTCCTAGCTCAGCGGAAGCTCTTGAACAAAGAGCTAGCAGAGTAGAAGCTCTTGCTGCCCCAACCTACTCTTGTTCGTCATGTTGGATGAGGAAAGCCGCATTTGTGAAAGGCAGTCAAAAGACATCCAGGACCTTAAAGACACCATGGACCCTACATGACAGCACATCCTGCCCACCGCAACGGCCCTTACCTACCTTCAGCACTAACCCCTGGAGCTTCGGATCTAGTAGCAGCAGTGACGTGGCCAGCAAGCTCAGTGTGTGTCCACGGTCCCTCTGATACTTGGAGCATCACTAAGCACCTTATTCCTGACACAGTGAGGCTGGGTGTTAAAGCAGCACTGAGTTGAGGGACATGGGTCAAAAAGCAGCCTCCCATTGTTCCTCACACCCCAGGAAAGACATAAGGAACACTTAACAAAACCTGAATGTTTTGCCTGCAATTATGTCTGGGCATGCAATACTTCAGGAGGCCAGAAGAGGGAGTTAGATCCCCTGGGATTGGACTTACAAATAGTTGTGAGCTGCCATATGGGCACTGGGAATCAAATCCATCCAGTCCTCTGGAAAAGCAGCCAGTGCTTTTAACTGCGTCATCTCTCCAGCCCCTTCTCTATTCTACATCCACAAAATAGTGGGCTGGCAACAGAAAGTTTTTTAAAGTCCTCAACTGGCCTTGCAAACCAAAGGCTAGAACTCAGAACCTTGCCCGCATGGGACCTCCTGTCAGGCTGCTAGGATTCCTAACCTGAGCTACGTTTGTGCTACAGCCTGGGAGGCCAGCTGATCACCACATAACTGTGACAAAGAACTTGAGGGTAACAAAATGGGCTTCAAGTAAATCTATTTGTGATTGCCAGCAATCTTCTTATTGTGGCACTGAGGGCCGGGATCAGGGGAAAAGGCATGGAGGTCAGGGTCTCGGCTCCCTGAGGGACCGTGAGGATCAACACCTCTGCACCCTGGCAGCTGCAGCGGGTACATAGGGAACATAGAGAAACAATTTTCTCAGTGCTGTTTCTTAGTCCAGGTGACCAGGAAATGCATGCCTACACTTAATTTACTACTTCAGCAATACAGGTAAAAAACTATAAAAACGGTATTTACCCTAGTAATTCCATTTCTAAAATTTACACCAAGAAAATCAGTGTCATCTCTTCAGATTCATGGAGAAGGATGCTCATTCCAGCTTTAAAAAAAACAACAACACGGTGTCTGTCTCTGTATAGCCTTGGCTGTCCTAGACTCTCTTTGTAGACCAGGCTGACCTCAAACTCATAGGGATCCATCTGCCTCTGCCTCCCTGAGTGCTGGGATTAAAGGCGTGCACCACCACCTTTGGCTCATTCCAGCTTTTTATGATAAAATACGCAACACAGTTATTTGAGCAACAGACTACAATGCAAGCTTTAAAAGTCATGTTTTGAAATGGTATTAAGTGACATGAAAATGTTCATGATGAAACGTCTGCCCCTTGACTTGCTTACGGGTATTTTTATGCTTGGTTGGCTCTGAGTTTCAGAAAATGGTGGTTAGAAAAAAGTTGTTGCTTCCTAAGCTAAGGCCTATAGTGCTCTACCGTTCAACAACAAGCCCTGCTAAATGCCATGAAGGAATCACAAGATGGTAAGAGAAGAGAGGATATGGGAAAGGCTCATTTGAAACACTGCCTGAAGACAGCCTGGGGGCAGGGGACAGAGGACAGCACCAGGAAGTCTAAGAACAAAATCACAGGACCAAAGCAGGACAAAAGGGACAGGGGTAGCCTAAGGCTACAGGCTCTCCAGCGCCCTTCTGAGGATGGTGGGAAATGTTTCCAGAAGTGAAAAGATCCAAGTGTACTAAAGGGAGAAAGCTAGCCACAAACCACTACATACAACATGAGCCTAATTTGCTGTTAAAAAAAAAAAAGTCAGCCAGGCATGGTGGTGTACATCTGTAATCCCAGCACTCAGGGAGGAACTCACTCTGTGAGTTCAAGGCTAGCTTGGTCTACAGAGGGAGTTCCTGGACAGCCAAGGCTACACAGAGAAACCCTGTCTCGAAAAACAAAAACAAACAAAAAGGCATGTCTAGTACATTTATATACTGTTTAACACAATACAAGCTTTTTTCAATTAGAAAAACACTGCCTAATTTTAAACCCAAAATGTTAAAGAGTGGTCATATCTATGTTTATAAAATTACAAGCAATCTCTTTACAGCCACAGTACCCTGAATATAGCCAATCTCCAAAGCTAAAAGCAGGGTTGGGCCTTGCTAAACTGGAGTGGGATACTACAGGCAATCTATTCTTGTCTTACAATTTTCTACATTTGCTAACCATCCACAAAGGGGCACACCTTATCAAGTAGTTAGAAGAATGCAGAGGGGGATGACAGAGAGGCAGAGACTCCTTGTGTCTCCTCAAAGTCACTTTGGTCGTTTTCTTAGTGGCTGGATGAGGCGCTGGTAGAATGGAGGGCCTTGCATATGCTAAGCACCACTCTGCCACTGAGCTACCCTGAAATCCTTTTTAAAAATCCTTTTTCAAAAAGTATGTGCTTTACCTTTTGGCGGTGCCAAACTTGATTTGAAAGTCACTTAAAAAAAGAAGTGGTAAAGCAAACAGCTGTCACACCCAAAGACTACTTTGAGCCGTTTCCTGTCCTCGCTAAGTGAAAAAAGCTTGCCTCCTTCCCCACTAACTAGTATTTCAGGAGAGCATTCATGTTGAAAAGTAGGTCCTTTTCCAGAAAGGGAGGAGGAGGAGGTAATGTCTGAGCTCTAGATCCGCTGTCCTTCCACTGTCCAGTATCTGTACTTCAGAGACTCACTGAGGCAGATCCTGTCACAAAGCTGAGCACAGCAGCTCCTCCGCTCAGCATTCTGCAGTCTTTTCTCCCTATTACCTGTGGCTGGAGAGATTGCTCAGTGGTTAAGAGCACTGTTTGCTCTTCCAATTGACCCAGGTTCAATTCTCAGCACCCACATGACAGCTCACAACTGTCTGTAACCCCAATTCCAGGGGATCCGATACCTTCACACTAATGCACATAAAATTAAATAAAAAATTTTAAAAAGATATTACCTGTGGAGTTAAGTGCAATAGGGCAAAACTACCGCTTCACTTAAACTCAGAAGTTCAAGGCCAGCCTAGACATATATCAAGAACCTGGCTCAAAAAAAAACCCAAAACAATAAAACAGTGTGTGTGTGTGTGTGTGTAAAAGGCATGGGACCCCGCTACTATGCCCCATGGGGAAACACTGTACTACAGCCACTCTGCTTTACAGGAAATTTAAAGATGCAAGTCACAGTAGGGAAGAACCAAGTTGCATCTAAGCATCTAACGTACTAGGGGCAGGAAAAAGGTACAGGGTAAGAACGCTTCACCTGGCACACCAGATTGTAACAATGAACCTCCACCACCACACACAGCTCCAGGGCACTGTCAATCTGCCCCTCCTGTTGCTTGTGTTCACATAATGACTTCCCTACCAGAACCTTCCCAAAGCAAATGCACTCTTGTCTGACTTGGACGGTAAAGGGGGGGAGGCGCAGCTGTTTTAAAGTAACACTAGACAGCAAACTGATTGAATTATTTCGGGAGGATTAAAGATGGTAAATGGGAGGCCTTTCTGCTAGCAATTAACATAAATTAGTCGTGGAGGGGCCTGTGTAGGCATCTCAAGCCTTAGCTACCCTGGATTTGTATCTCACTGTTTAGAGAAGCACGCTGCAATTATCACTAATGGATTTTACTTTAATAAGATGCCACCTGTACTCTGGATCATTTATTTGACTTGCTTCTTTTACATTTGAAATATAACTCCTAAAAACCACCAGGCTCTGGTTGCCTCTTTTGTTTCCAACTGAGTTATAGTCGGAGAGGATCCTTAAGATTTGCTGTTGACCTGAAAGATGGCCCCCTCACCCTAACTCTGCTTTTAAACTACCATGTTTTGTCAGGGAGCAGGACTTGGCAGAGTATTTGACTTCACACAAGACGACAGGCCGTGCAGCTGCTGTCAGCCTGCACTGCTATAGCAGGCCATCATAGCTCAAGATGCTGTGTGACAGTGCACCCACTGAACGCTGCCTGCAGGGCCAAGCGAACGCCAGCACATCCCTGCGTGTCAGGTGGCCCGCACAAAACAAACGCATCATCTCAGTAGCCAGTGCTTTAAGTTCTGCGGCAGTGAGCTCCGTGAGGATTGACACTCCCTTCCAGAAGTGAGGGGTGACGCGGTTAGCTTGTGCTACGACTGTGACACAGTCACACACATACACTGTGAGGGGTTCTGAGTGGTTCGCTCCACCAGTGGAGAGGCTGGCACTGAGCCTGGGAAGGCAGGGTGCGGCCACATTTTGATGATCCCCATGTCATCTAACAATGCTTCTGACCCTCTGAACATGGCTCTATCTTCTGTAACAGCGTACACTCCATTTTTTAAAATAGGAGAAAATACCTGCCTATGGTAGCACACTCCTGTAACCCCAGGACTAGAAAGGTACAGGCAGGAGGATCAGGGGTTCAAGGCCACCACGGACTATATGGCACTTTGCTTTAAAAAAAATAAATAATACAATAAATCAGAATAAGTACAGGTATAAAATTGTCAACAAATAAAATTAAAAAAAAATAGTAGAAAAGAGACAACAATTGTTAATACATGTTAAATATAAGCAGCACTCCCACAGGAAGGAAATAAATGTACAAACCAAAAACAAGGCACGAGAAGCCTGTCTCTTCCCCACAGAAGCTCAGATAATCCCAAGCAGGTGCCAAGGAAAGGGCTAAGAACAGAACTAGAAGATGACACAGCTTAGAAGGGAAGCGTATGCACAGCCCTGGGCTCCATGCATGCACACACAAGACCATGACAAGGAAAAAGTCACAACAAGGAACAATTTTAAGGAGGAAGAGCAGAGAAGGAGGCAATTGGCTCAGGGATACGAAAAAGATCAGGTGTTAAACAGGCCAAAGTTTCCACAGAGCTGCTGAGGGATGCTGGCACCTGGACCCACCTGGTCGCATCCTGCATTCACCAATTCTTGAAGCATCTGCCGGTTTACTTCTACAGCCGCTGAAGTGCCTGATTCATTGGCAAAAGGCAGTAGGGAGTATCGGATTTCCCTGAGCGCTTTTTGATAAGGTCCAAACTTCGGGGTGGCTCTCATCTGCTGCTGCCTGGAGGCATCCTTGCTCCCAAGGATTTTGGCATCCAGGGAAGTGTCATTGTTTGGTCCCAGCGGCAGCCCCTGGGGAGAAGACTTGGATGGCTGCTTCAGCCCCTCTCGGATCTCTTGCAATCGCTGCCGGCTATTTCCAGAGTAAGTTGTGGCAGGAAAAGTCTTTGGCCTCATCGTTAGTCCAGTTTCCTTTTACCATAAATACAATCTTCTCAAAGTGTCTTATTATTTTAAAAAGAACAGTCAATAGCGTCAGTTAATTGTAAACATGCTTTCAGAACAACTTCCTTTCAAAAATGTTCTGTCCTTCAATTTCTGCAGTTTCTAAAGAAAACCTAATATTTTCCAGAGTTTTCATTTTGAAGAGCATCACCCTCTGAAAAAGAAAATGGGACAAAAATATTCATTTGTGAATTTCACATAATGTTAAAGCTACTTTCTATAAGTGCATGGTGATTTGGAAAATATCACCCAGAAAGTAAAGAAAAGTCACTCTCAGAAGTGTCATGTACTATTATTTGGTTCTGGAGCTGTCCCAGGAAGGTTCCAGTAACAGGAAGCCCGCAGCCAGTGTCTCCAAACACCACACAGGCTGACAACTGCTAAGCCCATTATCCTGTAATTGTGAAAACCACAGCTTAAGGATTTGGGGTTAAACATACCAAGTAGATTTCAAGCTTGTCCCTAATACCAACCAATTCCTGATCCATACCACTGTCCAACATCTTCACCCACCTGAGGCTGTGATCCTTCTTCACATTTTTGAAAATTTTCCTAATGAAGTCTCTCCCCCTTTTTCTGGAAAAGAAAAACCTCAAAACCCTTCATGTTGAAGGTATCCTCTACTGCAGTTCACAGTGCTGCACAGAGTACCTTGGGAATGAACGTAAGAGAACTGGAGACTTGATTCTTACAGAGGACCAGGGTTCCATTCCCAGCACCCACCGGGTCAGCCACAACCCTTGTTAACTCCAGTTCTGGGGATCTGGCGCCCTCTTTAGGCACAAGCCACAAATGTGGTGCACATACACACATGCAGGCCAAACACTCACACACATGAAATAAACTTTTGTTTGTTTCTCGAGACAGGGTTTCTCTGTGTAGCTTTGGCTGTCCTGGACTCTGCAGATCAGGCTGTTCTCGAATTCACAGAGATCCGCCTGCCTCTGCCTCCTGAAGTGATGGGATTACAAGTGTGTACCACCATGCCAGCAATAAACACATCTTTAAAAAGAGTGACAGAGTGCTAGAGAGAGTTCTCTACTTAACAAAATTGTGCTTAGGAGTCTTTAAGTCTGATAATGCAGAAAAAAACAGGCCCTTGGGGGACACTATCCTTAGGATTTGCACTTGGACTTTTCCCTGGGCTAACTATGTGGTCTGAGGCTCCTCTCCAAGCTAGTCAGTAGCCACAGCTACCAGCTGCCCTGAGATGACAAGAAAGCACGACACTCTGCAGCATGCTGTGTTGCTGAGCTGAGCTGTAGGTTTTATGGATTGAATGTGTTTTCCAGCTAAGTATTTCTACTTGATGATGCATTTATCAAGAGGTAACCAAGTCACAAAGCAGGAGCAGAGATAATGCCAACAGTGAGGCCTCAGCACTCTTCACTATGCCCTCACTCACTCACAAGTGTCCTCCCCTGCAGAGGTGCCCTTTGTGGTAGAGACAGGCTGGCACACTCCAGATCGTACCAAAGCCCACTGCCCCTTACCCGTCCTGTCTTTTCCCCTCCTCCCTCTGATTCTCCTCTTCTAAGGAACTCAGAAAGCTGACTTCAAAGGCAGACTTTGCAGTTTCAATAAAAAAGCAAACTGACTCCCAAAAGAGCTCCCTCTAAAGACAGGCAAAGAACACCCTAACCATTTACTACAGGATAGACACTGTCAGAAGCTTTATGTGCATTAACTTACATAGCCACATAGAGGAAACACTAGAAATGACATTAAAATGACCGTGTTTTGTATAGACGGTCATCTTCAGTGCTGTAACCATCCCCTTTCTCAGTACAATTGAGGAGACTCCACCAAAAAGAACCAGACTAAAATTCGCAACATGAAATGTTTTAATACATGGTTTCTAGTACTCTGAGGCACTGAAATGGTTGTGTAAGGCAATACAGATGGTGGACTATGAGATCTGGACAGCTGAGCCCTTGGGTCCCAAGTTGGTTATGGCCCAGAAGCCTAGGGCGTGCTTAACTGATAAAAAATGGGGCACACTGCAACCAACTCACTCCCAGGGGCTTCCTGGTCAGAGCATCTGCTCTGAAAGACCTAGGTTTCTAACATTCCAACAGAAATGGAAGGCTTTCTAAGAGGATCCCGGGAGGGGCTGGCGCCGCTGGACCTGCAGAGGACTGTTGCTTGCCCACTCAGAACTCACACAGAAGTCCCGCTTCTAAGCTTTCACCTCCTTCCCTTTCTTTCAAACATTAAACCAGAGAACACACCTCTGAGAAACTGCGGACGAAAAGCAGTTAGGGGAGGAAGGGTGTGCTTGGCTCACAGTTCCAGGGCACAGCCCCATCATTATGGGATGCCACACAGTGGGCACTTGTCAAGTGCAAAGAGAGTGAGTGCACATTTTCCTGCTCATTCACACTGACACAGCGCAGGATCTCGAGAATGGCCTGGTCCACGTGGGCGAGTCTCCTTCAGTAACTACAATCTAAACTGTCTCCCAGCCAACACACCCACAGGACAAACCAATCAAGCAATCCCTTGCTAAGACCGTCCCAGGTGGTTCCAGGTTGTGTCAAGGTGACAGGTAAAGCGAATACCACCTGTCTTTACAACAGACAGAAGTGCAAAAAGAGGACCTGACATGGTACAGCTTCCCCACCCTCCACTCACTACTCTGCGGTGGGGGGGGTGTTCATTTTCTGCATCTGAGTGTTTTGCCTCTATGTATACATGCACACCTGATGCACGCCTGGTGCTTCTGAAGTCAGAAGAAGGTATTAGACTCCCTGGAGCTGGAGTTATGAGTGATTGTGAGACCCATGTAGGTGCCACGAATGAAATTCTGGTCCACTAAAAGAGCAACAAATTTTCTTAACCCCTGAGCCATCTCTCCAGCCCCTGGGGGCATTTTTGAAAAGATTGACTGATTGATTACACAGCACTCTGCCTGCATGTGTACCTGTGCACCAGAAGAGGGCACCAGATCTCATTATAGATGATTGTGAGCCACCATGTGGGAACTGAACTCAGGACCTTTGGAAGAGCACCAACTCTCCAGCCCCTGGGGACATCTTTTTTGAGCAAGGTAGGCCTGGAACTCAAAATCCTCCTGCCTCAGCCTCCCATACAGCTTAGATTCTAGGCCTATTATGCCTCGGGCACTGACAGAGTGACTAATAACCTCCCCTTCAGCAATTTACAGTGAAGTGAGGCAGAGGGTAAGGTCAGTAAATGAGCTACAGAGAAAGAGAGGCCCCAAAGGAGGGGACCCAGCACAGAATGGGAGGGATGGCGGGAGAGTCAGAGAAACGGAGTGGAGATAAGGAGTCTGCCTGGGGAAGGGGTGGGGGTGGAATTCCCGCCAGAGGGAAGAATGCAAGCTCCTCCACGGGGCTCAGAACAGTGAGGCTGGGGACAAACACAGAGGCAACAGGACCCCCTTTAGAAGGGCCTTTGGCAAATGTGCATAGCTGGGTTAGGAGCAGGGCCCTGGCCAGGAATCCTGAGGGTGACTGAGGCAGTGCAACACTCCAGTCCACAGATGCTGGGATGTGGAACAGAGCTTCAGGACCTGGTCACACCCAGCCAGAGATCTGGGCTTAAAGGCACAGATAGCTACCAAAAAAGTTACAGGCATTAACCAGCCTGTAGCCACCCAGTCACACATGCTATAGGGTCATCAGGACAGAGGATAGAAGTCCCTCCTAGAGCATTCCTTTGGGAAGATACAGTCTGTGACAAGCCAGACTTTACCACCAAAGGACCTAGCAGACTATGGAGAAGGCTAGGCTTTTCACACAGCTAGGCCAGGGTAAGGGCTATGAAGGAAACAGCCATACAAAGTTCTCTTAAACCAGAGCAAGCCACATTTGCTGCCCATCCCATAGCTAAGGCCCATCACTGGGCAACTGAGCCCTAGTGGGCTCCAGCCTTCCAAGCTTCCGCAGGAATTCGTTCTAAAACAGGCTGCTGAAGCCAAGAGAACAGGAGGCCTGGGCCCGCGGGCAGCTTTTCCTAGCACACATTACCAGGCTGACAGCACTCACAAGAAGCTCGCGTGAGCATGTGAGCAGAAGCAGCAGCCACATCAGGTGTCGGGCCACTACCACCCCATGCCCAGCCCCAAGACATATTCTTGACCTCTGACACCTAGGATCAGTCTGGCCAGCTTTTGCTTTTTACTGTAGGATTATGTAGCCTCTGGCTTCTGTTTAGCCACTCTGGGTGTGATTCTTGCTCACTCATCCATGCCATATATGGCAGCAGCCGTCCCTCACTGCTAGGTACTGATGTCCTGTGCAAATCTCCCAGAACTAACCATGGTGCTGCTGCCTTTCAGGCCACACTGCCATAAGCTTGGAGTCTAGACCAAGGAGGAGGAGTGAGTGGTCTGCTTCAAGACAATGCTTCCCACATCAGTACTTCTTACAGTTCCTGGTGGGCCCATGCTAGCTGATGTGACTGACACCTTGTGAAAAAGAGTGGGCCCATGCTAGCTGATGTGACTGACACCTTGTGAAAAAGAAAGTGATGTGTTTCATCAGCTCTTGCCCTGGGACATTTTCCAGGTCTGATAGGCACAGCCCTGACCACATACAGCCAACTCTGATACCACCTGTTATAGCCTGGCAGAGTCGGCAGGAAGAGTCTAAATCAAAGGGATGTTAGAAACTGCACCAACTTCCAGGCACTGGCGAAACGGGAACGATCCCAGAAGAGGGTGCTCATGTATACTTTACAGAAAATGTGCATGGCACTATCAAGGAAGGTGTGGCTGTCCAGGTCCTCAGAGTGGCCCAGAATCTTCAACTATGCTGAGCATACCCTCAGATGAACCGTTATATTTGTGATATGAGGCGTACCCTCATACATGCAGGACTTCTAACCAGTGTACAAACTGAACAGCCACACCACCTTCTGACTATACAGTCTAAACTTCAAGGCAGAAGACAGACAAAATAATCATTTAAGAACTATATAAAACGTGTTAACGAAAAATTGACAAAAAAGCCAGGTATGGTGGTGCACACCTTTAATCCCAGCACTTGAAAGGCAGAGACAGGTGACTCTCTGAGTTCGAGGCCAGCCTGGTCTACAGAGTAAGTTCCAGGAACACCAGGACTACATAGAGAGAACCTGTTAAAAAAAAAATGAGAAAGAAAAAAAAGAAGAAAGAAAAAAATCTTGGGCCATAACATAGGTTAGTATCTGAAAAATAAAGAGAAGCAGCCCAGTCCAATAGCACCGAGAGGTAGGACCCATTGGAACTGGTGATGTTCACAGGGCAGGGCTGAGGTAGTATGCGACAGTGACACACCCAAGGGTTCAGAATGAGGAGGCACAGAGTTTTACTCAGGAGACAAAAAAGCCTGAATTCAGCATGGTTAGCAAAACAGAGCAAGCTGAACACAGAGCAGGTAGGTCCATGTGTCTCCTTTACTAGTCAGGGTGGGAGATAGTCTGAGAAAGTGAAAGTGGACTTCTTTGTATGTGAGAGAGAAAGGTACAAGGGAAAAAGCCAGTCTAGTCATGTCCCAAGCCAATTGCAACACAGACCTGCAGCCAAGCAGCAGGCTACACACATCTGAGATCCCATGCTAGTTAAAAGCACCAGGTCTTTCCTCACTTCTATATGGCACAGGCCTACATTCTAATGAGAAGAGACTCACAATACCTGGCTGGCTCACTGCCCCTGAGACTGCTAGCAGGGCCTTCCTGACCCAAGAGACCAACTGTCACTTCCACAACTAACCCAATGCAATCTCTGCCTATACGAGAGACCAGTGTGTTCTTCTGCAAGCAATGTGTAAGACAGGCAGGAACACTGTTTGTTTACCCCTCTGCTAACTGACACATGGCCACATACACTCAGGAGACACCTGTCAAAAGCAGTCCCCCTAGGGCCTTAGCAGGTTCTGTAGAGCACAGATGTCAAGGCTGGGCAAGAAACATGCTCCATCCATGGCAATGCCCTTTCTCTAAGTATAACTCCAAAGGCAGACAAAATGTGACTGAGCAGGGCCAGGCACGGTGGCGCACCTCTTTAATCCTAGAGGTAGAGGCAAGTGGATCTCTGTGAGTCCAATGACAGCCTAGTCTTACACAGCATGTTTCAGGCCAGCCAGAGTTGCATACTGAGACTCTGTCAAAAAAAAAGGGGGGGGGGGCTTAAGGAAATTCCCTGAGACCATCACACAGCATAGGTCCATGTCCTACCACTCAGCCTCAGGAAGTCCCGTTGCAGGCCATAAGGTAGATGACCTTAGAGAATGGTGCTGAGTGACGTCAGCTGCTCACAAAATATACTGTACCATTCCGCTGACCTTGCATACCTACAGCAGGCAAGTCCAGAGACAGGAGAGCAGAGATGAATCAGGAGCAAGGGAACAGGACATGACTGACTGATGGGACCAGGACAAAGTTTTAGGTAACAGACAAGTGCTGTTTGCCATAATGACAAGAATCCATTCAACATCAAATGACTAACTACACACTTGTAAATAGTTATACACTCAAGCATGCATGCACGCACGCCCACAGGTTCGCTTTCTAAGCCATGGTTGATAGATGAAATACCTGACCTTAACAGTGACCCTAACAGGGTCCTATAGTGAGGCAAAGTTCCACTGAGACTGGGGTCTAAACTGCAGGGTTGCCCACACACCATGCCAGCCCCTCTGTCACTCTAACACGGACACTGAAACACACCAGTGGAAGACTTCCGCACAGTATCCCTGTGTGTTCCAAACACTCCAACCAGTCAGAGGACCCACAACCCAAAAAACAAACAGAACAAAGCCCACCAAGGTGGATGCCTGCGAAGGGCAGGGGTCCAGAGTCCTTGACTACATGGTGAGTGTGCTGATTCCTTGTCTCAAAATAAAAACATAAAAACAATGCACCAGAGCAGGAAAAGTCAAGACCTTTCTCTGTCAGAGGGTAGCTGAGCTAACAAAACAAAACCAAAACAAACCAGGTGGCCGGACCAGGAACAGCTGGAGCAGCGGCGGCCGTCAGGTGCTTTGGCTCTGCCAAGAACAATGTGAAGCCCAGCAGGCAAGGAGGGTTCTTTCCTGGCACCTCATAAACATGCCACCTGGTTTTCTTCGGTGCTCTGCCTTTCTCCCCATCTCTCCCCAATATTTTGTAGGATGTGATGTCCTGGAACACCCCAGGGTACTCTGTCTTTTTGAAAGGTGGTTTAAACAGCACCTAGTGGTGTCCCGGGTCCCTGACAGAACCATCTAGAAAGAAGCACGCTTTCAATGTCAAAAAAGAGTTCTTAACTTGGAGACCTTGAATTTTAAGGTTCATTTTGAAGACAGCTGGTTTCATAGCCAAATCTTTAACTTTTAAATGAAAATTTCATGGAAATACTCATCAGTCAAATGAAGACAGCTGGAGATGCGCTTTGCTGAGCTACTCCCACACCATTTTAACAAGACCCGACAGATGGGGATTTTTTCCTTCATCAATACGTTCATAAATATGACCCTTGGGAATAGGGAATAAAGTAAACCTAGTTTTTGAAATCTGTTTGGCATTAACTACTGATTTAAATATATTTTAAAGGAAACTACAAGACACTGAAACAGAAAACCAGAAACAACTAAGTAACTCACACCTGTAATACCAGCACTCAGGAGGAAGGAACAACACTGCCAAAGTCCTAGGCCAGCCTGGTCTACACAGAAAGTTCTGGGGCAGCTAGCTTCCCGATAAATCCCTATCTCAAACAGAAAATCTGTAACAAATCACAAAATAAAACCACTTCACTGCGAAACTGGAACCCGTTACCAAACCTCGGCTGAGCTGGGCGGCTACCAACAACTGAGTGCAGCATTTTAAGCATTCCTGCCATGCTTCCTACCAAACCCAGGTCCAGTCCCCAACCCCATCCCGGAGAATGCTAGCAGATGTTCAAGAATTCTTACTCTTTTCTCCTCATGCTTCCCAATCCTAGGGCTGCCAAACACATCAAGCACAGTGAACCAGCCAAAATCTGGACCTGGTGGGAAAACACTAATCATACACATTGGCTCATTTAGTCTTTTTACTTAAAAAATTTTTTCGTGTGTGTGTGTGTGTGTGTGTGTGTGTGTGTGTACCTCACAGCACACCTGTGGTGGGCAGAGGACAACTTGCAGGAGTCAGCTCTTTCCTTTTATCACGTAGGGTCTAGGGACTCAAACTCAGGTCATTAGATTTGAGCTGTTTTGCCAGCCTCGTCCTCTGTGTGGTGCAGGCTGGCCGCAGACTCACAGTCTACCTGCCTTAGCCCCCCTGCACTGGAATGGTAAATGTCACCCACTTCCAGTTCTCCTTCATATGGTTGAGTTTTGTTTCCTTCCTTGTGTGTGTGTGGGGGGAGGTATATTTTAAAACACTATTTGTTAGACCAAAACCTCCAGTTATTATTTAAATCACATTTGCCTGTTTTGATGCAAGAGCATGATTCTTTCAGGTGTAAGACTGCGTTCTACACCAGCTGAAAGAGCTGAAGGGAGGGGTTCGGAGCTGCTTTTTCTTGGCAGTCTCCAACTTCTGGGTGAAGGCTTGAACACACAAGAGTGAGGAATGTATCAGGGCAGTCAGACAATGCTGGGGAGGGGCAGGTGGTGTTAATAAAACAGGAGAAAGACTGAGGAGGCAGGATGCAGTTAATTAATAATGGGAAGTGCTAGCCCTCAGCATTCCTGCTTCAGATAACCGCTGGGAGGCAGAGGTTCAGTTCCTATTTTAAAGCCAGGCCTACTTCATTCAAAACCAACTTCCATTCTTCAGGGTCTGTGCCATGCTAGCTGATTTGGAGACCTGCAGGTCTGCAATGGTAGCTTAGCAGTCAGGGCTAACAAGAAACGCGAACTCCAGCTATGAAACATGACGGTTTTCATCCTTCCTCCAGAAAAATCCTATGTATGTCAAATATTGGCACACGAACAAAAACTACTTGTTAATTAACTTTGCCAAAAAAAAAAAACCCACCACTCTCACAATTAAGTCGACACAGTCTAGACATTAACCAACATAAAATATTTGCCAAGTGAATGGCAAGCATTAAGCAATGCCAACTTTCCCTCCTAATTTTAGCATCACCACCAATTACCTTTATTTCCAACATTACTGTTTTATTACACCTTCAAGATGAAACAATGAATCAAATAACATTCGGCTTACAAGCACTGACCGAGCAGAGGAATAACATTCAGGGATGCTAGCTTCCCAAGCATCCTTAAACTCAGGGCGCCCGTCAGGGGTGGCCCAAATGAAAGGAACAGTGCCCCTACACTTCTCTCAATGCCAGCTGCTCCAGATGAAACACCAAGCGATGGGCTTTTTAGAAGGACAGAGATTTCTGGGAATTTCTACAGCTTCCATGAAGCTGACCCGATCCTTCTGTGGACTAGAAACGGCTTACCCATTTGTATAACAGATTTATAGCCAAGACAATATAAACGCATTCAACTTAACATCTGTCGTCCTTCAAGCATACTATTTTTAAATAGTATGGAATACTGCTTAGAAGTCTCACGTTGGGCTGGAGAGATGGCTCAGAGGGTAAGAGCACTGCTTGCTCTTCCAGAGGTCCTGAGTTCAATTCCCAGCAACCACATGGTGTCTCACAACCATCTCTTCATTCATGTATGCATTGCATACATAATAAAATTTTTAAAAAAAGGTACTTTAACAAAAAAAAATAAGTCTCACGTTATCACAGGCATAAAATACAAAACGTCGTGTTGGTCTAAATTTCCCAATACAAACGCAACATCCTCACACACACCCCCCCCCCACGTTGCCCTCCCCTACCAAGCTCCCCAAAAGCTTTCGTACGCGTTTACTGTGGATTTACCAGCTCCAACCCCTCCAGTCCACTCTCCAGTGGGTTTTAAGAGCCTAGGGCAGGCTATTTACAACACAGCAAGTAAAATAACAAGGCATTTTATTGTAAACGTGTTCCCCGCCCACCACTGAAGGTCCCTCCCACCAAGGCTGCGATTCGCCCAGGAGAGCAATAGCGACAGCTCCATTTCTCACACTATTCCAACTAGCTGGGGAGGCTGAAGAATAACTCTCAGTTCAAAACTTGTGGGATTCTGTAACTCTTTCCTCGTAATTCTGCATGGCAGCCTCCGTTGGTACATGAAGCTGACATTTGGAAATACGGTCAGAGTTAAGCAATTTCAAAGGAACCATGGCGGATTCGTCCAACAGTGTTTTCTATACCTGGATAACCACACGAAATTTTACGAGAGGCTGAATACTGTAATGTCTTGTTAATTATAGTTAAGTTAAAACAGGCTCTCTAAGTAGTGTCTGCATTCCTGTTCTGGAAATATTTTTTGTTGTTGGCGCTTTATTACAACAGTTGCTTAAAAAAAAAAATCATAAAAAGTACCCTCGTCTCCACATTTAGCGCCCAAAAATGGTGAGCATCACTTACAGACCTAACCTGGGGTTAAACTAAAAATACGGAGCAACATTTAGTACAAATTCCCCAATAAAGGGGCACGCAGGAAAAAAAAAACGAAAGCCGTAAAAGTCCACGCTCAAACTTTTTCGCCAACAAGATCTGCACGTCCAGCTCGGTCCGGTTCCCCCCCAGCGGCCCCGAGCAGGAGGCTGGCGGCCGAGGCGCCCCGGCGAGAGCCCGGCCACGCAGGAGGCTCGCGTGTGCGCGACCCCGGCCGGGGAGGGCGCGGCGGGCAGGGCGGCCCGGGGAAGGCGGCTCCCGGGAGGCGTTACGCAACGGCCCCGCACCGAGCGCCGGACGGCGCGGCCGGGCCGGGGCACCGGGCGGGCGCCCGGGGTGCGGCGCGCGAGGCCGCCCGAGGCCCAGGCCGGGCGGGGTCGGCGCCGCGGGGCGCGCGGGGTCCGGGCCTCGGGACGCCGCCACGCCAGCACAACAAAGCCGCCCGCCGCCGCCCCGCGCCCGCCCCGCGCCCGCCCGGGAGGGCCGCCGCGAGCCGGCCGGACCGCGGGGGCGGACGGGCGGAGCCCCGTCCCGACAGACTTCCCGGCCGCGGCCCCTCACCTCCGCGAGCGCTCTCACAGCCTCGGCGGCGTCCCGGCCCGCGGCTCCGGGACCTCGCGCGCGGGGAGACCGGGCGCCGGTGGCGGCGGCGGCTGCTGACCCCGGAGGGTCGGGGGAGCCCGGGGAAGCGGCGGCGGCGCTGACGGCGGCAGCTCCATCTTCCCGGGGCCGCTCACGCCGCGGTTCCGACGCGCAGACCGGAGCGGGACATTCGCTACATTGTTGGCATTCCACGGGCGTCACGTGACCCCTCCTCCCGCGTCACTCCCGGCCGCATACCAGCCCGGGCGGGGCGCCCGCGGCCTCGCTCCCCGCCGGCCGCTCCGCCCCGGCCGCCGCCTCCTGCGCCGCCCGGCCCGGCCGGGCCGCCACCTGCCCTGCGCGCCGCTCGCGTCGGAAGTCGGCGGCCCCGGGGCGCCGGCTCCCCCGGGCGCCTCGCACCAGGCGGTGAGAAAAGTAAGTTCGCAGGCCCCGGGGGCAGCCGCGAACGGGGCCGCCGGCCGTTGGGACCGGGCACCGGAGGGTACACCAGGACGCCTGACAGCCCTGGCGCCCGAGGGTGTCGGTTAGCCAGCTCGGCTCCCCGAGCACGCTCCGCGCAAAGCGCCTTCTGGCTCTGCGAAACCCAGCAGCGAGGCGCGAACCCACCAGTGAAACTGGCGTTTACACTTCGGCCACTCCTTTATCCTCCATTTAGGGATGTGGTCCAGGGACAGACGCTGAGAAGAAATAACAGCGTGGAAGCCAAGCCCTTCACCCGCTGTTGGCTCTCGAACATCACGCTTGCCACCACCTACGGTTCTGTGGTAAGTGATGGTGAGGACTAATAGTTTTAAAAGTCAACCCGGTTTCCTCTTTAACAAACGTGACATTTGAAGTTTCGGCTCCGGAAGAAACAATAATGAAGTTCGTTTGTTCCCGCTTTTATTTATTTTTTGACCTGGGGGAAGGAACTCGAGCCAAATTCAGGCTGTATCAGGGCTGCTTTAACTGCCTGGGCAGCCTTTAGTTCTGGACTGCCCCTCATCGACCCCCTCCCCCATTTCTCAAATTCCCTTAAGGCTTTTTCCAGAGAATCTCCTCAGAGTCCTCATTTCTCTTTCCTTTGAACTTTAATAATTAAACCTCCTGCAAATTAGCACTCATTTCCTTTGTCAGTCCGACCCTGCGTGCTACACTGACATTTTGCACAGTGCATCTCCAACTGTAAAAGAGGAGCCCGCCCAACTGGCACACACCTGTATACTTTCTTCCCCAACGCCAAGCACAGTGGCAGCCTTCACGGTGTGTTTTAAAGGGTAAGAGACGTTAGGCTAGTTGGTAGTGGTGCCCACCTCTAACCCCAGCACTCCGGAGACAAGAGGCAGGCAGATCATTGAGTTCAAGGTCAGCCGGCTCTACGGAGAGAATTCCAGGACAACCATGGCTACCCAGAGGAACTCTTTCTCCAAAAAAACAACAAAACAAGCTGGGCACGGTGGCATGCCTGTAATCCCAGCACTCAGAGTCAGGTAGAGCTCTGTGAGTTCGAAGCCAGCCTAGTCTACAAAGCAAGTCCAGGACAGGCAAGGCTACACAGAGAAACCCTGTCTCAAAAACAAAACAGAAAAAAAAAACCTTTAAAAAATAATAGTAGAAAAATATTTTTAAGTTAGCAAAATAAGTACATTCACATGCATGTAGCTGAGGACAGGAAGCCATAACACAAGGGCAGTTGAGGACAACATCCTTGTTAGTGACAAAATCACCGTGTATAGCCAGGCTGTGGTGGTGGTGCATGCCTTTAACCCCAGATGCAAATAAATGAATGAACAAACAAACAAATAAAATCACCATGTGTAGATGATATGTTATCTGAATGTACCATGTTGTAGTGTCCTCCCAGGGAGCAATGCTCTAAACTTAGGCATTATCTCATCCAATCTTTAAAGGAACCTTGTTATTAACCCTTTCTGATAAAAGTCCTTGAAGTTGCAGACAGCCAAGCAATTTGCCCAGCTGGAATCAAAGAGCTGGGATTTGAATCTAGGTAGATCTAACATAGGGCCTCAGGAGCACTGACTTCCGAGGCCCTCTCCGGGGAATCACCAGAAACCATGATTACAGTGTACAAACTATTATGTAGACAAGCCAAATTAACCCCTTCATGCTTTTGGTGTTCATTGCTGGAGATGGAAGCCAGGGCCTCACAGGTGCTAGACAGGCACTCTGCCACTAAGCTGTACCCCCAGCAGTGTCGAAGAGAGAGGAGTGTGTCAGAAAGAAGAGATGTTTGTGGAGGGGGAGGAGAGGAGCACAAAGCCCAGGTCAGAGCAGAGACGGTCATAGATCTGGCTGGCACTGACCAGTGAGGTAAGGATGACAGTCCAGGTCAGAGCAGAGCCGGTCACAGATCTGGCTGGCGCTCCCAGTGAGGTAAGGATGACATAGTCTAGGGGTCCACTCAAGGAGAATGTCCCCCAAGACTAACACCCTGCTTATGTTGTCTCTGCGTGCAAAACACCTGGTTATTTCCTCAGCCTCCCTCATACCTTAGGTGTTTGGAGAACAGGCTATATCTCCAGGCACATTCTTGTCTCCTTATTTATCACCAGTGTGATAGAGACTCAGCAAATCTGCCTTGCTGGAGAATGGCTCCCTCTGGACTCTCATAGAAATGTAGAGCAGGGTCAGACCATGAAAGACCTGGATGAGTAGGAAGGAGGCATGCCACACTGATGTCTTTCATTTTGGAGCTGGTTTATCCCCATGTGTCTTGTCTCATTCACCAGGCTACGGCTTCCTGCACAACTGGAAACTATAACCTCTTCAAGCATGTCAGATGTACTTTAAAGCTATCTTTACTATGTCAGATATCAAAGTGTAAAGCATGAACTGTGTCTCCTCAAGTGTGGTGGTGCAAACCCGCAATCCCAGCACTCAGGATACTGAGGCAGGGAGACCAAGAGCTTCAGCGCAGCTGAGACTACATCAAGAGCCCTGTACGAACGCATGAGTGAAGTGTTATCTGTTTCTCAGTCAGTTATGGAGAGCTCCTTCTCCATTGTTCTTTGGTTGTTTTGGTTCTAAAACATGTATAACTCCAGGAAGAGAGTTAACCACATATGGCCTTTGCTAGTTAGGTGATATGTTTCCATGATGTTTTTAAACTCCTTTTTTAAACTTTTTTAAAAATTATTTTTTTAATTTTATGTTTTGACTATATGTATGTCTGTATGAGGGTGTCAGATCCCCTGGAACAGGAATTACAGTTATGATCTTCCATGTGCTCAGAATTGAACCTGGGTCCCTTGGAAGAGCAGTCAGTGCTCTTAACCACTGAGCTATCTCTCCAGCCCTTAAAACTTTTTAATTATTTCATTTTGGTTTCTTGAGATAGGGTTTCTCTATGTAGCCCTGGCTGTCCTGGAACTTGTTCTCTAGAGCAGGCTGGCCTCAAACTCAGAGATCCAACTGCCTCTGCCTCCCGAGTGCCAGGAGTAAAGGCATGAGACAGCACACCCAGCCTATTTATTTTTTATTCTATATGGATCATTTGCAAGCAGTACCCAATGAGGCCAGAAGAGGGGCAACAGATCCCCTGGAGCTGGAGTTACAGGTGGTTGTAAGCCAATGGGAATCCAAAATAGGACAGCCTTCAAGCAGTGGAATCTGACTTTTATCCTAATGACAACAGGACATGTCTATAGGACACTCTTATCCACAGAGAATTGCTCGGTGTGTAGAGAACACTCCCCACATTTTGGCAAACAGAAGAAGGTGGAATATAAATGGAAGATGGAAAACATTTTTTGCCATGCTTTTCATCTGCCCTAGTTTTCCCCAGTTCTATGGTCAGCTACTTTTTATCTCTTCTATCAGAAGGCTGGCTGCTTGCGGATGTGGTGGCGCAGGCCAGGAACCCCAGCACACCAGAGGTGAAAGCAAGAGGCTTAGAACTCAAAGTCATCCTCCACCTCATGGCAAGTGAGAGGGAATCTCAAAAAAGCAAAAAAGAGCTAGTATGAGACTCAACTGGTAAGGGGCTTCCAGCAGGCCTGGCGACCTGAGTTCAATCCCTTGGACCCACATGGTAGAAAGTGAGAACTGACTGCAATGGCGTGTACATACACATAACACGCACACACAGAGAGAGAATAAGTAAACAAATAAATGTGAAAAAAATTTTTTAGAAAAGCCAAAACCACCACAACAAAAGTTACCATCTTAATCCAGGGCCTTTCAAGCATTCTCCCAGGGAAGTACATTTAAGTATCTTTTTCAGCAATGTGACAGTTTGGATGTCAGGGCTAAATCCCTAGAATAGCAGCTTTCTTTTCTTGCAGTGTTGAAGTCAGGCAAATGAACTCTTCCCTGATTTTAAATTATTTCTAATTGCTTTACTTGTAGCTGTTGTAGAAGAGAGACCTAGAAATGTACACGCACTTCCTGTGTGTGGCTGGGGCAGTTCAGGAACCAGGACCCTGCAGACCTGCTCTTCCAGATGCCTCCTTAGGTGTTTTCATTCCCTGAATAGCCACTGTGCTTCTCAGATGAGTAATGAAGTATGGGGTTGCATAAGTCAGTGTTGCTCAATAAGGTAAGAATTCTTCCCAGGAAAGCTCAAAGCAGCAACTTCTTGAAGATGGAGTCACATTTTGCTTTAAGCCATTCTTTTGACAATTCATGTTAATGAGGTAGACCGCTTCCTAACACATGCCATCTTTGACCTCACTCTCCTGCACTCCCCCAG
The DNA here is from genome assembly GCA_028658305.1 of Pachyuromys duprasi. Taxonomy (NCBI): domain Eukaryota; kingdom Metazoa; phylum Chordata; class Mammalia; order Rodentia; family Muridae; genus Pachyuromys; species Pachyuromys duprasi. The sequence continues at coordinate 6,035,238 of CM053745.1, read as the reverse complement.
TACGTTTATGGTTGGCTGCAACTTCTGTGTCACTTCCAGGTCTGCATCTGGAGAAGTTGCACAGAAAAGGTGATACTTGTTTTTTTTTTTTTGGTATGGTCTAAAACCTTCCATTAAAAAAATAAAACAAGGCCCCCTGGGTAGGGGGCTGATGACAAAAACGGGCCAGAGAGATGGCACAGTTGGTGAGAGGACTAGCCGCCCTTTGCGAGGACCCACCGAGCAGGCGGCTCACAACTGACTGCAGCTCCAGCTCCAGGGACGCCAACCTCTGGTCTCTCCAGGCACCAGATATTGAAGAGGTGCACAGACATATATGAGAGAAAACACTTGTAAAAATTAATTTAAAAAACCGTGAAACAGGCCAGGTGTATTGGTACCTGCCTTTAATCCTAGCACCTGGGAGGCAGAGGCAGGTGGGTCAGTAAATTCCAGGCCAGCTTGGCTTGCATAGTGAGTGCCAGGCCAGTTAGGGCTACACAATGAGAACTTGTCTCAGAAACAAACAACAAAAACATAAAACAATGAGCTGGTGTCTCTGGTCCACTCTGGTCTCAAACTTCTGGGCCCAAGCAGTCTACCTGTCTAAGTCTCCAAATACTGAAGCTACACACTAGTAGTTTCACCTGGCTCTTAAAGACGTGTGTTCATTCATTTATTTTTGAGATAGGATCTCATGGAGCTGATAATGACCCTGACTACACTTGCTGGTATGTAGGTGTAAGCTGCCACACCAGCTACAAATTTTAATGTACTATTTTATAGCAAATATTGATAAGCTTTATGAAGAATAAATCCAAGGCCTTTGTGTTATCACAATTAGTTTCTGTAACAAAATGAACATTTCCCAGTCACTTCAGAGCACCCAAATACCCTAAATCCACCATAAATAATTAATTGTCTAATTGCTTGTAAAGGAAGTGTTTTTTCAAGGTCTGTTTTTAACTCTGAATGTAAAATGAACTGTGAGCTGTTTGTGTTCTGTTACTTTAACCGCCAGCTATTTCGCTTATCTACCCGATACCAGATCAGAAAAAGAAAAATGAAGTGTGTTATCATTAGATGCTGGATAAACATGGCCAGAAGAAAGCCATGAAGAGATGGCGTTAAGTGCCGAAGTGCAGTGTGCAGAATGGGGAGCAGCCGGTGAGGCCCTGGCTGCCAGATTCCAGAGCAAAGGGAAGCAGCTGCTGCCGAGCGTATTTGGTTATGGGTAATCGAAGGCCAAGGAGAGCTGGCACTGGGTGAATGCCCCAGAACTAATCCCTTTCAGAAGGCAGAGGTGAGAGGAAGGATCAGTATTTGAAACAAAGCTACTTCGAAAGGGAAAGGGGCTGAAACAAAGTCAGAGGGAAAGCTGGTATTTGAGGCATGCAGAGAATGGGCTGTGAGAGAGAGGGAGGATGTGTGAGCCGCAGGGATATGAAGTAAACAAAGTGAGTAGAAGAGATGACATAGCTCTGTGGTACAGTCAAAAGCCAACTCGGTAGTGGTGTGTGCCTGTGGTCCCTATGTACCCAAGGGGCTAAGGTGGGAGGATCCCTTGAGCCCAGAAATCCAAGGTCAGCCTGGCTAATATAGACCCTGAGAAAGCAAACAGACCACAACCACCCCCCTCAACAACAAAGCTGGGCACAGTGGACACACCTGTAAGCCTAGCACTTAGAAAGCAGAAGCAGGAGAATCAGGAGTTCAAGGTAAGCCTTAACTACCTAGTGAGCTCAATAGGTCAAGACCAGGCTAGGTTATATGAGAGCCTATCTAAAAGTTGCAAAACAAACAAAATTTAAAAACCCATCACTTGAAGCAAAGAGCAGGGAAGGGGCGGGGGGAGGACTCCAGGACCACTGTCATCTCTTTTTGTCAGCTGTTGGGAAGTAAGCCAGGCTCCTCCACACATCTGCCACAAGGTACTTGCTGCTGTAGGCCAAAACCTGGAGGACCAAGTGAATGAAACCTCTAAGACTTCCTGTAGTGACCTGATTTCCTCACAGTAATAGAAATAGATTTCATCACAGTAATAGAAAACTGCTCTCCACACTTACGGCTGGGTAAGGGTTTGGGTGAGTATGGAAGCAGTCACAGAACCGGGCTGGCCTTCTGAGGGAATGAGGAAAGCGCAGCAGGGCCTAGCAATTGGGAGCAACATTCCAGGGGCTTCAGCTGGAGCATTCCTGGAGAGGAGAGGCTGTGCACAGACACCAAACTTGGGCCTGTCACTCTTGTTGGACACCCCCAAAAACTTCCCCAGGCATACCCTTCTTGGTAGCCATCACAGGAGGAGCTAGGCCTGTCCCAAGCTGCCTTGGCCAAGCCTGAAGCACCTGGGTTGTATATTTTATTGGTTGGACTAAAGGACCCTGTTGGTGATCCAAATCCCAGACAGGCAATGCTGTTAGGACCCCATGGAAATGTTTTCATGGCTTAATTTCTTTAAAACCCACAAAGAAAAAGTGCACATAACAAACCACACGGTCGTCCCCTCTCCACTATCCACAACCTCAGTCTCCCAGTTAACTATGCTCCAAAGTTTTTAAATGGAAAATTGAAGAAATAAACAACTGGGATAGTAGGATGTAGCTCAACTTATAAAGGGCTTGCCTGGCAGGTAGGAAGCCCTAGGTTCAACCATCAGTACAAAAGAAGGGGGGTGGGGAAGGGCAAGGAGAAGAAAAGGGGAGGGGTCATCAGAACTGCTCTGTGTTACTGTTGGTGTGGTTAGTCCCTCACTGCGCTCACGTCACAACTTGAACTTCGTATCACAAGTGCGCAGAAGGGCAAACTGCATCCAGCTTCAGGCATCTTCTGGAGGTTTTGCTTGGAGAATGTCATCTAGAATAAGAGGGGACTACTGCTTAGACAGTAAACATAGATGCCACTGTGCACGTCATTCCCTCCAGCAGGCCAGCCCTGATGGCCGCTCACTGCCCATTAGACGGGCTGCTCTCTGGTAGAGCAGAGACTGTGTGGCATGCGGCACTGTTTCTCACCACTTTCCAGGATTATCCGAGGTAGGGCTCGTTCCTTCCATGATGTGTGTGTTCCCTGGAGACAGTGTGTATGCTACTCACCACCGTGCTGGGTCTCTGCACTAAGCCTGAACTTACCAGCTGGGTCACCTGCACCTAAGTGAGGAGACACTTCTAATATCAGCAGAGTCAGGCTCCCGGTCAGCCTGAAATCAGGAAGCGGGACAACGAATGACAGCATGCTGTGTGAGTGGGCTGCCATGTTTGGTGGCTTGGGATACTAAATGCACTTTCCACTTCCTCGATATTTCCAGCTGCTTATGGTGGCTTTTTGGGACCTCACCCATCATAAATTGAAGTTCATCTGTGCCACAAACTGAGTCACTTAAGCAACAGAAATCAACTTCCTTCAAATTCACACAGCAGGGTCTGGAGGAGATTAATGCCAACAGGCTGAGGAGACTATGTCAGGCTCTTCTGCTCCTGAGAGCCTTGGTGTGAAGAGACACCATGGGTTTCCATGGCTGTGAAGAGACACCATGACCAAGGCAACGCCTATAAACAAAAATTAATTGGGGATAGCTTACATTTCAGAGGTTTAGTCCATTTTCATCATGGTAGAAAGCATGGCAGCGTGCAGGCAGACATGGTCCTAGAGAAGGAGCTAAGAGTTCTACATCTTGATCCACAAGCAGTGAAAGAGACTGTCACACTGGGCTTAGCTTGAGCATAGGAGACATCAAAGTCCACCCCCAGAGGAACACTTCCACAAGGCTGTACCTTCTAATACTGCCCCTCCCTATGGCCAAGCATTCAAACACAGTCTATGGAGGCCAGCCTAGTTAAATCACACTTTGGCAATCTTCCATGTTTGTGGCCACCTTCTTGTGTTTCTCCACATGACTGCCCCACTGCGTGTGTCCGCATCTTGCTTTGTGTTAGGACATCAGTCATGCTTATTCAGGACCTGCCCTGATGGCTTCACTTCAGTTTGACTGCGTCTACACGGGTCTTATCTGTAAATAAGATAATATTTTAAGTATTGAGGGATAGGATGCCAACACTTTGGAAGGGCACAGGCCCACCCATCACGAAGGCACACGGAGCAAGTCTTGTTCATTGTCTGTTTTATAAGAACTATGTTAATATTCCTAAGTTATTGGGAGAAGAAAATCAAAAGCAGCAAAGCACTTCGTGACCCATGGACAGGATGTGCAGCCTGTATTGCATTGCCTGTGAAGCAAGCTGTAATTGGAACCCGGCCATGCACATTCAATTCCATAGCTCCAGTGGCTGCTTCCTCTCCACAGCAGAGTAACTGCAACACATTCCCTATGGCCCATAAAAGCCTAAATACTTGTTATCTGTCCATTACAGAGGAAAATTGTCAGCCTCCGATCCAGAGCAACGGCAGTGGGAGTGGAGCAGCTATGAATGGAAAGGAGAGTCAGTGAGTAGGCAGGAACACTGTGGCAAGGGAGACAGAGGGGCAGGAAGGAGATCAATGGCCCCCCCTACTCCAACCTGCATTACCGCATAGCCCAGGAAATGCCCAGTAACTGAACTTGTGTTTAATGTACAAATGCTTAGCCTACAAGTTTGGGAAAGATTTTTTTTCCCTGTGAAAAACACTATACTGATGAAATGAGACTCAGACAGAAGCCAAATTCAGGCTAGAAGCACCACTCCAAGACCTCCTTGAATAATGAGACCAGTCAGCCTTCAAGGTGGCAGGGTGGGGCCTTACGTCAGCTAAACCCAAGGTTCCTTTTTGCTATGATTTGGACGCAGCCCCACAAAAACTCATTGCTGGGGACTTAATCCCAAAAGTATTTGCTGATGGTATTTAGAGGCGAGGACTTTGGAAACTGATTAGGGCTAGATAAGGAAATGGGGGCAAAGTCCCTTGATGGACTTAATGAGAAGGGAATCCTGGATCTAGGGGGACTCATTTGCTTTCTATTGCTGTGATGACCAAAAGCTACTAGGGGAGGAAAAGGTTTCTTCTGTCATACAGCTAACCCTCAGTTATGAAGGGAAATGGGGGCAGGAACTCAAGCCAAGCACTGAGGCAGAGGTCATGGGGGAATATTGTTCACTGGCTGGCCTTCCATGGCTCACTCGGGACCCTGTCCTCAGAGCTGGCACTGCACAGTGGACTGGGCCCTCCTGCTTCCATCAGTAATCTAGAAAATGTCCCACAAGGCTGAAGAGGTGGCTTATTCTCTTGCAGAGAATCCAGGTTCCGTTTCCAGCACCCACATGATGGCTCATGATCATTTAACTCCAGTCCCAGGGGATCAGATGTCCTCTTCTGGCCCTTGCTGGCACCAGACATACTTGCAGGTAAAACATCCATACATATTAAATAAATAAACCTTAAAAAAAATTAAAACTGGGCGATGGTGGCAAATGCCTTTAATCTCAAGAGGCAGAATCAGATGGATCTCTGAGTTCAAGGCCAGCCTGGTCTGAGTTCCAGGACAGCCAGGGCTACAAAGAAAAATGACTTGGAAAAAAAAAAAAACAAAATATCTTCACAGACTTGCCTACAGGCTAATCTAATGTAGGCAATTCCTTAATTCATGTTTTTTTTTTTGTTTTGTTTCCTCCAGGTGCCTCTAGCTTGTGTCAAATGCAGCAGGCTACTGTAATTCCCCTTAACCATGATGGATCCAGCAGGCTACTGTAATTCTCTATCATCATGACAGATTCAACAAGAGGCCCTGGACAGATGCTCTTACTTTGATTTTGGATTTTTAAGACTGCTGTGAAAAATAAATTTCTTTATAAATTATTCAGGCTCTTATTGTTTTGTTGTAAGAGCACAAACAGGAGGCCAGAGAAATGGCTCAGGAGTTGAGTGCTACTGCAGCTCAGTGGATTTAACACCTCCCTCTCACCTCTGTGGGAGGGAGACATGTGACATACAACACACACACACACAAAACCATACATACTGAAGACACCTGCCCACCTGGTGTGAGTGGGCACCAGGCTCGAGGCCAGCTCTGATAGAGGTTGGTGCTGTCTGAGTGCTCCTCCATCCGGGCCCTGCTGTCGGGCTATGCTGGAGCCTCCTGTCCTGGAACAGGGCTAGAAATGGAGCCCTCGGGGACGGCGAGACACCTCACCTTGCAGGGGTGAAAAGCACTGCGGAGATGATTTTAACCTTGATCCGGTCAGCGCAGGGCCGGGCAAGGAGTTTGTGACATGATGGTAGAATTAATGTGATGTGACATGCTGAAATGAGCAACTAGTCAAAATGAGCACTAGGCGAGTATGTAGCTCATGGTTATATCACATACCCAGGAATGCTATGTTCAAGTTTTTATTTTCCGTATGGAGTTTTGCCTGTTTGGGTTTGTTTGTTTGTTTGTTTGTTTGTTTGTTTGTTTGTTGAGACAAGAGTATCACTTTGTAGGCCTAAGCTGGTCCCAAACTTAGGGTAACCCTCCTGCCCTAGCTTTGTGAATACAAGGGCTCATGTATGCTTGGACTTTCCATATGTATGTGTTTTGTTTTTAATAATCTTCACTCTTTTCTCAAAAAAGATCTCATTCATCTTAAAACACTTCCTTTCCCTGCCACCCTCTCCAAGCAGAGCCCTCCTGTCCTTGGATGGAAGCATGTGACCTCTAATCTGGGAGGCAGCTGAGTGTCTCCCAGCTTTGGAGCCAACATAACCAACCAGTGGTGGAATCGTGACCAAGTTTCTTAACTTTTAGGACCTTGTTTTTCTCATTTGTGAAGCAGAGATCCACAGCTGTCTCCCGTGTCAAAGGTCAAACCAGATGGTGTATGTGAAGCTCCTGGTGGAAAGTAAGTGTTCAGTAAACACTTTCATCAGAGAGAAGCTTAGCATCAAGAGTGGAAAGAATCTTCTAGAAGGATAGAAACTTTCTGTGAATGCTCAGTCTTATGAATCAAATTATTAGCAACATATTTGAAGGGGGAAATGGAATTGCACAGGAGGCAATGGCCCCACATGCTGCCAATTACAACCCAGAGTTTTATGTTCTTGGGAGCCATGAACATCAGTGTCTAAAAAAATGGCAATCTTGGTGATTTTTTTAAAAAAGTAAGACAAGAGTTACAACAAACGTCCTGTAGCTTTCGAATAGTTTTTGTTTTTTAAACAAAACTATTAAAGCTATATTAAATCCTACAAGCTGCACATGCCAAGGAGAGCTGAAAGAATTTGGGGACTTTGAATGGAATTTCCCAAGTCTTGGGAAGGCGCACCACCAATTGAACATCACAGCCACAGCTGTGGAATTAATTTTAAGCCATTTTTTAAAGGCCTGACAAGTATTTTGTTTGGCAAGAATAGAACACTGTTGTGGAGTATCTGCAATTTGGGGTTCTGGCTCAGGAGTAATCGGGTTTCCTTTAACACTATTATGCAGAGAGAAGAAACAGGACTCACAGGTTAGACTACAAGTAGACAAATGATTTGATCGGTTGGGAGCCCATTGAATTATATTCCTTCCTTCCTTCCTTCCTTCCTTCCTTCCTTCCTTCCTAGGTTTCTGTTGATATTTGTCATATAATTAGCCAAACTGATCAAAGGCAATCAAGCCCTGTGCTTTGCCCTAGTCTTTGCTAAGAAGGGCCCAAGCCAGGCCTGATATTATAGACTTATACTCTCTAGACTGAGCAGGCCAAAGCAGGCCAAACCCAGGCCAGCCTAGGTCACATAGTAAGACCCTGTCCCCCAAACCCAATAGTTAAAATGAACTGATGCACAGATGTGTACAGGGAAGAGCACTGCACCTCTGGGCAGGAGTCCCACAGCATGGTGTTTACAGCATGTTCCAGGCGGTACCCAGCCTCCCCAGCAAACATGCCCACAGAATGTGTCATTGAAAAGCTTGCAGAATGTCAGGAAACTGAGACCCTGGGTGAAGGGAGCTGGTCAGATGATTGCAATTCCTTCCTTTGGAGAAGCCATTCCTCACACCACAAGGAATGCTGAGAGGAATTTGCCCCCTTTCTTCCAGGAAACAGCCCTCCTATCTAATGGGCATGGGGATCTGTGCCAAGTGGGCTGACAGAGGACACAGGCCAGCATGCGGGGTAAAGCCCCCAGAATTCCCTGCAGCTATTTGCAATGGACCATCCCTGGACGTTAATTTGCAATGAAGTCATTACCTCCGCGTTCTGGAAAAAGCAGAGCTGCCCAAACACTGGCACACAAGTCAAGTTAGCATGCACTTCCCTAGTCTGTTGAAAACTGGTTTCATGTTTGAACCTTGGTTCCTGGCACTGCTGAGATAATGAAAATAACTGGGGTAGGAGTTTTCTGAGGTGCTGGGTGCACAGTGGCTGTCTTCTTGGCAATACCCAGAAGCTCTTGGGGGTGTAAGACTTTGCTTCTGTAGGTGTGTCCTTTAGTCAGATTGGAGAGGCCTGGCTGTCAGCCGGTGGTATCCACTGAGCTCTTTTGTGCTGAGAGATTGTGAATAGAATGAATGCAATAAACTGAAGGGGTAGTCCCACACGGAAGAGAAATAATGACAGGTGCTTTTTATAGAGCAGCCCACCAAAAAGCTTAGAGTAAAATACTAACAAAGGTTCAAGTGCCCAGAGGGCATTGAACAGCAATTGAGGCCTCAGTTGGAACCTAAAGTTCAAAAGGGGGCTGCTGTGGAGAAAACACCAGCCAGGGACACAGACCTCATGCCGGGGTCAGTGCTGCGACAGCTCAAGTCATTCAAACACAGGTTCAGAGGCCTAGAAACACGACTGTAGAACTGCACCCCCAAATTAGCCTCAGAGGACTATAATTTCACTCCACTGCCTTGTTCTTATTGTGTTATCAAAAGCACTGTCTGCTTCACTGGCTTGCAATGTGTAAATGGGAAATACTGAGGTTTTGTGGCTGCATAATTAACTGACATTTGGTTTGAAGACAACAATTAAATGCATGGTGCTTGCTGTCGATAAGACAAATGCTAAGCAGAGGTAGAATGAATTTGATCACTGGGGCTTGGCTTCCTAACTGTTTTTCCCCAGAAGCTTTCTAATTGATCGGTAAGTAGATGCAATCTAACATTTCTAAGCAACCAAACTACACAGCTAGAACAGATTAAACCACACGAGGGAAGCCTGCTTGGGACGCTGAGGTGGAAGGCTCAGCAGTCTGAGGCCAGCCCAGGCAATGCAGTATTTTGTGAAGGGGGATGGGTACCTTCACGCGGCTTCCCCAATACAGGCTTTGGTTTGCAGAAGTACCAGGGTGGCTCTGAGACTGGAGAATTTATCAGAGCTTCTTACAGACTGTGATTGAGTCCAACAATGGCTGTCTCATCATGAGAAGTCTGAGAATCAAACAGTTGTTCCATCCACAAGGCTAGATGTCCTCAGCTGGTCTTCCATATATGTCGAAATCCCAAAGAAGTAGGCTCTGATACTCATGAAGGAATGCACGTGACAGTGAGAGTGAGGGCAAGCAGGCAAAGAGCAAGAGCTTCCATTTTACACGTCCTTTACACAGGCTGTGTAAATGTGTGGCCCGATTTAAGGTGAGTATTCCCAACTCAAAAGATTCAGACTTAGAGTGAGTCCTCATATACCCAGCAGCTTGGGTTTTAGTTAATTCCAGAAATATGCAAGTTCACAGCTAAGAATAGCCATTACAACCACTATCTTATGGTGAAAGGTTGGGGGAAAATATTTATTTATTATTTTTATTACTATCATTTATTACAATTTATTTAATTTATATCCCGGCTGTGGCCCCTCCCTTTTCTTCTCCTATGTCCCTTCCCTAGTCCCCTTCCCTCTGACCCTAGCCTATCAGGTCTCATCAGGGCTATCTGCATTGTCTTCCTCTGTGGCCTGGCAAGGCTGCACCCCCTTCAGGGGATGGTGATCAAAGAGCCAGCACTAAGTTCATGTCAGAGACAGCCCTTGTTCCCATTACTAGGGAACCCACTTGGAGACTGAGTCTATGGGCTACATCTGAGCCAGGGTTCTAGGTCCTTTCCATGCATAGTCCTTGGTTGGGGTATCATTCTCTTTAGGGCCCCAGGGCTCAGTTTTTATGGCTCTGTTGGTCTCCTTTTGGAGCGCCTGTCCCCTCCAGCTCTTTCTGTCTCCCCTTTCTTTCTTAAGATTCCCTGCACTAACACGATAGACATTGGAAGCAGGAGAAGACAGGGAACAGGACAGGATCCTACCACAGACAGGAAGAAGTATTTCAAAGCTGGATGTTTGGCACACCCCTTTAATGCCAGTACCCACGAGGCAGATCTCTATGCGTTCAAGGACAATCTGATCTATCTACCAATTTCCAGGGCAGCCAGGATTATAGTGAGACCCTGTCTCAACAAAACAAATCAAATATTTCATTAAGTAGAACTAGGACACATGCAGGCATCAGTATTCTAATATCTGATAAAATGGACATATTTTTTAAAACTTCTATGATGGGCAAAAGGTATGGGAGCCCCACCACGGCAGATGAAGGAGAGTGTCATTGCCGAACAGGGCCAGCAAAGACAGTGCCACGGTTGGCAGGACCAGCCCTCGGAGTCTTGAAGGAGGAGAGTGCAAGTCCTCAGCAGTGCTCTTGGGCTGCAAACAGGGATGGCTGTGTCCACCGTCCTGGCAGAGGGGCCTGTACTGTCTAGGGCAATATGCCCTACAGCTGCGTGGTTCTCTCACCAGGTCTGGTCCCCCACAGCGTTGCCCAGAGGCACAACCACCCTGACCCGGAGCAACAAGATATCCGAGATGAAAAACGGTTCACTTTTCTGGGTTAAGTCTTCTCAGAAGACCTCCATGATTGCTACTGCCTCCAGACCACCATGTGGACGTCCACGAGCCATGCTGCCTACAGCTGTCACAGGCAAGACAGCTTCTTGTGCAGTGGAATTAGTGACATGTAAGAAAATCATAATGAAAGATTAGTATGCATAATTAATACATGCTAATAAGACACACTGAAAAAGAAAATATGGGAGACTAAGACATTCGTCTAGCTTAGTCATGCTGCTTGTTCTTAAAGCTCCCTTAGTTGCATCTAATGACACGCTTGTCTGTGTTGATTAAAGGGGATCTCGTTAGTAGATGTGGCTGGGACCAGAATTACAGGGTTGCAAGTTCTCTCATTAATCCTTCTCTGGGGAGAAGCAAATCTAAGGTGGACATGAACAACCTACCACACCTGGCCAGGGGCAGTGCAGTACAGACAGTGATGGTGCTGGCGATATGTTAACAAGAAGGAGGAAGAAAAGGAGGGGGAGAATGCCAACAACAGCTACTTATTCTGTGTCTACCGTGGCTCCTTCCCTGTGGCAAAGGCTCTACAACAATTTCAGTTTTTGCATTGGCTCTCTGGTAGTATCCCATTAGGAAACAAAGCAACCGAGGCTGGGATGGTCTTTTCTGGCTTCTTAGCAAGGAAGTTTCCAAGCAACTTCTGTTCTCTTCAAGGAAAGGTGTGTGGAGAGGGGAGAGCAGCCTGGGAAAGAAGATGTTTCATAAGGTAAAATGCTCCCCCCCAAGCCCAGAGCAGCTGCCTCACTGACCATTCATTTGGTCTCAGGCTCTAGGTGATAGGAAAGAGCTGTTTGCCCTCCAGAGAGTAGGTGAAGGCAGAGCAAACCTTGAAGCCTCATGGGGCAGGAAGCAGAGAGAAAGACAGAGGCCAGGGTCCCACAGTCTCCAGTGATCTGAGGAGCTCCTATAGGTCTCTCACTCCTACAGAGCCCACCATTTCTCAGGAGTGCCACCAATGAGACTTAGTGTGGACCTCAGGGACATTCAACAGCCACAATAATGCCAGGGCCTAGAACACACAAACACCAGGTTTTTCAGCCCAGGCTCCCAGCTCCTTTCGTATCCCCTTTTCCAATCCTTAAAAAAATGATTAATATTACTACCACCATCATCATCGGTCTTTTAAGACAGGGTATCTCTGTGTAGCCTTGGCTTATCTGTAACTTGCTATGTAGCCTCAAACTCAGAGATTCTGCTGCCTCTGCCTCCTGAGTGCTGGGAGAAAAGGAATGAGCCACCAAAGCCCACGCAAGGTCTGTTTGTTTGTTTGTTTGTTTGGGCATGAAGAGGGCACTCATGCTACAGTGTGAGTGTTGAGATCAGAAGACAACTTTCAACAGTTGGTTCTCTCCATTCTCCACCTGAGCCCTGGATGTCAAACTTAAGCCATCATGCTTGATGGCAAGGACCTTCGCCCATTGAGTCACCTCGTCTGCCTTTAGCAACCTTTCAAAGTAAGTCTATAGTTTTTGTTTGTTTGTTTTCCTGAACAGAAAGACAACACGTGTTCCTTAAAGTCATCAGATAAAGAAAGAGGCTGGAGAGATGGCGTGGCAGTTTAGGAACACTTTGTCCTACCACAAGAACAGGTTTGTATTCCAGCTCCCAAGTGGTGAGCTCTTCTGGCCTGCGTGGGTTCTGACACACACACCATGCACACACACATTTTCAAGAATAAAAAAGAAGGAACCACACATGCCATATTAAACCTTCCTATGGCGCTTTTGTCTGAGATCTTTCTTCTGCCTGGCTGCCATCTGCCCGGGTGTCTATCCTGGAAGCTTTAGTTCAGAGCTTCCTGTGTGGCCTTTAGCCTTATGTTCAGTTTCAGGAAACAGTTTTGTAGAGGTGGAAGGTTCTGTTTCCTGACATGTTCGTGTCACATCCTCTGCTCTCTTTACTCTTATTCACATTTGTAGTTGGAACTAAATTTATTTCAGCCACCCAGAGTGTCCACAAATACAAGATGAAATGCTTTGCTCATTCAAATAATCTTAGCTGCTTCCAGAGAAGAATCTGGTTTTCAAAACATGGTGCTTTTTATAATATGCTTCCTTACAAAGGAAAAAGTGAAAATCAGTAACTGTCATGGATAGTGTGCAAGTGGCTTTCCTTGGAAAGGCTAATGGGTGAGTGAAGGTGGGGGTTCTGATCTCCTGTGATGGAGGGTTTGATTTCCTGTGATGGTGTCCTGATTTCCTGTGATAGAGGAGAAAGACTTGGATATTTGAAATATAGAAAAGACATCTATATTCATGGACTCGGATTTAATATTGATAAAATACCCATACTCCCAAAGCAATCAATGGAATCAATACAACTACTGTGTATGCCCAATAGTAACTTTCAGTTTTAAAAAGAACAACTTTGAGAGTTATTTGGAATCACAAATGGTCCCAAATAGACACAACAATCTTGAAGAATTACAAATTTGTAGACAGCACAGTTGCTGATTTCAAAAGCTATTTCAAAGCTATGGTAATTAAAACCACATGGCAGTATTGTACTGCTATTATTACTGACATATAGATAAATGGAATGGAATAAGGATCCTACAAACAAACTCATTCATATGTGATCAATTATTTTTTAGAAACAGTACCAAGAATGTACAATGGGGAAAGAATAGTATTTTCCACAGATGCTGCTGCAACAACTTGTAGAACAACTGAGCTGAACACTGTCCTGGTTTACTTCTTCTGTACTGTAATGAACACTGACCGTTCCAACTTGAAGGAAAAGGGGCATGTTTGGCTCACAGGTTACAGTTCATCTCTGAGGAAGCTGAGGCAAGAATTGAAGCGGAGACCACGGAGGAATGATGCTTGCTGGCTTGCCTCCCCTGGCTTGCTCAGCTCTCTTACACAGCCCAGGATCCCTCTCCTTATTGGGCTTGGCCTTACTACATCAACTAGCGATGAATGAGATGCCCCAAAAGAGGTGGAAAGGCTTTAAGAGCCAAAGGCCATGGATGACTCCAAAGAAACAGCATCTGCCAAACCCAACAAGACCGAGACAGGTTCAAACTAGGTGAAAACCTGCATTGAGAAGGGGGAGTGAAGAAAAAGTCTCACTCCAACCCAGAGGCTATTTGCAAAATCATACCTGCTGAGAATGGAAAAAAATCGGTTTTCTTCAATGGATACTGAAACCACATTCCAGGGCAGGCCTCAGGCCCAGGAGTGGTTTTTTGTTTTTGTTGTGGTTGTGGTTGTTTTGTTTTTTTTGTGGCTTTTTGTTTTATTGTTTTGTTATTTTTCTTATGTTTTTTTCAGTTTGTTTTGCTTTTTTATTATTGTTATATTCTGTTTTTTTTGAGAGACAGAGAGAGAGACTATGAAGTTGGATGGGTAGAGAGATGAGGATGATCTGGAAGCCGGAAAATAAAAAAGGATATGATTGAAATATATTGTATGAAATTTTTAAATAAAAATAAATTAATTATAAAAATAAAATTAATCACAAAAAAGAAAAAAGTAGGAAAGAACACACTTCACAAATATGGTCACAGGTCAATCCAAACGAGGGTTGTTCCTCAGCTGGGATTCTTCTTTCTAAGTGTGTCAAGTTGACACCTGAAGCAAACTATAAGAATCACTTATCTTCCATCATGCATGAAAAATCAACTCAAAGTGGATTCAAAACTTATGCATAAGGCCTGAGCCTATTAAGCTTGCAGAAGGAGATGTGGCAGGAAAGCTTCAAACATTGGTCCTGGCAGTACACAAAAGACTTCTCCAAGTTCAACATCCCTCCATGATCAAAGCCGGGAAGAGAGGAGGAGAAGGGGCGTGGTGCAGTGAGACCCAGGGCATATTTGAGAAAACTGATGGTATTCCATCGGGAAAACGTGTCCTCTGAAATGTTGTATGAGTCATGGGTGCCCAATCTCTCCCATCTTACTAATATAGTATTCAAAGTCTTAGAGCAATTAGGCAAGAGAGAGACATCAAAGGGATATAAACAGGGAAGGGAGAAATGAAATCATCCCTATTTGAAAATGACTATATAAATAGGAGGAGAAGGAAAATATTGTGAAAAAAGATTACAATGTTGAAAATGATTTATATGGTCAGTGTAAAGCCTACTGAAGTCCCAATGACATTCTTTACAAAAGCAGAAACACACACACACACACACACACAAAAACACCAAAATTCATACAAAAGTACAAAAGACCCCAAACCAGCAATCAGCTGCAGAAAGACGGATGCCAGGAGCATCACCAAACATATCTCAGTGTCTACTAAAGAGCCGTGGTAGTGTGCCCAGCAAGGTCTGGGCAGAAAAACACCTGCAAATCAAAGAAACCTTCCCGGCTACCAGTGCCTGGTTGTTGAGAAAGGTGTCAAAGCACTGGCCAAAGAGCTTCTGTAACAAGTGTTTGTTGGGAAACAGGTCTCCAAATATAGATGTAGGGGACAGAATGGGCACATACTGCTAGCCCCTCTCCCCCACCAATTTAAAGTAGAACAAAGACCTTAAGGTGTGACCTGAAACCTTGAAACTGCTAACAAGAAAACAGGAAAGATGGTTCAAGATATGGGCAGGAACAAAGCTTTTCCGAACAGAAAGTCAATAGCACAGGAAACAATCAGGAGACTTGCTGTGGGCTCACTTGACATGTAAAGGCTTCTGCAAAGCAAGAGAAGCAGTAAGCAGAGTGAAGAGACAGTCTAGAGGGTGCGGGGGATCTTTGCCCACCACATATCAGATGGGGCTCAACATGCAGGACATATAAATAACTGCAAGCTGGGTGTGGTGGTGCACGCCTTAAATCGAAGCACTCAGGAAGACAGAGGCAGGCACATCTCTGTGCTTTTGAGGCCAGCCTGGGCTACATAGGAAGTTCCAGGCCAGCCAGCCAGAGTACAGTGAGACCCTGTCTCTAGATAAACAAATAAACAAACAAACCTATGAAACCTATATTGGCCATCCTCATTCAAACTGCCACAAAGATACAGGTTATGAAATTAAAAGCGGCAACAGGAGAGGAGGATGGGGCAGAGTCTTACAGAACCAGAGAGGGGAAAAGTAACCATACAAGTTACGTGAAAATGGAAAGGGCCGGGCTATTCAGGGGAAGGAGGAGAGATGGGAGCCAAGGAGAAACGTCGGAGAGAGAATTAGTGAAACAAAGCATTAGGAAGATGCGCTGATGAAAGCCACTACTTTACATGCTAATTTTTTGGTTTTGTTTTGTTTTGTTTTGTTTTTGTTTTTCAAGTCAGGATTTCTCTGTGTAACAGAGCCCATTGGCTGTCCTGCACTCACTCTGTAGACCAGGCTGGCCTCAAATTTAGAGATCCACCTGCCTCTGCCTCCCCAGTACTGGGATGAAAGGCCTGAGACACCACAGCAAGCTACATGCTAATTTTTTTTTTTATTATTTTTTCCATGCTCATTTTAAAGAATTGGAATCTTTAAAAATTCTGATATGATAAACTAGTCCCATAAAGACATATATAGCATTTTCTCATGTAATGAAAGTAGAAGGGAGACTCTTGGGGTAGGGGTAGGGGCTAGCTGAGGAAAATGAGTAAGTCTGATTAAAGTGCATAGTGAAGTGCCCTCCTGCCTTTGCTTTGTATAAGTGAGTAAGCATTTTAAAAGATCCAGCTTCCAGGTAAGACTGCACATAAAGGCTTTCTCTGTGAGGGCTGTGACAGTAAGGATCTAAATAAGAAAAAAAAGGCACAAGGAAAGGTGGAAAACTAAGACATGCCATGCAAGCCAAACACAGCCTCAGTCGCTCAGTTCCCTGTGTGTGGAGGGGACTCAGAAGTCATTACCCAAACCGGGACAGTCCTGCCTTCTGGAGAAGCCCACAGCCTTCAGAAGACTCAGAGCCAGTTGTGGGGTTTTGGTGAATGATTCTTCCAGCTGACAGCACTGCCAAGAAGAAAAGTCCCATTTAGTCATGTGAGTCTGAGGGCAGAGAGTGGCCATCCCGAGAGGGACTTTGCTAAAAAATACTGAGCTACCTTAGGAGAATGAGAACATGAACATTTACAGATCAGGAAGCCCCAATTTGACCTGCTGTTGCCCACAGAGGCAGCCAGGCCTAGAGAGGCAGCTGTAGAAAGCAGGAGGGGTCGGCTGGCAAAATGAGGGAAGTCAGATGGCAGGAGCCAGGTCTAAAGGGGCTAGGAACAGATCCGTCAGCTGTGTTGAGTTTGATGCAGCCCTGAGCCTCAGGCCAGTGGGTGGGTCAAATTCCGGAGCCAACTCTCTGTCATTTCCTACTGCAGGGCTATCCATGTTACCCACAGTGGCATCGCTCCAACAGGGTGACAGATGATATCCCGGAAAACCTGGAGTTGCAAAGTCCACCATGAGGATCTTCCCAGCTCACAGAACACAAAGCTAAGTATGGCCAGGAGAGGCCCCTGAAATGTAGAGAAGAAAGATGGCTGCCATGAAGCCAGCTCTGACATCATCAGACACGTGTGTCAACAACAGTCACAGGCAAGGCAAGAGTTCACAGCTCGGCTGACGTTTAACTAGGCTCGTATGCGCTGACTGACACGGTTTCAACGCCTTGGCCGCACGACAAAGCTGTGGCGCCCTGAAGGTGTTGGATGATACTGGGAACCAAGAGGCTGAACAATCCCAGCGCAGGAAGTTCAGCATCACCCAGAGCTGAGACGGGAATGAGATAGGCCTGGCCTTCTTGAACCTGGCAAGCTAACACGTAGGAAACCTCTGGTGGGTTCCCAGCACCTAGGTTGTACAGGGGGGAGGCCTCCTGTTTTGTTAGAAAATGAAGGAGGACGAGGAGGAGGAGTTTTGAACTGAGGTACGTGGACTTTTGATCACCTTGCTTATTTTATTTTATTCTGACTTATAACCTGCCTTCCCCTTCTTGTTTGCATCAGTATAGAATGTTGGTGCCTCTGGGACTAGTGTTCTCTTTACAAGATGTGGAAGAATCCAACTAGTTCTTTTTATAAACTGAATGTGTTTGCTTTTAGTATATTTATTATTAATTTCCTCCAAGCTCTTTGCCACTCTTCATTGATCACCCACAATGACATGATCTCAGTATTAGTAAGAGTGTTGTAAAGAGCCAGGTCTGTTCTGGACAATTGGCGTAGTCTTATTCTGTCTTTTATAATCAATTCAGAAATCTTTTCTATATATGTCTTCAATTTTTTTTTTACTTTGTTTATGTGCTAAGAAAATCCATTCCATAGTACTATCTTCCTTTTGCATAATGAGCCCAGTAGGAGAATGAGTTGAAGGCAAAATGACCGAAACACAATCAGGTTTTTATCAATTCAATCCACATATGCATCTTGCAGTCTTTGTTCTACAAGAGTTAACTCTTTCTGTTTCAGCCTTTGGAGATCTTGGACTGTTTAAGTCTGAATCTCCCTGTAATGTTTGGAACAAATTACTTAATTCATAGGTACTCAATCCAATTGTAGGCCTCAGCCAGTTAATATCTCCCATTAATTTTTAAAAATCGTTTGAATTTAAAAAGAGTTTGAATTTGGGGCTGGGGGGAGGGCTTAGCGGTTAAGAACACTGGCTGCTCTTCCAGAGGTCCTGAGTTCAATTCCTAGCAACCACATGGTGGCTTACAACCATCTGTACTAGGATCTGATGCCCTCTTCTGGCATGCAGGTGTACATGCAGATAGAGCACTCATATATGTAAAAATAAATAAATAAATAAAAATCTTAAAAAAAAAAGTTTGAATTTGATCTCTATGGATCAGTCCAATTTTTTGTTGATTTTATAACCCAAATGACTAAGTGAATCTCCTCTTTGTATTTTTTCTGCAGCAATCGGTAATCCCCAACTTGGCAGAATTCTTTGTGTTTCTTTAAACATTTTCTCTAAAGTATCTACATCAGAATCGGCCAACAAAATATCCTCCATGTAATGATGTATGATAGGCTGAGGAAATTACCTACAAATTATTTCTAATGATTGTCGCACAAAATATTGACCCAAAGTTGGACTATTTAACATTCCCTGTGGCAACTCCCTCCAGTGGTATTTCTCTATTGAACCACTATTGTTTGTAGTAGGTACTCAGAAAGCAAACCCTTCCCTAGTCTGCTCATGCAAGGGTACTGTGAAAAAGCAATCTTTCAAGTCAATTTTATTATAGGCCATGATAAAGGAATTCCAGGCTGTAAAGGACCCATTGGCTGAATTACTCTATTCTCTGCTCTTAAATTCGTTATCATCCTCCGCTTTCCTGGTTTCGTTTTTACACCAAACACAGGGAGATGCCGTGGGCTGGAAGACTCTTCTGCATGTTCCACTCCAGCTGCTCAAGTGCTCGCAATTTGCCTTTCGTTATGCACCACTGCTTCTGCAAAACAGGTCTGTCTGAAATCCATTTCAGGGGCAAGGCTGTTGGTATCTTAGCAGTGACCCTGTCATAAATGTGGAAACTCAGCTCCTGTGACGTCCTGTGTTTGGACAATGGGCACCCGTATCAATACCTTCTCTTAACATTCAATATTTGAATTTTCAAATGCTTAGATCTCTATGAATGACTTTCTGGTTTCAGGATCTGGTATGGCTCTACTGACAGCAGAAGTCAGTCTCTGTAAGAATTCAGTGAAGGCTTCTCCAGATCCTTGTATTAACTTAGTAAAGGAGGCACTTTTCCCCCGGCTCCTCAACTGTGTCCCACGCTGCAGCATGACATTGTTCAAGTATGACATAATCAGACCAGATTTGCTCTTGTAAATCAGCGTAACGGCCTTCGCCAAGCAGCTGCCCCTCCACGTCGATAACCATTGCAATTGTTGCTCTGCTTCTAGAACAGCTGACGCCAACCGCTTACAGTCCTGGGAAATAAGTCTGTTTCGCATAGCCCAGTTATTTAATAATCATTTAACAAATGGGGAATGCATCCTGTACCTTAAAATAGACTCCTTAAAATGTTTTAAGTCTAGCATGTCTGTTGGATGCCACGTCACCTCATCATAAGCTTCACCACCGTCTTCAGCAGCCATATGCCGCACAAAGACGGGGAACGCTGCCGGTGCCTGTGGAGGCCTAGGCAACGCCTCGGAAGGTGCACTTGGCTCCGCAGGAACCCCGTTACCCGGCACAGCCTCCTGCTCTTCCCGGGCCCTTGCCTCACGGGGGTGCCCTGGGAACTTGGTAGCAAAAGTGTGTGGAGCAGGGCAGGGCAGCAGCCTGCCTTCCAGCATCATTTGCTCCTCTCTCTCATGGTGCGAGAAGTTCCCTGTGTCGGACACTGAACCGAAACCTGTTGTTCTCTTCCCGCTGGCTCCTGTTTGCTTTCCAAGCACCTCAGCCTCTATTCGCAAACTCTCTAGGTTCATAGCCAATTCTGCAATCCTTTCCAACACCAGAGACTCGAGTGAACTTTCTGAGTTTCAGCCCCCCCCCCCCCCATCCCCAGGCTTTTTCAAAATGGTGTAAATGAAGACCACAAAGCAAAACCAGAAAATCTCCTCCAGGAGCAAAACAAGAGACCATCCAGCGGCGAAAGCGACTATTTTACCTACCTCCTTAAACAGCTTTGCCGAGCCATGAAAACCTGAGGATTCCTCCACTACATTAGAATCAGAGTTACCCATTGTGCCTAAGCCACCGCTTGGGCACCACTTGTGGGCTTAGAAATTTCACCAAACCTACTTTATTTAGTGTTCTTAAGCACCTTTACCTCCCTTCCAACTCCCTACAAACTTAGGTAGGAGAATAGGAGGGAAAAGGCCTATTCCTCTTTTTATCTACTTCCTGCTGAGGGGGTCTGTGGGTCTTTAGGGGATTACCAAACTCAGTCATTAGGATACCAGCAGTCCAGTCCAAAGGCCGACACAAAGCCACGAAAGCCAAAAGACTCAGTTGGATTGCCCCAAGAAGTTCTCTGGAACATTTCTCTCTGCAAAGTCAAGTGTCAAGCACAAAGGTCAGCATAATGATGTGGATCCAAGATGCAATGTCTCACTGTGTGTGGGCTCTCTGTATCTCCTCCTCTCAGAGCCCAGCCATGGATGTTCTCAGCTGGGCAGTCATGCCCCTTGAAGGTGAGAGCTCACAGCAAAATGTCACGTGCCCTCTCACGAGCCAACCTAGGAAAAACATCATGTGCCGGCTTGCAGCAAAAATCACATGACAAAACTGAGTCTTCAAAGAAACAAGAAACTTCCACTTTACAGACCAATTTCCCTTATGAACATAAATGCAAAATTTTTCAATAAAATGCTTGTAAACGGAATCTAAGAACACATTAAAAAAATCTTTACTGTGATCAAGTAGGCTCTATTCCAGAGATACAGGGATGGCTCAACATAAATGAATCAATAAATGTAATCTACCACATAAACAAACTGAATGACAAAAACTACATGATAATATCATTAGATGCAGAAAAAGCCTTTGACAAAATCCAACATCCTTCATGTTAAAAGTCACAAAGAGACTAGGGATCCAAGGGTCATACCTAGACATAATAAAGGCAATTTACAGCAAGCCCACAGCCAATA
This sequence comes from Pachyuromys duprasi, assembly GCA_028658305.1. NCBI lineage: Eukaryota > Metazoa > Chordata > Mammalia > Rodentia > Muridae > Pachyuromys > Pachyuromys duprasi. Next base: position 6,013,997 of record CM053745.1, on the reverse strand, counting down.
CCAACTTAAAGAGAAAAACTCCAAGCAATTCCACTAAAATCAGAAACAAGAATGGCCACTCTCTCCATACCTATTCAACATAGTATACAAATTGAAAAGGATGAACTCAAAGTTTCTTCATTTGCAAATGGTATGACAGCATACATAAATGACCCTTAAAATTCCACCAGGAAACTTCTGTAGCTGATAAACACTTTCAGTAAAATAATAGGATACAAAATTAGCCCATAAAAATCAATAGCTTTCCTATGTATAAGTGACAAACAGACTAAGAAAGAAATCAGGACAACACTACCTTTCATAGTAGCCTCAAAAAAAAAAAAAACCCAAAATATTGTGGTAACTCTAACCAAGCAAGTGAAAGGCTTGTATAACAAAAACTTCAAGAGAGCTAGACCTGGTGGTACACACCTTTGGTCCTAGCACTCAGGGAGGCAGAGGCAGGCAGATTCCTTTGAATTCGAGGCCAGCCTGATCTAAAGTCAAGTCCAGGATAGCCAAGGCTACACAGAGAAACTCTGCCTCAAAAAAACAAACAAACAAAAATAACCAACTTTAAGACATTGAAAAAAAGAAATTGAGGTTATCAGAGGATGAAAAGATCTCCCACACTCATGGATCAGTGGGTTTAATATTATGAAAATGGCCATTCTATCCAAAAGCAATCTACAAATTCAGTGCAATCCCCATACAAATTCCAACACAATTCTTCACAGAGACAATTTTCAACATCACAAGGAAACACAAAATGTTGAGAATAGCTTAAATAATCCTGAATAATAAAAGAACTGCTGCAAGGTATCATTATTCCCCATTGCAAGCTGTGTTACAGAGCTATAGTAATAAAAACATCATGACATTGACACGCTGACAGATGTATAGAAGCCTACATATCTATGAACACCTTGAGTTTTGATAAAGAAGCCAGAAATACACTGAATAAAAGGCAGTATCCTCACCAAACAGTGCTGGTCATGCTAGATGACTGAATGTAGAAGAATGAAAAAGGATTCAAATTTATCACCCTTTATAAAACTCACACTCCAAATGGACCAAGAATCGCAACATAAAGCTGGATTCCTTGAATCTGAAAGAAGGAAAGTGGGAATAGCCTTGAATGCATTGGCACAGGATGTAACTTTCTGAACAGAGCATGGATAGTGCAGACACTAAGATCAACAATTAACAAGCAGGGCACTTTCATTCAGACAAAGTGGCAGCGTACAGAATTGGAAAAGATCTTTCCCATTACCTATCCAATATAAAATTAATATCTAAAAAAACATAAAGAACTAAAAAACAAAACAAAGCTGGACACCAAAGAACAAACACTCAGTTAAACAAATCAGGGGACAAGCCAGGTGGTAGAGGCGCATCCCTTTAGTCCCAGCGCTCGGGAGGCAGAGGCAGACGTAAGATCTCGGTGAGTTTGAGGCCAACCTGGTCTACAGAGGAAGTTCCAGGACAGCCAGGGCTGCACAGAGAAGCCTTGTCTCAAAAACAAACAAACAAAAAAAAAATGGGATACATGCCTAAACAGACAGTTTTCAAACAATGAAACACTGAGAAACACTTAAATAAAACTGTATGGACTTTCTATGTCCACACCAGCTCTGAATAATGACACGGAAACATATTTATTTATAATAGACTTAGACCTTAGCTTACTGTTGTTTTCAATTAGCTCTTATATTTTAGTAATTTATGTTTTGCTACGTGGTTGTTTTTGTTGTTGTTGTTTTAACCTTCCCTCAGTTTCATATGTGTGACTTTCTCCGTGTCCTGTAGGCAAATCTTTTTGAGGCTCTTTCTTTCTGAGAGTTCCTATCTCTGCCAGAAGTCCTACCTTAGGAAAGGTATTGGCCATTCACTATTGGCCATTCACTATTGGCCATTTACTATTGGACATTCAGCTCTTTATTTAACCAATCAGAAGGTGATAGAAAACAATGTTTACAACATTGAGGCAGGTGATGCTTAACAATACCAAAGTCCAGTCTGCACTCAGCTCTCTGCCAGTATAGAAGCCAGCATCTGAGTATAAAAAAGACAACCTTTACACTGTGCACAAAAACATCATCACTCCAACACCTACATAAATATTCAACATCCTCAGTTATCAGAGAGATACAAATCCAAACTAGAGATTTCATCTTGCCCTAGCCGGAATGCCCAAGATCAGTAAAACAAGTGGGAGCTCACGCTGAATGTAAGGAAGAGGAGCCCTCACCCAGTGCTGGTGGGAATGGAGGCAGTGTGGTCGCGCCTCGGGAAGCTGGGAGGACATCTATTCATGACCCAGCCGCTCCACTCTTGGGCAAATACCAAAGGATGTTTCATCCTATTACTGAGTTACTTTCTCAACCATGTTCACTGCTGCTCTGTTCTTAATAGCCATTAACTGGAAACAGCTTAGACGTCCATCAACTGATGAATGGATAGACTGATGAATGGATAATGAAAATGTGGTACATTTACACAATGGAATATTATTCAGCTGTTAAAAAAATAAAGTCATGAATTTTGCAGGTAAATAGATAGAGCTAGGGGGAAAAAATCATTCTGAGTGAGGTAACCCAGACCACAAAGACAAATATTGTGTGTGTTCTCTTAAATGTGGCCTTTGATGGGCTGCAATCTGCATAGGCACAGATGTTAGGTATAAAGAGCTGGGGGAAGGGGAGATCTCCCGAGGAAGAGGAAATAAATATATAGGAAGAATTGTGGGGCAGAACAACTTTTGAAAAATCATATGGAAACCTACTACTATAGAAGATCCCTAATATATACACAAATGAAAGGAATCTAAACGCAGTCACTGAATTATACAGGAGATGATGCCCAACTTGACATCTTACACCACCAAGTAAAACCTCCAGTACTTGGAATAGGTTACATCTTACTGAGTTGTTGGCCAAAGAGACCCTGTTGGAAAGCCCAGAACATCACAGTCTATTATCACGGCTGTTGGGAACTCTCTACAACCTGGTGGTAAGGTTCCACGTCTGGAGCAACTTAACCCAAACCTCACTGAACAGAGAGATGCTTCATCTGTACTGACTGGTGCTCATGGTCCTGGACGGTACTCTCCGTACCAGCAGAGGAGAAAGGTGAACATCAACCCGGCTACAAAGTCTGCAGTCTCCAGTGGCGGCCTGCATGATATGCTGGGACAGTGTTGGCAGAAATGAGGAGTAACCAACCACTCTCTGATTGGCTTGAAGTCCCGCTCCGTAAACTGGAACTCACACCTGACACTGCTGTTGTGGCCAAGATGGAGACTAGAGGGACCGCAGGCCTAGAGGAAACAAAAAGAAACTATTGTTCTGTTCAAGAAACGTAGCAACAAAACGAGTCCTAACAACAATCTGCTATGCTCAGAGATCAGGGTCTTGCTCAGCCCTCATCAGAGATGGGAACAAATACAAAGACCCCCAACTAGACAATGTACAGAGAGGGAGAGACTCTAGAACACTCAGGTCTAAGCAGAATGTCTTTGTTAAACCCTTCAGGGCTCAGGGAACTCTGTGACGAGGAAGGCAAAAAGAGTATAAGAACCAGAGGGGATGGATGAAGGAAAAAAAAAAAAAACATAGTCAGGACCTGGCAACCAGAAATTACCTTTTATATAAAGCTAGGGCCTTGATTGAAGTCAGCAAGGATATTTCCTCCTTCTCTTCTTCCTCTTCCTTTCATTTTTTTAAGATTTGTTTATTTTTTACTTCATGTGCTTTGGTGTTTTTCATGCATGTATGCCTATGTGGGGGTGCGTCAGATCCCCTGGAATTGCAGTTACAGACAGTGTGAGCTGCCATGTGGGTGCTGGGAACTGAACCCGGGTCCTCTGGGAGAGCAGCTCATGACTTCAGCCCCTCCTCTTCCTTCTTAAATTAAGCACACTGCTCCTCTTGAGCTTGGAGCAGCTTCTAGTTGGCTTTACAGGCGCCGAACCAAGAGACGTTTACTGTGACTTTCTATACAATGGGCCAAGACTGAGTTGCACTGAAAATTGTGCAATACATTCACAGTAAATCTACTTTTGTGTTTATACCGCCGAAAACACCGAGACTCATCTCAAAACCAAGGAATTTAAAGGTTGTTTTTCATAGCAAAGCATATCAATGAAATATTAGCAAATCCCAAACCCAGATGGGCGTTTGGGGAACACAGAGTAGATGAAGGAAGAGAACCCAGCCAGATGCCTCCTCTTCTGGTCTGGCTCCTCCGGCAAGTGTTGTTTTGTACCAAGCTGTTCTCAACAGCCCGGTCCCTTCAGCTCCTTTGACTTGAGAATAATTGCAAATTCTGACTGGTGAGGACCTCGGAGCGCTTCCCAACATGTCCGTGCTCCTGATAAATCTCAGTGGAGTCTCAGTCTGGATCCTCTGAGACATGAGCTCCGTTAGCTGCTGCGGAGCCTGTGAACTCCTCCCGGTATTTTCCAAGTGAGACTGGAAAAAGCAATAGGGTACTTGCCAGGCATATGTGAGGTCATAGGTTCAAACCCCAGCACTGAATAACAATAACAAAAACCTCATAACAATTTTAATTAATTAATTAATGGTTATTATTTTATGCATATCCTGCTGCTCTGCTTTCCCAACCACACTCCTGTCTCTAGTGGAAACCCTCTGCCATACTTGGGGCTCGGAGCCCACCTTATCTGAGACTGAGATTTATTAAGATAAATCTTCGTGTGTGTGTGTATGTGTGTGTGCTAGGAATGGAACCAAGGGTCTTGTACATACTAAGCATATACTCTGCCACCAACTCCCATCCTGACACTTTGTCAGTGGGTTCTCAACCTTCCTAAAGCTGTGATCCCTTAATACACTTCTTTCTGTTTGTGCTGTCTGGCAATCAGAACATTATTTTTATTGCTACTTTGTAACTGAAAGTTTGCTACTGTTATGATTAATAAGGTAAACACCTGATCTGCAGGATATCAGATAAGGACCCCTGTGAAAGGGTCCTTTGACCCTCAAAGGGGTCTTGACCCACAGGTTGAGAACCAATGCTTTAGGCCGCTATCAAAGCAAATCAGTTGATAAAGCCCATTTTATAGCACAGAGAAGTTCTATACTGATACTTTGATATACAGTTACGGGTTACATCACTGTGGGAATAATTTCCAGAAATGCAACATTGGACGAATTCCTCACTGTGAGAACTTCCTGGAGTACACTTGCACAGAGCTAGAGGCCTAGGCCTGACCATTCATCCTCTGGCTGTGACAGGAGACAGTAAAGAAACACAACAGTCCAAAGCGTCTTCTGGGGACATACAGTGTACCTGGACATGTGAGAGTCCTATGGTGTAAATCTGTCAAATTCCTTAGTTCCCTTATACCATTGTGTATATGGGCCATTATTGTCTAAAGTGTCATTATGTGGCACGTGAATACTTAATTTTATCACATGTCTATCTATTTAACTTTCCATCTGCCCATCCATCCATCCATTTTACTAATGTGATTTGCAGGCACCCCTACCGTCACCCCTGAACACACCAATATGTGTGTATTGATTTTTTTAAAGGTTCGTTTTAAAGAAATGTGCCTGTAGAGGGTTGGTCTGATGCTTGTATATTCATGCTAGTTACTGGCCCTCAAGACCTGGTTACTTCTGGGTACACCTATCCTTACTGTGTAAACCTGCCTTAGACATTATTCCTGATTGGTTGATTACATGGCCTATACCTGGGCAGGGCAGAATGGGGTAGGTGTGGCTAAGGTTCCTGGGCTTTGGGTCCAAGAGAATCACAAAAAAAAGAGACAGACAAGACAAGAGGAGGAAGGAGGACACCATGATGGATTAGTGTGGTTAAGAAACCATGTAGGCCTGGAGGAAGGACTCCAATAATGGTGTGGAAAGGCCCAGATAAAAAATAACAGCAAGTATTTATAAGATTATGGATGGAAGATAGCCCACTGAGAATGACTGAGGCATTGGATGGGGGCTGGGAGGTGAATGGTTTTTGAGACGGCATAGGTAAAATATCTGCCCAGCCCAAGGTAAATAAGGCAACTATAAAATCTAACAAATGTCTGTGTCTTACTATTGTGATAGTGGGTTAAATAATATCACCACAGGGCTGGAGAGATGGCTCAGTGGTTAAGAGCACTGCCTGTTCTTCCAGAGGCCCTGAGTTCAATTCCCAGCACCCACATGGTGGCTCAGAGCCATCTATAATGAGATCTGATGCCCTCTTCCGGCCCTCTGGTATATATGCAGACAAAGCACTAATACACTAAATAAATAAATAAAACTTAAAAAATACCACCACAATAATTATAGTTCTAATAATAAAGAATATATAGCCCAACATTTTATTTTTATTTCCTACAACACGTGCCCTTTGAACGACCTTTCTGCCTAGGAGGCTGCTGGACAGGAGGGGCCCTCTTTACACTTGTGGGCAAGCTTAAAGGAAACCCAGAGCGGAAAAGCTGACGATAAACTGCTGACTGATCAGAAGAGTGGGAGAAAAAGTAAGGACTCGCTCAGTCTGAAATCGCCCAACTGAGCTCTACGCAGGGACTTCCGGCTCTAACCAAGCAGACTGGTATTTCTCCACCTTCTGCGGTCATTTTATAAATTTCTTCTCCTCACCTTCTCAGTGGAGTGATAGCAATTTCTTACTTAGATCTTTCTGCCTGATTCTCTTTCTCTCTCTTTGGTAAGGTTCAGTTCATCTTTATTTGTGTGTGTGTGTGTGTGTCCTGTGGCCAGAGGGTGTATGGAATCCCCTGGAACTGGAGTTATAGGAGGTTATGACATAGATCCTGGATACATTTTAAAAAGAGTTGGAGAAGGATAATTTACGTGTGGATAAATCCACTTATTTTAACGTACAGTTTAAGAGTTCTGCCAAGAATTCATACAGCTTGGCCCTACAGTGATGATTACTCATCCTCACCTTTCGGCTCAGGGCAGTCTCTGCTCGCTCACTTTCCCAACCCCAAGCTTTGCCTTTCCCAGGATGCCATGTGAATGAAATCACACCATGGGAATTTACATTTTCTTTCCCATTCTGCCTCCTTTCACTAAGCATAATGGCATTTGAGGAGAGACAGCTCAGGGGTTAAGAGCACTGGCTGCTCTTCCAGAGGTCCTGAGTTCAATTCCCAGCACCCTCATGATGGCTCCAGACCATCTATAGTGAGATCTGGTGCCCCCTTTGGTGTGTAGGCGTACATGCAAACAGAATATTGTATACATAATAAATACACATATCTTTTTTAAAAAAGCATACTGGCATTTGAGACAAATAATTGTGAGGAACTGCAACTCATTCCTTTCCTGCTGCAGACACGCTGGTAGCCAGGCATTTTTAGATTTGACTTTGAAACTCATTGGCACACTTGCAGTGGCATGCAAGCTGATGGCAGATTAAAAGTAAATTGCTAATATTTTAATACCTGCCCTTATGAGAAACCTATGTGTCCTGCCCTTCACCTCTCCAATTTCCTAGTAATGTGCATGACAAATGAGTGAGAACCTTCTCAAAAAACAAAACAAAACAAAACAAAACAATAAACCCAGCCAACTACCCAGAACCAGTGAGCTCATGGATCCTGGAGCTTCTCTGCTAACTTTCCTAGCCCAGCATAATTCCCAAATATCTATCTTTATACCCTCGGATAAGCGTAGTTCTCCTCCCTCACCAAAGAAACGTCTCTTCGCAACAGAGACCAATACAGCAAACCCTAACAGATCAAATTGCAGAGAACAAGTGGCCGCACAGTGCCCTGACCCAAAGAATGCATTTCCAACACAACTCCAGTGCCTAAGGCTCAGGGAACATCCCAGAAGAGGACACAGGAAGTCTGCTGTGATTGCGCCTCCTAGAAATGACGGGGAAGAGCCCCCGTATTTGTTATCCGGCACCTAGCAGTCAGCTCTGGAGTCATGCAAGTAGCATTATACGGAGTAAGCAGGTCACATTTATATATATTTATGCATTAACAATTAAAACAATAGCAAAGAAAGAGAGGCCATGAATTTGAGAACAAGCAACAGAGGGCTTGGAGAAAGGAAAGGAAAGGGGGGAAATCATGTAATTATATTTTAATTTCACAAAGCAAAAAAAGACCCCTTAAAATAAATTAATTAGATTTTAATTAATTTAACTGAAAAATTATACACATATATACTTATTTATATTATTTTTGTCTGTATTTCAAGCCACATAAAATGGGTGAAAAAACACCAAAATGTTCACAGTAGCTATCACAATCTAATAATGTTGTGAACAATTAAAATATTTCCTCTTATATTGATTTTTCTCACAGAATTTTGTATAGTAAACATGCAAAATTAATTTTAATTTAATAAAATACACAGAAAATTAATTTTATTTTATACACGCCCTGTTACAAAATGATAATTGTCAGTTTAATAAGTAGGTTTTTCTGTATGATGGATGTAGCTAAATGTATAATGTCCATAATACATATGCTGATAATTTAAAGGTGGATATCTGAGTATGTGTGATTATGATGTGTGTGTATGTATGTCAATGTGTGTGTGATGTGTGTGTACACAGACCTATTGAAGGTTCAGTCACTCACTACCATTGGTCCAAAGATGTTTTAAAGGGGCGATTTCAGAACTAACCATGAATCATATCCACACTGTAAACACCACCTATCTGTTAATTCTGAAGCAGTCACCCGGCTGTCATAGAGTCACATGCTAGTCTTCAAATACCCCTTAGGTTACTTAATGACATCTGTACACTGATAATTATGACATAAGAAATACATTTCATAGGACTTGAGGGACACGGGAGAGAATATGATAATTTGTAGTGAGAATTCTGGAATTTTGGTTTCTTAAGAAAACCATGGAAATATTTTAAGAATATGTTTTCGTTTTAATCCCAGGTGTGGGGACACGGGCTGCTCTGCAGCAGCTGACTACAATTTGCCTTGTGTTCTAGCAGAGGCATGATTTTTTGCCAGCTGCAGATGGTTCCTGCAATTGCATGATGTTTAGCATGCTGAGGACTTTTCAGAGGATATATAAATGCTAGGGCGGGAGAGGCGTTGTTGCTGTTGGGAGATGGTGGGTTGCTGTTTGTTAAGTAGCCATACACAAAGAAGAAAAAACAAGAAGAAAGTATGTATCCTGATGATGAAGATCAAACTTTTCTCCGAGGAACTCAATGCCCCTAACCAGCAGGAACTAGTCTAACGATAGCGTCACCCCCTTTCCAACTCCTGACCTTATTCAGAAATCTCTTTCCTTTCTGTCCTTTTTCCTCTTTTTATCTAGTGTTAGGGCCTTGAAACGGTGGAAGAAAAGGGGTGAAGAAGGGTGGAAGAAAGAAGAACCCACAAAGTAGCAAACATTGGCTACAATGGTTACCGTGTGAAATTCTTAAAAACTAAAAAACACTTTGTAAAAAAATAAACACATTTTCTTTCTTGTTCTCTGGCCATCTTGGCTGCTCTTGCTTGGAGGGGGGCATTCCACAGCTAGGGCAGAAAGAACGGATCACCTCTGGGCTCCGCTCATTGTGGAAAATGGAAAGTGCATGCTGCGATGAGAACACGCTGAGGATGATGAGCCAGGGCAAAGCCATGTTGGCCACCCTCATGTTGCCCAGCTCTGAGGAAATCTGAAAGGGAACGTGAGCCAAGCTGCTGCTGCCCCTCACTACAGTGATAGTAATACTGAGCTGGACTCAGTGCAGTGCGTAGAAACCACTAGAGAGTGTGCACACTGATCCTCGCTGGCCCAGGGGACGCTGGTGTTGCTGGAAGCCTGCCAGGACAGACGAGTGAGAAGTAAACCAGGAAAGTTTTTCCTTTAACAAAATGTGCCAGAGCTTGTTTAAAAGCAATGTTGTATTTTGCAACTGTTCTGTTTTGTGATTGTTGTGTAGTTTATCTCTTTCAGAACCTGCCATAAACGAACGTAATCACAGCTGGATGGGAGAAAACAGGGTTCCATATTCCTGGTGTGTTCAGGCACCTGCTCGGGTCTCAGGCTGTACTGCCTCTGGCAGAGGGCACTCCTGGAGATATGTTCTTTAAAATGAAAGATCTTTTAAAGGCAAAACATAGTTTGTTTTTAAGGGTAACCCTTCTGACTTCCATGAGGTTCTAAACACCAGCTTCAGCTGGGCAACTTCTCCAGGCGGTGGCCCTGGCCACCTGCCGGGCCACCCTCTTAAATCACCTGGAACAGGTACATTAAAGAGGATGGATTTCAGTCTGGCTGTGTTTGAACTCCTGATCTTGAACTTTTATTTATTTATTGGTTTGTTTATTTGTGTGTGCTTGTGCGTGGGGGTTTCTCAAAGTGAATAACAATAAGAACAAAAGACTTTGGTAGAGAACTGAGGTCCTCTGCTTGCCTGATCGCCACGCCCAGGAGAGTCAGAAAGTCAAGCCAGGTACCACAGCAGCACGTTCCTGCCACCCTGTGGCCTCCCACACAGTTCGCCACGTAATCTCCCTTCTCTGAACAAGTCCTCCTGTATTTATTGTGTGACTCTTCTCAGCAGGTTCTCCCTTCTATTCTAATTTTATTTTTTATTTTTTTATTTTGTCTTTTAGAGACAGGGTTTCTCTGTGTAGCCTTGGCTGTCCTGCACTCTTTTTGTAGACCAGGCTGGCCTCAAACTCACAGAGATCCGCCTGCCTCTGCCTCCCCGGGTGCTGGCATTACAGGTGTGCACCAACACGCCTCGCCCTATTCTAATTTAGATCTCTCTCTTTATATATTTTTGCATCACCTCCTACCCCTTTGACAAGAGTCATTTAAAATTGTGTAGTTGAAGTCACACCACTGTTGGTGAGCAGTGTGGAAATGTCCACAGTGTGTGAATGGTCAAGAGTGCAGAGAACTGTCAGAGCCTCTGCTGTTCACCATGCCATCCACCACCCTGTTGTCCCCCACAGCCAGTGAACAACCTTAGGGGGCCCTGGGAACCCATGTGAAAGCATAGAAAGGAATGGTGGGAAGGCTCTGCTAGTGGTTACATCATTGCCAGGAAAAATGTAGATTTTCTGATAAAAAATGAAATAATTACTCCTTCCATTCTCCTCAGGAAGGCTCTTTTGTTTAGCAACAGTAGACAGAAACCATCTCTAACAAAGGCTGACAAGATGGCTGAGCAGGGAAAGCACTTGCCTCCCAGCCTGGTGTGGCGGTTTGGATGAAAGGTCTCCTAGGTTTGTGGGCATTTGAATACTTGAGCCAAGGCTGATGGTCATATCTGGGAAGGCCTGGAAGGTCTTGTCTTGTTGGAGAAAGTGTGCCCCTGCAGGTGAGCTTTAAGAATTTAAAGACTCAGGCCATCCATTTTGAGTTTCCCTTCTCTGCTTCTTGCTTATGGTTCAAGATGTGAGTCCTCAGCTGCTTTTCTGTGCCTGCTGCTTGCTACCATGTTTCCCTGCCGTGATGAGCTTTTATTCCTCTAGAACAATAACCCCAAATAAACTCTTCTTTATAAGTTGCCTTAGTCATGGTGTTCTACCACAGCAACAGAGAAGTAACACACCCAATGATCTGAGTTTGATCTTCACAACTACAGGGGGAAGAAAAAAATGACTCTTTCCCTCCCTTCCTCTCCCCAGAGAGCTATTCTCAGACTTCCACTTGCACACCATGGCACACATGCACTCATTCACACACGTATATACGAATAAATAACTATGAGGAAAATTAATAACAACAAAATACTCTGAGAAAATGAAAACCAAAAGCAATACTGTGGTCAAGCAGACCTTGCAGAGACAGCCTCTGAGTATTATGTTAAAAGCAGAGGGTGGCCTCTGAGAGTTCCCAACATCTCTGACATATACGTATCCCCCGGCAGAGGAGGGCCCTGTGAGAGGCGAGCTGGCTGGGCTGGGCCCTTAGTCCCAGGGAACTCCCGTGGAGGATAACTAAAGTGAACAGAAGAGTATCTTGCACAGAGATGTGCTCTGTCAGCACACTGGCCTCAATTTGTGACCCAAATCTTCTCTGCCAGCCTAGAGGTTGTGAAAGTTTTGCTGTTCAGAGAGTGTAATTTAACACAATTCCTTGCTTCACAATATATATATATATTGCTGAAAATGCTGGAGAGATTATTGGGGGTGCAGTTTTTTCCTACCGGCCCTAAGCTACTGGGATAATGACTAGCTCATAACTTTAAATTTATTTATTCCATTCTAAGTTCTACCACTTGGCTGATTACCTCTGCTCATGTACCGTTCATCTGTCCTCCTCACATCTTGCCACCTGACTCTCCCATACCTCAGCTCTGTCCCAGAATCCTTTCTGTCTGCCAGATGTCCCACCTTCTATTTTCTGCCTAAATTATAGGCCATCAGATTTATTATTGACAATAGACGTTTCTGTACAGACACGAGATATTCTCTCAACAAGAGACGGCCCAGAGGTGATGAAATCTCCCTGCTTTTCCAGAGGACCTGATTTGGGTTCCTAGCCCCAAGTTGAGTGACTCATAACTGCCTGTAACTCCCAACTCCAATTGATCTGACCCCCTCTTTTGGCCTCTGAGAGTGCATGCACACACCTGGCATATACTCACACACATAACTATAAAGATATTTTTTTAATCTTAAAATATTTTTCAATGAATAAAAGTGATATAAAAGGAACTTAGGGGTTAAAAAAATCTAAGCTAGTGAAGTGCATGCTATACATGATACTTCAAACAACAACAAACTAATTGAAGAGGATCTCCACCAGGACAGTCTGCTGTAGGGTCAGGACCTGGTGAGTGAAGTCGTGAGTGAACGTTTGTTGTTAACATAATCATGGCCTTGTCAAGGACCCCAGAGCCACAGACCTATGGAGGGCTGGAAAAGTCTTCCTTCTGGGTGAGGCCCAGAGGCAAATGGCAAAGTTTTCCTTGGGGGAATCAAATACAAATGTTGACAGTGTGTGCAGAAAATGTCCACCATAGTTTTCTCTCCCCAGATGCTTACAACCTAAAGACTGACCCCCTACAGAGTCTGCTCCTACCAAGATTAGCCAAACCTGTCTCCTTGATCTAGCTGTATACCATAAACCCTGCTTCCTTGTTTAACTGAACAAAATAAGCTTCCTCCATGTTCAGCTGTACACACTAACCTTGCCTCCTTGTTCAGCTTTATAGAATAAATACTGTGTGCTTTCTGGCTGCTGTGTTTTCTCCAGCAGAGAGCCCAGACCACCCACTGTGGTCTGTGTCTGTCTGTCTGTCTTTTTCTTCATTTCTTCACTACTCCAGTCATGTCCAACTCTCTCTGTTATTTGTCCCTGAGAGGGGCACATTTGTCACATAGCTACCTCCATCCATCACTATCCCCACGCCCGTAGATCCTTTAGGGTCACTTTTGTGTGTTTGGCTGGTCTGGACAAATGTGTGACAACAGACACCCACTATCCCAATGCCTGACAAAGCAGTTCCACCGTGCTAAATCCTCCCTCTCTTCCCTCTTTTCTCTCCCCACCAACCCCAGACAACTGATGACTGTTCTGTCTCCGCAATTTGGCCTTTTCCAGAACGTTATGTGGTTGAATTTCATTGCAGGAATCCTTTTATTGTTTATTTTATACTGCTGGGATAAAATATGGAGCCTCCTGCACGCTGGGTAAGTACTCTGTCACTAGGCTACACTCCTAGGCCCGTGTAGCATTTTCTGTTACATCAAAACCCATACTATACAACTGCACAGACTCAGAACACCCAGTAGGAGCCACTCTGCCAGCTGTCTTACTGCAAGTAGCTAAGCAGACACTCAGACTGACCTGGACAGTCCCAAAGGATGTGCTTGGACTCTATCCGACCGAGACGGTTCTCCAGCCAGTCAATGCTCTCAGAGTACTCTCTGCCAAATGCCAACCCTCTGGGAGCAGAGTGCAGAGGAGCCTCCATCATTGGTCTGCCGGTGTCTCCATCACAGGGCGCCTGTGCTGTGGTGCTGGGTGTAGGTAGGGCACCTGGACATAGCACTTGAGGGCTTTGCCACTCTAGAGCGTGGTGTGCAGCAGATACCCAGCTGTGTAAATCTAGGCCTGTGGGCTCATAGTTGCCAGGGCCATCTGCCACAGTCCTGTCCGCCTTCACCCTCCACTGTCTGGTTTTGGAAATGGCAGCTCTTACTTACCTTGAACGCACAATGTCGCCCTGGCATTGTCCTGGCTGGATTCATCACAGGAGCCTACCCCCATTTCCTCAGCGTCCCACTACGCTCCCGTTCCTGTTTTGTTCTAGTGCTGGCATTAGCTGCAGTTCTTGCCGAGTTGCCCCACTTTGTATCACAGCGGCTCCCCAAAGGGAGGGAAAATCCTGTCCCTCCCCAAACAAAGCCAAAGGCACTAAAAGCCAAGAAGGCAGTGCTAAGCAGTGCCCACAGCCATGGAAAGATCTCCATGTCACTCACCTTTCAGTGGCTGGAGATGCTGTGTTGCTAGAGACAGCACAAATATCCCTGGAGGGATGTCAAGGAGGACAAACTTGGCCATTTTGTCGTGAAGAAGACAGAAGACAACAGACTGATGGTCATTATGGACATCAAGGCCAACAAACACTAGATCAAACTGACTGTGAAAAACTGACTGTTGTGGCCAAAGTCAATGCCTTGACTAGGTCTCACAGAGAAGGTGCACATTCTTCTGGCTTTTAATTTTCATGCTTGGGATGTTACCACAAAATTGAGGTCATCTAGATTGAGTTCTGTGGCTAACCTTAAACATACTTTTTTTTTCCATCATAAAAGTTATCTAAAGCTGTAGAAATGTTTCAGCAGTTTACAACCTGTTCCAAGTTCAGATCTAAGCTCCCCCCTGGGGCAGTTCACAACTGCCTGAAAGTACAGCTCTAGGAGAATCTGACATCTTCTTCTGGCCTCTTCAGGCACCTGCACATATGTGTGTATGCACGCGCACATGCTCACACACAGAGAAAAATATAATGCTTTTTTTTTTAACATTGTCTCCACCTCCTGGAATGCTCTGTTGACATCTTTTGGCTAACAAAACATTGTAACAGTGAAATTGTGCTGCAAATGAGCCAAGTCCTCAGCAGGTTCTGCAGCTTCTGCTCACACTCTGGAAACCCTGAGAACAAGATGTAAATGGCTTTGACCAGCACAGTTGACCTATCAGAGTTCTACATCTGCATGGATGACTAGCAGAACTTCCCAGATGAGCCAAGCCCAAATTCAATGACAACTGCCTTAAACTTCTTCCTGTGGGGTGGTTTTTTACAGGAAAAAAATCTGACGGAAGTCATGGTGGAGTACTCCATTAATCCCAGCACTCTGGAGACAGAGGCAAACAGCTCTCTATGAGTTGCAGGTCAGCCTGCTCTGCATAACGAGTTTCCAGCTAGTCAAGGCTACATAGTGAGACCCTATCTCAACAAAATAAAACAAACAAACATGAACCCCAAAATGTCTGAGAAAAGTAACTTCAGAAGGGAAGGGATTATTTTGGCTTACAGTTCCAGGGGGTACAGTCTGTCATGTCAGGTAAAGTATGGTGCCTGTTTTCGGAGGGCTGGGATCAAACGTGTGTGCCACCACTGCCTAGCACCCCAATTTTTTAATTGGGAGCTGGTAAGAGACTTAAGATAAACAAAAAACAAAACAAAAGCTGGGCAAATCGGCACAGACTTTAATCTCAGCACTGGGGAGGCAGAGGCAGTTGGGTCTCTATGAATCTGAGGTTAGCCTGGTCTACATAAGGAGTTCTAGGCCAGCCATGGATACACAGCGATTCCCTGTCTTAAGAACAAAGCCAAGCTGGGAGTGGTGCTGCATGCTTATAATCTCAGCATTCAGAGGTTCGAGGCCAGCCTGGTCCTCAAACAGAGTCCAGGACAACTAAGGCTACACAGACACCGGACCCCTCAAGAAAGAACAAAGCAAAACAACTTCCCCAAATAAAGAAAACCCAAGTGAAACACAAACACACCCACAAAAACACTCAAGACTTAACAGCAAGGCTGAAGAGTTGTCTCAGCAGTTAGGGGCACTGGCTTCTTTTACAGAGGACCTGGGTTCAGTTGCCAGCACCCACAACCTGGCGCTGAGAACCATCTGGAACTCCAGTTCCAAGGATCTGATTCCCTCTTCTGATCTCCACAGGTACCAGGCACATGTGAAATACACATACATGCAGGCAAAATACAAACATAAAATAAAATAAATCTTTAAAAAGAAACTAACTGGCTAACAATGACATATTGAGATTTAAACCTAAAATCTAATTTCAGAGTGACTATTTGGTATTATAGAATTAAACACTAATTGCTTTAGACTGGGTGTGGTGGTGTGCGCCTTTACTCCCTGCACTTGGGAGACAGGCAGAGGCAGGTGGATTTCTGAGTTTAAAAACACCCTGGTCTGTAGAGCAAGTTCCAGGTAGGGCTACACAGAGAAACCCTGTCTTGAAAAACCTTTAAATAAAAATAAAGAGTGTGGATAAAAGCCGAGAACATACTACACAAAGTGAAAGTGGATTCTAGCAAACATATGGCTCAACACGGCAAATTCTTGAGTGTCTTTTCAAAAGATACTTATTTTCAATTATTTATATTTTATCTTATCTATGTGTGTGTGTGTGTGTGTGCACGTGCATGAGCCACGTGCATGGAGGTGACTGTAAAGGCTAGAAGATGATATTAGTTCCCTTAGGACTAGAGTGACAGTTGCTAGCTGCCTGGGGTGAGTGATGGAACCAAATCCGGTTCCTCTGATAGAGCAGCAAGTGCTCTTAACCACCAAGCTATTGTTCCAGCCCCGAGGAGTGTCTGTTTTAAGTGTTTTAAAACCTATCCATCCAAGGGCTTCATCTTGGGGATGAAGTGAGACTTGCAGCTCTTTGAATGGTCCTTATTCTGTTTCTTTGGGTTAACATCTACTGAAAATCTGATTGTTACTGGAAAAACTGTTGCAAAATGCTCTCAGAACCTGAGAAGCTCTCTGGTATCCAGAGTCCACATCCTGGGGCCTATTTTGGTGGAACTGACCCAATTTCTCTCTCAGTATATGCACAGCCTATATTAGACATTTATTCAGGTCTACACTAAACTCCGAGGATGCCTAGGAGATGGGATTCTGGTGAGAGTCAGAGCCTGGCTTCTGGGGAGCACACATTCTAGCAAGGGATGCTGGGAAGAAGTAAGGAAGTCAGAAAGCAGAGATGAGGTGAGAGATAAACGAAGAAGGCTCAGTGGAAGAGGGAGGGAGAACTTTATCTTGAAGAAGCAAAGAAGAGCCAGACTCCGTGGCACATGCCCACGAACTTAGTACTTGGCAGGCAGAAGCAGGAAGATCAGGAGTTCAAAGACAGCCTCTGTGAGTTTAAGGCCAGCCTGGGCTACATGAAACTATGTCTCAAGAAAGAATCCAGGAAATGTTTCTCTGAGGATTGGCTTTTGTCCTGGGGTGAATTCAGGCTGCAGATGGGGCAGAGCCCCAGGGGAGACTGCTCCAGGCTGAGGAGGCAGCAGGTATGATTGTCCTGGGCTGAGGGGAAGGCGTTCGCTGCAGTGAGTTAGGAGGATGGCGGTGTTAGCATGACCTTAGCATGGAAATGGACTCTGTTCTAAATCGCAATGGTGTATTAGTCAGGGTTCTCTAGAGCAATCCTTCTTAATCTTCCTAATGCTGCGACTCTTTAATACAGTTCTTCGTGTTGTGGTGACCACCCAGCCTCCAACCATAGAATTATTTCCCTTGCTACTTCATAACTGTGATTTTGTTACTGTTATGAACTGAATGGAAATATCTGTGTTTTCCGGTGGTCTTAGGCAACCCCTGTGAAAGGGTCATTAGACCTCCAAAGGTATCTCAACCAACTGTTTGAGAACTGCTAAGCTAGAGTAACAGAATGTATAGAATGAATCTCTCTAAAATATACCCAGAGAGGGAAATTTTACTTATTTTTTTTTCCAGGCACGGTTTCTCTGTGTAGCCCTGGCTGTCCTGGAACTCACTTTGTTGATGAGGCTGGCCTAGAACTCCCTGCCTCTGCTGGGCTTAAGGTCATGCACTGCCATCACCACCAGGCTGAGAAAGGAAGTTTATTAGAGTGGCTTATAAGCTATAGTCTGGCTAATCAAACAAAGGCCAGCTGTGAGCGGAAAGTCCGAGAATTCAATAGTTGTTCAGTCCTTGAGGCTGGACGTCTCCGCTGGCCTTCCGTATACAATGGAATCCCCAAGAAGTAGGCTCTAATGCCAGTGGAGGAATGGATTTGCTAGCAAGGCAAGAGCAAGCAGGCAAAGAGCAAAACCTTCCTTCTTCCATGTCCTTATATAGGCTTTCAGAAGAAGGAGTGGCCCAGATTAAAGGTGGATCTTTCCAGTTCAAAGACTTGCACTGGAATTAGAACTTGTCATTTCCAATGATTAAGCAAAACTCCGTTACCATTGTGCCCTGCCATTTTGGGGTTTTACTTAATTCCAGATGTAGTCAGGTTGACAGCCGGGAACAGCCACCGCAGACGGACACTTCAGAGTCTTTTGCTGGAGGGCTTGGAATTTAAAAACACTACCCATTCTGTAGTGAGGAGGCCTGTGAGAGCTTCTCAGTGCGGCCTTTAGGAGCTTCAGGATGGGCCTTCGCTCTCAGTGCTGTGGGCAGGCAGGCATGCTGGAATGGCAAAGTACAGAGAATGCCCAAAGTTCCAAAGTGGGCTTAGGTCATCTAGAGCAGTGGTTCTCAACCTGTTGATCACGACCCCTTTGGGGTCAGATGACCGTTTCACATGGGTTGCATATCATATACTTACCTTACAATTCGTAAAACATCGAAACTACAGTTATGAAGTAGCAACAAAAAGAATGTTGTGGTTGGGGTAACCACAGCATTAGGAACTGTAGGAGCATTGAGAAGCGCTGAGGCAGGGCACAAGTGGGTGCTCTGTGAGGCTGCTCCCCTAAACTCTTTGAAACAGAATCACCTAAATGCTGTGTTTACAAATTCTGCATGCACTGCCCCCCGAAGATGTACCTGAAGGAAAGAGTGTCATTGTAGGAAAGAGAGAAGCTTCCAATAAGCCCCAAGGGCTTGTTGCAGCGAGGGAGCTGCAATTGCATAGCCCCAAGCCTTTCTAGATCAGGACGCATGTGGATAGTGCATTCCACTCAGTCTCTGCCTAGTGTTCACGAAGTCTTAGTCTCTGCCATCGGAAGGCATCCATCCTTCTCAGTCTCAACAGTATAAAACTGCAGTGGGTATCGGAAAAACCTCCCGCTGCAAACTCTGATTTTAATTGGGATGATCTGCCTTTTCCTCATTCACGATGCTAAGGGGAATGTGAAAAAGAGGGAGCGCAAAAAAGAAGTATAGAGTTTGATGACATATTCATGTGACTCCGATGTTCCCCCTTTTTTTTTTAAAGATTTATTTATTATTATTCTTACATTATCCTGTCTGCCAGAAGAGGACATAAGATCTCATTATAGATGGTTCTGAGCCACCATGTGGTTGCTGGGAATTGAACTCAGGACCTTTGGAAGAACAGCCAGTGCTCTTAACCTCTGTCTGAGCCATCTCTCCAGCCCTGATGTTCCCTTTTTTAATGTGAAAATTATGACAAAGTTTCTATAAAACTCTCTGTATTATTGTACCCCTGTGGAGGTACGTGATTCGGTGTCATTAAGTGGATTCACAGTTTTGTATAAACAATGCTACCATCCTTATCCAGAAGTTTCCTTCATCTCAAAAACAAACTCTGCCCTCTTTAAGCAATAATGCCCCGCTCCAGCACCCCAGCCCTTGCTAACCTTTATTCTACTCTCTGTATTACGTTCTGACCGCTGCCAGCGCCTGTGTAAGTAAAATCATGGTTCTCCTCTGCCCTGTTTACTTCCCTTACTATGTTTTCACAGCTCCTCTGTGCGATAGCGAGTACCAGAATGCTATTCCCTTTAAAAGCTAAATACCCTGTGATGTTCGTCCGTTCCTTCCTTTTTTTCTTCCTTCCTTCTTTCCTTCTTCTATTTTTATTTTTTTGACAGGTTTTCTTGGTGTATCCCTGGCTGTCCTGGAACTAGCTTTGTAGACCAGGCTGGCCTCAGAGACCCACATGCCTCTGCCTCCTGGGTTGAAGGTGGGTACTGCCATGCCCGGCCTGTGTGCGCGTGTCTTCTCTGTTATCATGCCATCTAGAGTTATCTAGAGTCTTGTGGCTAATGCTGCTATGAACGTCGATGGTGTGTCTGTTGGAGTCCCTGCTTTAATTCTTTGGCAAACGTATCCAGAAGCATAATACTTGCTTGTGTAAATTCTAAATAAACAAATAAAACAGAGAGAAAGCCTGCAGGCACCTAAAGGTTTTTGTGTTTAGGGCTGCTCCTCCCAGGCTGAGGAGGTCACTGAAGGAGGCTGAAAAGTGATCTTAACTTCCTTTAATTTTGTTGTTGTATTTGTGCATGTTCACACATGTGTGAGGTCAGGGGACAAATTTGTGCATCTGGTCCTCTTTTTCTCCACACCATTATGTGGGTTTCAGGGGTTGAACTCAAGTCACCTAACTTGCTCAGTGTTTTTACAGCCGGATCCCAAATCTCTGAAAAATAGCTGCAGATTTATTGCCTCACGGTGTTGGGAAATTCCATTTCGGTGAGCGCCGGTTATTTGGAACAGTCTCTGAAGGAAAACTGGAATCTAGGACGTGAAGTCTCCCCTGGGTTACCAACAAAAGGCTTTGAGTTTCTTCATTTTTCATAGCTACAGTATTTCCCCTTTAACTGACTGATTACACTGCCCTCATGTGTCTGCATGTTTTCATTATGAACACTCCAAGAAAGTCTATTCCAATCATATAACAGGTGTTAGGTTTTTAAATGTCATTTTTAAAAACGAACACAGCCTTCTTGCTGGATTTTATCCTAATCACATTTTAAAGAACAAAATTTTGACAGTGATCCAAATCACACAGATTAATGAAAAGCCACACCCTTGTCTAATGTGCGCAGGCACATTTCTAGCTTGGTAGAAGCTGGCTCACACAAGCTGTACAGTTGAACTCACCCTCAGATAACACTTCTCTGAATATAATCACTCTCTTGCTGCCACCAGGCAATGTCAGATGAGCTTTCCTATTTGGAGGATTTACATATATTGACCCCTCGCCCCCATCTATTCCATACTTGCTTCCCTACCTCTTCAATGAGTAAAGTATTTTTTATTCGCTTCCACCTTTGGTGTTATTTCGGTTTAAGAATAGACTCCTAGAACAGATTCCAATTACTGCTCAAGAGATGTTAGAACACTACCCAAGATGGCACCCTAAGTTCATGGGTAAACATAAGGAATGGGATAGTGTGTGTGCGCCTGTGTGTGTGTGTGTGTGTGTGCATGTGTGGTGTTCGTTTTTTGAGACAGGGTTTCTCTGTGTAGCTCTGGCTGTCCTGGGACTTGCTCTGTAGACCAGGCTGGCCTTGAACTCACAGAGGTCCACCTGCCTCTGCCTCCCGAGTGCTGGCATTAAAGACGTGTGTTCACCACGGCAAGGCTGCTTCATTCTTCATTCTCCATCCTTAAGATGTAGACATGACTAGTTTTTCTACAGTCAGATCTTCAAATTAGATGACCTCTATCTGTAAGAATTCCCTTGTCCAGCGAGCCAAGCATGGTGGTCCACTTTAGTCCCAGTGCTCAGGAGGTAGAGGCAGGTGGATCTCTGTGATTTCAAGGCCAGCCAGGTCTACAAAGCTACACAGAGAAACCCTATCCTTGAAAGGGCTTGCCTGTCATACGTTCACGTTTTGGCTAGTCCAGCAGGGTGAAATGTGACCTCGTGGTGGTTTGAGGTTGCATTTCTGCTGCTGCTGTGCACCTGGACAGAGGAACAGCCTCTGTCTGAAGTTACATCCTTTTTAAAGATTTTTAAAAAAATTTTATGTATATGGGTGTTTTGATTGTGTGTTTGTGCACCACATGCATGCAGTGCTGGAGGAAGCCAGAAGAGCTCACCAGAGCCCCGGGAACTGGAGTTACAGGCACGGGAACCCACCTGGACCTCTGTAAGAACAGCAAGTGAAGAGCACTGTCACAGTACCTCTGGATACCCTCTAGCAAAGATTCTCTCTAGAGTCTAAACACCAAGAAGGAGACCGTTAGGACTAGGTAATGACTGCCAAATAACCCTAAATAATCAACAGTGTGTGTACCAGCTTGCTTTCTCGCCAGAGTACAGAGGTGTCAAGTCCAACAGCTGCTATTGTTGGTATCTAATTTTTTCAATATAATACATTCGATTCATTTATTTTTATTATTTCTTTGTTTTTTTAGAGACAGGCTTTCTCTGTGTAACCTTGGCTGTCCTGGACTCGTTTTGTAGACCAAACTGGCCTCGAACACACAGCGATCTGAATGCTTTTGAACTTCCCCGAGTGGGGTGAAAGGTGTGCGCCACCACACCCCTGGGTTTGATTCACTTGAATTTTGTGTGACATAAGAAGAGCCCAGAAGCCGGCGGGACTGGTCAGGGTTGCGTGTCTCCAAAGACTCTTCAAGAAATCACAATGTCGACCAACACAGACCTTTCTCTTTGTTCATATGGTGAAGGTTAGGGGTCCAAGTTTATTCGGAAACCTAAAGAGACACCGTTTGTCCCCATTGGAAGGGCAGGATTTGCAGCAATCCTTGCGTTGGGTTGTAGACACTGGAGAGCAGGGGAGATACGAAGACGTCCATTCACTTGATCCACATGTGCATGGCTGCCCAGGGCTTTGTTGTGGGGGCCATGACCCTCGGTATGGCCTATTCCATGTATCAAGAATTCCCGGCCAAGCGCAAGCCTTAGAAGAAGAGCCTCTGCCTTGCTCTGGGTAGACGTCTCACATTGAGGTTCCATGTTTGTGTCTATAATAAATAATGTGTGGGTTTAGAGATTTTTTTTTAAAAGAAGAGCCCAATTCGTTCACGTCCCCGAAAGGGATGGTTTCACCACCATCTACAAAAAAGGGGGTCGTTTCTCTGCTGGCTTTGCAGTACATGTCTACCTTAGGAGTTCACATGAACCAGTCCCATGCCCATCAATATCACTAACTTGCTCATATTTTTACATGCCGCCTGAACGCTCTTCAGCTTTCCGTGTTCGCTACCCAGTTTAACCATTATGTGTGAGAACGTCCCGTTAAGTTTACTCGGGCCGTGAACATACACGTCAAGAAAGCAACTGACACAAGACCAACTTTCCTAGACACGGCTCGCAGGCCACCACGCACGCGCGCGTCCCGCCCCCGCCTCGGGGCAGCGCGCAGGCGCTTCCGGTCTGCGGCCGCAAGGGGAGTGCGCCTGCGCCGAGCGACGCCCCGCCCTGCCGCTCGCCCGCTATAAAAGCTCGTGCCTTTTCCTCGCGAGAGACTGCTAGCTCATGCTCGCTGCAGGGGTCGGAGGTCAGGGCGAGCGTCTGCCGGGCCGAAGGAGGAAGATGGCGGTGGAGTCGCGCGTTACCCAGGAGGAAATCAAGAAGGAGCCGGAGAAGCCGATCGACCGCGAGAAGGTGCGGGCCGCGGGCCGCGGCGGCGGGCGGGGGAGTGGGCGGCGCGGCCTGCGGGCGGGCGGGCGGGCGGGAAGGCCAAGTGGCGCGGCCGGGGCTGACTCCGCGCCTCTCCCCAGACCTGCCCGCTCCTGCTGCGGGTCTTCACCACCAACAACGGCCGCCACCACCGCATGGACGAGTTCTCCCGCGGGAACGTGCCCTCGAGCGAGCTGCAGATCTACACCTGGTGAGCCTCGCGGGACCGGGGCCTCGCGGGCTGCGTCCTCGGGGACAGGGCTGGACCCGCCTTGTAACGCTCTTAGGAGCGGCGAGGAAACGTTAGGTTAGAATGAACTGGGCGGCGTTGCCCTCACCCTATGGCTGCCTGGCACAGAAACACACGTAGGTTGTTTAAAGCGAGGTGGTAAGATGGTAGGGAGTCCGGAGCTGGCTGTTGCGTAGACGTGTTCTCAGCATTGGCAGAGTGCAGCCTAAGGTATCGTGGCACCGAAAATTGAAAAGCACCACCAAAGCCGAGTTCTTTCTGCTCTGGCGCCTGGTGTAAGCGCGTCTCGGGTTGGTTTGGTGAAGAAGGCTGTCCCAAATATTTTATCCCTGCTGCCCACTCGGCCTGTCCTTCGTGTTGTGTTGGGGTAACACCGGAACTGATTTTGAAAAGCAGTGAAGGCCAATTTTAATATATTTTTGTTGTGGTAAGATATAATGCAAATTTTGCTACTTTAACTTTTGGAGGTTGTGCGACATCTGTTTTTTTTTTGTTTTGTTTTGTTTTTCTTTTTTAAATAACAGTTTTATGAGCATTGGGGTGAGAGTCTCAGATCCCTTGAAACTGGAGTTATAGACAGCTTGTGAGATGTCATGTAGGTGCTGGGAATCGAACCCTTCTCCATTGGAAGAGCAGACATTGCTCTTAACCACTGAGCCATCTCTCCAGTCCTTTTTGGTTTGGGGGACAGGGTTTCCCCTGTGTAACAGAGGCTGGGATATCCCATACTTGATTTGTAGACCAGGCTGCCCTCAAACTCACAGAGATCCACCTGCCTCTGCCTCCCCAGTGCTGGAATTATAGGTGTGTGCCACCTCACCTGGCAAAACCTTTTCACACTTAACCATTGGGAGCTCTGCACCTGGTAAGCAAACAATTTCTTATTGCAGGTGGATCTCTGAGTTTGAAGCCAGCCTGCTGTAAAAGGTGAGGTCCAAACAAAACCCGAAACAAAAGGTAGTGATTGAACTTTTAGGGGGAGAACTATTCAGTAACAGCTTAATGTAAGCCATTTTTCAAATATTAAAATTCCATTTTCCCAACAAATAAGAGTTCCAGTTGCCAATACTTTCCTCACATCCTGGGGGTGTAAAGTGCTGCCTTTCTATACAGTGGGTGCAGCTTTTTATAGAGGGCTGTCTGTCTGTATCTGTAGAGATGGCTCCAGAATCACGTGGAAATCAAAAGCTTGGAATGCTCCAGTTTTTTATTGTAAAAAATGATGGAGTGTTTACTCGGAACTTGTGCACATCCTTTATCATATGCTCTCAGGACTTTTGGCTGATAAATTAAGGCCCATCCAAAGTGTAAAAGCATGTTTAATTAAAAAAAAAAAGCCTCAAAACAAAAGAAAATCAGTTATTTCACCTCAGAGTTTATGCCATTATTGAAGATAACTGGGGACAGATTTTAAGTTTTCAGACTTAATTGCAGAATAGAATATCAGTTTTGCCAAAGTAAAATCCAGCTGCAAAATTACATAACAGTGTCCTTTTATCTGAAGTTTTACAACTCATTTGACTACAGACTGAATCCAGTTTTGAGAAAAATTT
Organism: Pachyuromys duprasi; assembly: GCA_028658305.1. Classification (NCBI taxonomy): domain Eukaryota; kingdom Metazoa; phylum Chordata; class Mammalia; order Rodentia; family Muridae; genus Pachyuromys; species Pachyuromys duprasi. The sequence continues at coordinate 5,988,705 of CM053745.1, read as the reverse complement.
CAAGATTTTACTTGAAATATACATAGCATGAACTATGATATTTTTATATCATAGTTCTAGTGTGATATCTTTCAGTTTTAATTATTTTTATGGATGTGGGTGTTTTGTCTGCATGTATGTGTGTGCACTACATGAATGTGGTGCCCACAGAGGTCTGAGGTAGGTATCGGATCCCTGGGACTAGAGTTTTGAACTACCATGTAGATGCTGGGAATTGAACCCAGGTCTTCTGCAAGAGCAACAAGTGCTCTTAAGTGCTGAACCAGCTCTTTAGCACCCCTCCACCCACTATATCGTTTTAAAAAAACTTTAGGAGCTATAGAGAGAGAGCTGAATGCTAAATAGTGCTCACAGTGTCCAAAATTCAGTTCCTGGCACCTACCCATGTTTGGGGAGCTCAACAGCCTGTAACTCCAGCTTTATGGTGAGCCAACAGACTTGTCTGGCTTCCATAAAAAGACATGGTATACACAATATATATGCAAATAGAACACGGATACACATAAACTTTTTTCCTCCGAAAACTCTTTACTGTTGTGTACATATGCAGAGATGCCCACAGTTATGTTAATAGCACCGATTTTCCTTTTTTTTTTTTTTAATTGGTAAGAATTGGTCTATAATTCGTTGCATTCAAGGAAAGTATTGGGTTTGCAGACTTCCTGCATGGCTAGGTAAAATGGCCTTTGGTCTGGAACATCATATGGCAAAAAGAGAGACAACCTTCTAACCTGTTTCTAGAAGTGTCTTTTCCGTGTTCTGGGCTTGCGTGCTTCTTTGTTCTGCTTGAGTGTGTTCCCACTGCGCTCATTGCTGGGGAGACAGCTAGGCCTGCCTGGAGTGAGGGAGGCGTGTCAGCTGACTCTTGGAGGCCGTCTAACTTGTATCTTTGAGAGCAAAGTATTTGTGCTAATACAAGTAATGTCCTTGATGACTGATACGGAGAGTCACTTATTAGCCTGAGAGGTGGGCCGTGTCAGGCATTGGCATGCTGTGCGTGCAGTGAGACCTCGTAGGAGTGACAGCAGGTGTCACGGCACAGCAGTTCATGTGTTGGACCTAAGTAGCTCAGTGATGGGCTGCATGTCTATACGCATGAAGACCTGGTCAGAAGACCACAAAAACAAAACCTCAACATAGCTAAATATGGAGGAAAATAGAATTTTATCTATGTTTAAGAGCTGGAAATAACAAGAATGTGTACTGAGATGATGAGAGGAGGACTTGAAAAATGTTCATTAGGGGGATTGCTTGGACATCTAAATAGGTGTTGGTTTTTGTTTTATATTGGACTAGTAGAAGAAAGGCATGTTCTGGAAGACTGAGTTCTATTGTGGGAATATTGAGAAATATTTGGAGTAGAAAATGGAGGACAATGTCATCCTGTATATTTTTCATTCCCTGTACTTAAGTATAGTGGTGTGGAGATTTGTAAAGTTCACAGTGAAATGCAGAGGGCTCTTGGTTCTCTCTTTGATTCTATTACATCATTGTTCTTACTCTGAAGTGTTCTGCCATTCTTTAGCACTTAACACAAAATGCTGCTGTAAGTTTAGACTTTGCATTTCACCTCTCTCATTGTCATGGTCAAAACAATATAAATGTAAACTAGATTGTTAAACATTGCTAAAATGTTTACATTCTGTGCTGTGTTAGCACAAGGGACTATTCCATTCTGAGTTAAGTATATTTTTTTCATTATTTTATGTGCAAGTGCAGCAGCTCTTGTAGAGGTCAGAGGACAACTTTTGGAATATTTCCACATTATTTTGAGAGTTCTGGGGATTGGACTCAGGACAGCAGGTGTCATTACAGACTGAGCCACCTCACTGGCAAGCTTTTATTAGTCTTATTTTGTGTTCATATGTGGTGTATGTCATGGTACGCGTGTGAAGGTCAGAGACAGGTTTGTTGTGGAAGTCAGTCGTCTCTCTGCGCCATGTGGGTTCCAAGGGTGAAACTGAGGTTGTCAGGCTGGCAGCGGCACCTTTACCTGCTAAGCCATCTTGCCTGCCTCCGCCATTAGGGTTCTGTGAGAGAACAAGAATTTGCATATCCTTATGAAGATGCTGTCCTAGCACATTGATTTTAGGATGCATTCCAGTTTCAGATGCTGTAATGTATGGGAGATTGTGTATCTTAGAGATTAGACACTTATTTTGGATAGCTGAATAATTTGGACTGATTACTTGTAGATGAATAGATCAGTGAGCCAGGTGATGTTAGTATAGAGCCTCAGCAGAGGGTATGTGGGAATCTCCTTAAGCCCTTGCAGCAGGATTCTATAAGTTATTGATGTTTTTAGCATTGAGGCCAATACAGGACATATTTAGAGGCAAATAGGTTTATTTTGTTTTGTTCCTTATTAGTTGTGTGTGTGTGTGTTTGCGTACATTCCATGAAATGCTTGAGGATTGTCAAAAGATGTAAGTTTGGACTCTCCTTTTGACTTTATTTGGGTTGACACAGCTGGCCAGGATTGTGTAGCAAATTGCCTTTTTCTTGCCAGGCTTTTTTGCCAGCCCACAAATCATATAGTGAGATCCTGGAAATACTCAAGGATGTACAATTGCTGTTTTTTAATGCCCTTGTTTTACTGATGCTTATTAATCATTATTATCTTTTCAAAAAAATTAAGGATGGATGCAACCTTGAAGGAACTCACGAGCTTAGTAAAGGAAGTCTACCCAGAAGCCAGAAAGAAAGGCACACACTTCAATTTTGCAATTGTTTTTATGGATCTTAAAAGACCTGGATATCGGTAGGTGACTTGTTACTTTAATTCCTGTAATCAATGGATTTTGCAGCCACCTCCCTCCCTCCTCCTTCCTTCCCTCTTTCCCTCCTTTTTCCCTCTTTCTCTTTGAACAAGATGCAGCTGTCAGTCTGTCTCAGGCTTCAGTGTGGAATTACAGGCATCCTGGCTTTAGGACAATCTCTTCAGTGGCAGTGATGTTGTCTCGCCTAATTTGAATATGGTGTTTAAATTCTGGACTTTTGTCATGTGGAGATCATTTCACGTTCACTGTAGTCTGTACTGTTCTGTACTGACGCATTTCTAGTCCTTTAACAGTTGCTTTGCTTTCCCTTCAGAGTTAAGGAGATTGGCAGCACCATGTCTGGCAGGAAGGGCACCGATGACTCCATGACCCTGCAGTCACAGAAATTCCAAATAGGAGATTATCTGGACATAGCCATCACTCCTCCAAATCGGGCACCGCCTTCATCAGGGCGCATGAGACCATATTGAATTCTATTGACTTTCCTGAAGTTATTTTTCAGCCAGTTTGTAAAATAAAGTTACTTAATCTTTTCCTCCCCTGAACTTTGCCATGAAGCCTTTAAATTTTCAACGAATTGTAACACATTTATTTAGGAATTAGAGTTGAATGTACTTTGGTATATTAAAGAAAGTCCATATGTTTTAAGCCCTTCTGTAAAATACGAAGAAAAGTGCTCTTAGCATTCTGTATAAACTTTTGTGAAATACATGTGTACAATCAGTACAGGTGTGAACATTGATGCAGCATGAGTCTCACCTTGTTTAGGGTTTTTACTAAGCAGTAGAGAGGGCATTTTAAGCCCTAAAGAGGCAGAACAAGAAAGCCATGGAGTTGTATAAAACAGTGAGTATAAGCCTGGTGTGGTGGTGCATGCCTTTTATCCCAGCACTCAGGGAGGCAGAGGCAGTTGGATCTCCGTGAGTTTGAAGCCAGCCTGGTCTACAAAGCGAGTCCAGGACAGCTAAGGCTACACAGAGAAGCCCTGTCTCAAAACCAAACCAAACAACCTCCCCCCCCCCCAAACACACCCCCTACACCACCACCACACAGACACACTAAGTAGTTCTGGGTTCATCCTCTCTCTGTTCCTAGCTTATGTGGGACAGCTTAGCTGCACCGGATACTGTGGAGAACCTACTGTTAAGTTCCGTCTCATGAAACCTGCACAACTGAGGTGAAGCGGCTGATTCCACTAGTAAGGAGGGCTGTGGATGCTCAGCTCACCGCAGGCATTACTGACCCTGCTCTATTGAAGTCCTACACAATACAAACCAGACTTAAAGTACATGGTGAGACTCCACCTTCAAGTCGGTTAGGAGCAGCAGAGTGGCTGCCTGTGCTCTGTTGGCTTAACCTTACCAATGGCTGTGATTCCTAGAGTTGGCGATGAAATAAACTTCCAAGTTTTCTATTAGGCTTAACCCTGGCCTGGTAACCTTTTTGTGAGGACAAAGTCATCTATTTTTCCCCAAATAAGGACATTGCTGGGGACAGTAAAACCTAAGAACAATTGAAATTATTTGGGAAGAAGAGTGTGGCGGTAAGGGCAACTTTGGGTAATTGGTTCTCTGCTTCCACCATTGAGCCCCTGGGATGGAACTGAAGTTGCCACACTTTGGTAGTCAACTTTTCTCACTGGCCTGAGAGCATCTTGACAATATTTGTTTTATGTATATGAGTGCCTGCATGTATGTGCACCATGTGTCTGCGTCCTTTCATGAAAGGACTGTGTGTCCTTGCATCAGAGGCCAGAAGGTGTCAGTCCCCAAACTGGCATTACAGACAAGTGACACTGGGAATCAAACAGTCCTCTGCAAACTCTCCGTAGCCCTTGTTTTTGAGACAGTCTCACTACGTAGACTAGGCTGGATTCAGAGATCTGACCTGCCTTCTGCTTTCTATTCTGGGATTAAAGCTGTATGGGACCAAACCCAGACCAAAGAACGTTTTTAGTATTAAACACTTAAAAACTCACTTTTAATAAGCAAAAATCCTTAGCCTGGGAAGGTGCTGTGGTGATGCGCATAGACTTTCTTTTTTTCAAGATGGTTTCTGTGTAGCTCCGGCTGTCCTGAACTCTGTAGACCAGGCTGGCCTCGAACTTGGAGATCTGCCTGCCTCTGCCTTCTGAGTGCTGGGATTAAAGGAGTGCACCACCCCTGCCCAGCATACATAGCCTTTAAATTGTGGTAGTCCGTGAAATGGGCAACTTGGTGCAGAGTGAGTTCTCAGCATCAGTTGTTTCCAAAGACACTGCCCGCCCCTCTGATCTGTACCATAGGTTGTTCAGATGTCCTAACCCTATTCAGATCCTTTAGCCATGTCCATGGAAATTTCATATACAGTAACTTAAGACAGGGTCACTATGCAGTCCTTGAACTCCTGACCATCCTGCTATTGGCCTTATAGGTCTGGTTGTACCCAACTAAAATAATTAAATGTGGATGAGATGAACTTTCAGAGAAATTTTCTGAATTTGAGGAAATTACTGTTACAGTAATCAGAAACTGGTAGAAAACTTGCAGTGTTCCTAATTCATCTCAAAGTTTTCAGCAGTGACTACAGTGCCAGGGACATAATACAAAGACAGATCCTTAGGAACTCTTACAATAAGATGAAAATGTGCAGCTGCTTGTGACAAGTGTCATGAAAAATAATTGCTGAACCTACACATTACAGTTCTGGAGATGGTGTGAGCGTGTCCAAAAATGTGAGGTGAGATCTCTACTCCAGATAAAGGGCTTAATAAACAAGAGGGACTCAGGTGCTAGGAATCCAATGTAGGGCCCGTACATTAGGCAAACACTACTGAGCTACACTCTAGGCGGCTTCTCATCCCAACTTTTTTTGTACTGTTGGCTAGAGTTGACAGTAAGGTAATAGAGATGTCAGATTAACCAAAGTGAGAATTGAGTAGAGAACACCCCAGATTAGAGACCATCGAACTGTAGATCATTCATAGTGTAAAATAGGGCATGGAGGAAAAAAAAAAAATCAATGCCTCAATTTCCTCATCTGAAGTGCCAGTTACCTATCTCAACTGTAAGAATTATAGAGTTTAATAAAGTATCTAGAATCATACAGTAAAATCTCAGTAACTGGCAATAGTTCAGTAAACATGAGACCAGGGCGGAGGCCACAGAAAGGACCCCTGTTCTCACCAGTAACTCATGGGGGAAATGAATTTCTAACTTAACTTGTAGTTCTACTTGGTGTGACAGACAAAAGAGCACTTGAGCTGATCTGGGATCTAGAATCCATCCTCCCAGCCTTCCCGTTGCTTGCAATAATGAAAAAACTACCTTAAAGCACAGGGGCTTATGGTCATTTATATGGAAAGTCCAAGCTCACACTGGAGGTGGCTTAGTCTTGCTAGGGCCCGTGTGGGCTGTGTCCAGGGAGACTCGCACTGCATGGCTCCTGTGTGCCTCTGCACATTCACAAAAGTAAATGTCCACGTTTCCCAGAGGCCTGGCACTGTTGCTATGGTTAGGGATTGCAGTGCTGTGTGGGTGAGCCTAGAACTGGGCTGTAAGTTCTTGAGTGTGGAGAAGCAGGCAAACAAGTTGGGTGTCACTTGCTTGAGGACAGGCGAGAATGAAGCAGAGCAGGTAGGCAGAGGACCCAGTGTGCAATACCCAAGCTGAAGACTGGTGAGACTAAGGCACGCATTGCAGGCGAGCAGTCTCCTAGGCCTCAGGTAAGATCGTGGATCTCATTTAAAGAACGGTGGGAAAACATCCTGTAAAGGACACAGCACATGAAGCTCAAACTTCACGACCATTCTAAGTGACAAGGTAGGCTCGAGCTCTGAGGATGAAGCCCAGGGAAACAGGAATTTTGTACAACCTGAGAGGCCAAGTGAAAACAAGTAGCTTAAGCCCAAGTCTGCCAATAACCTTGAATAAACCTGCTGTTTCCTCCTCTAGTCACTGCTTCATCCATTTATTTCCTTGTAACATGCAAGGTTTTTCTATGCCCGCCCTTGTTCTGGATAATGACACAAAGACCTTTAAATGTTAGAAAATTCAGGTGCTATAGATGGGCAGATATTTAGCTATTCTAACTCAATATTTGCCTGGCCTAGTTCCCAGCCACATGGCCCATTATGTGCCACCTTAGTTTTACTTGAACTGCTCCTCCGTGTTCTATTGGGACAACCCTCTCCTGGTTCCCACCTAAGATGCCCCTCACTGGGTCAGAAGTCGAGCCTTACCCTCTCCTGCCCAGGTACTGGCTGTTCAGCTCTTTATTTGACCAATCAATAGGTGATGGAGAACAATATTTACAAAACATTGATAGGCGATACTTCAGAAATAGGCCAGACTAACCAGATCTCTGGATACAGAAATCTACATTTGAATACAAAGTGTACAAAAACACCTTTCCCTTCTTTAGCAAAACTCAAAATTGCCTAAAGCTGCTCTCCACCTCCCTCTGTCCTTCCTTCAGTCCATCCCAAACTTCATGCCTAAATTTGATTAACATCAACTTTGGAAAACCTAACAAAACTCAGTTTCTTTATATTTTCAGCAGTGCTGAAAGAAATGCTCTACCTGAAAACGCTTTTCTTCCTGTTTATACTAGCCTCTTTCCCTACCGTTGCTAGAACATTCTCCTGTTACTTTTTTTTTTAATTAGATTTATTCATTGTTTAATGTGTGCTTTGCCTGCGTGTAGTATGTGTACTTGGTGCCCATGAAAGTCAGAAGAGGGCATTGGATTCCCTGCAACTGGAGCTATGGATGGGTGTAAATACCACACAGAACCTGGAATCGAAACCAGGTCCTCTGCAAGAGCAACAAGTGCTGAGCCATCTCTACTTCCTCAGCAGTTTCATTCAGTTATGTGGTCACGACTGCAAATGCCATGTAGCGAAAAGAGCTGAAATTTTGGAGGTGGCAACACATGAAAGATGGGCTAGAGTTTTACTTTGAAAATCATTTATTTTACATTATGTAATCAAAAGACACAAATAAACAAAAACCAAGCACTTAGAATTGCCCTGGAATTCCTCCACTTGATTTTCAATCTGCAATTAGAATAATCTTTATTCCACACAAAATTTCCTAAAGCTGCTGGACAGTGGTGGTATACGCCTTTAATCCCTATACTTGGGAGACAGAGGCAAGAGGATCTCTGTGAGTTTGAGGTCAGCCTGGTATACAGAATGAATTTCAGGACAGCCAGGGCTATACAGAGAAACCCTGTACTGGGAAAAACAATCCCTAAAGCTAGTAAGCCCATGAGTACCAGCCCCCATTCCCTCACTAGTGCAACACAAAGCTCTCCTGGTAGCACTATCATGAACTTGCAGATTTACTTTCTAGTTCTTGGGCTCAAAGGACATCAGATAGTTCTAGGATCAAGATGGCTCCCAGCTCAGGATCAGAATCTTCTAGAGAGAATGAGGTTCAGATCTGCTGAGCGGCCCAGCTGGAGATGGAAGCTGGAGAGGCGGATACACTGTGGTGGACAGAAACAGTCATGTAGGAATGAAGTAAGTGAAAGGCTGGGAGAAAGCAGGACGACCGACAGTGGTGAGCCTTGCTTCCAGCTCTATTGCTCTAAAATCTAGAAAATCTAGAAAATTTGAGAACTTCAGTCCAGCTTGCTTTCCTATTTTCGTCCAGCTTCTGTATTGGATGTATCCACACTAGAATTCCTACAAACAGAAACAAAGTCAAGTAGGGACAATTAAGAGACATCAGAACAGAAGACAACATCATAGCTAAGTATTTTATACTTAGACACTCCCCCTCCCCCTATAATAAAGAAAAATAAGAGACCATGGTGGCATACACAAGGCAGGTAGGCAGATCTCTGTGATTTGAAGCTGGCCTGCTTGGTTTAAGTAGCAAGTTCCAGGACAGCTAAGGCTGTACAGTAAGACCCTTTCTCAAGAATTAATAACAAATTAAAAAAGGGATCTGGGGATAGACACATTATTACACAAGCATACTTATAATTTTGGAATGTGGGGTTCAAGAGCCAGTTCAATGTTCAGGTAGAGCCAGGCTGTTAACCTAAACTGGCAATGCAAAGGAAAAGGGAAACTGCACTGCCATCTCACCCCGATTTCAAATGCTCAGGTAGCACAGATGGTCGTGCTCACTGTCACCAGCTCTCCTTGTCGGCAGCACCTCTGGTGTTCTGGCTCTCGTACTGGAGGAAGCCTCTCCTGGGCAGCTTTGCTTTAACCTCTACTGGAGAAGGTAGGTTTGGGTTGTGCTTTGTTAACATCTAAAACAAAAATTTCCTTTTATCAGGTCCAGATTTATGAATGACAAATCTGAAAGGTTTATAAACATTCAAGAAAAGCTACGAACAATGTAAAGATAAGGGTTATTTAAAATACTTTTAAAAATCAGCATATAAGCATATGTCCTTATAAACATTAAACAATAAAAAAAAGAAAATTAAATTAACTTCATATGGAAACTTGATGTCTAAAATCTAAATACACATTTACTGAAGTTGATGGAAACATACTGAAAGCCATGTTAAGTCTTGATGATGGTGTAGAAAATAACAGGAAGACTGAGATGCACTAAAGAGGAGGTATCCAACAGCTGTGAATAAATGCACTGTACCTATTCAAGACTGAGCAAATGAGCATCCATCATGGGTGGTGAGAGGCTCACAGGCCCTAGCTCTCCGAAGTACCCAGATACAGTTAATAAGGAGGGTGAGACGTTGTCTTCAGTGGCAGAGGCACCTGCCGACACCTCACTCCTGCTCCTATAAACAGCCCTAATGAAACTCATTTGGAGTGTCTCTCTCAACACAGAAGGAGAGGGAGCTGCTTGGGCAGGGAAAGGGGATCCGAAAGAGTGGGGCCAAAGAAGGTAATGGGTGTGCCTGTGAACATGAACAAAATATAGTATGTACATGTATGACAATGTCATCATGAAACCCACTGCCATAGAATTAACACATGCTGCTTAAAACAGAAAAAACTAGAAGTATTACGGTGAATGTAAGGTGTCCTCAGGTCTGGGCATGTAAGAAAATGGTAGAGTGCGGGGCTGGAGAGGTGGCTCAGTGGTTAAGAGTACTATCTCTTCTTCCAAAGGACCTGGGTTCGATTTCCAGCACCCACATGGCAGCTCACAACTGTCTGTAACCCCAATTCCAAGGGATCTGACATCTTCACACTAATACACATAAAATAACAATAAATAAATTTAAGAAGGTAGAGTGTTTTTTGTGCCATAAACAAGTCCCAGCGTTTTGCCCCTGAATTCTTACTTTCACACAGAAAGGAAACCTACACATGCACCCTCAGAAAGACAGATGTTCCTTCCCAGTCTATCTTCTAAGAGCAGGAGCTGGCACTGGAGACAGCTTCGCAGTTATGAGCATGTACCAGAGTTCGGTTCCCAGCTCCCACTTTGGGCAGCTCACCACTACCTGTAACTCCAGATTGGATGCCCTCTTCTGACTCCTCAGGCACCTGCATTCATAGGTACACATACTCCTACACACAAGTAAAAATAAATACCAAAAAAAAAAAAAAAAGACAAAATTTAACAGATCCTTTGTTGATATTTCAGGGTGAGTCAGTTCTGGCATTTGGGTATTTTTCACCGAGTTTATTGTTCTCGTGGCCCTCCAATAAGGCAGAGTAGCTCTAGAGCAGTCTCTCAGGAGTTCTCTCCCCCTACAAACTAACTGTCCAACACTCTAACCTGGATTAGTGGGAGTCGGACCAGTCATCTAGTAGTGTCTACTAGTTGGTGATGCCATACTACAGAGTCAGCTTTTTTAATACCATGTGAACCAATGCCCACAAACTGACAGTTTGAGAAATGAGGACACAGGTATTATTTTCACCTTCAATGGAACAATAGCTAATGTGGCAATCACAGATAAAAACTAACAGAAACAATACATTGTAGAACATGAATTATAAGAAAAAGTAGTTCTCATGACAGTAATCTCACTAAAGCCAAGTTAGGAAATGGTGGGTTTTGGTTCAGGAAAGCCTTAAGATTTTTCTCAATAACCAAAATCCCACACCGACACAATGGTAAACATGGCAGTTTACATGCAATTTCAGTTCTCTAAGACAAATATGTAATTTTCAAAATATTAGAAAAAAAAACCAGCCTGGAAAATAACCTGGAGAATGTCTTCTGGAATTGCAGTGACTTCTGGAGGACTGGGTGTTCTGATATTTTCACAAGACGTGATTGTAGGAGAAGGGGGGTCTGCAAAATTCTCATAGCATTCGTCTGAATTTAAGATTAACGGAGCACAATCCTTAACGTCCGAATCACTCACTGAAGTATTTGACTTTGATAATGGATAATTTTTGTATACCTACAGAAGAAAAAAAATTGAATTATGGTAAATAAATAATAATGTTTAAATACATTTTTATTCAATTGTTAGTTCTTTTAGAGTCTAGTGGGGCAGGCTCTGAACTTTCCTGACTGAGTTCTACTGAGTTCTTGATTTTTTTTTGAGTTCTTGATTTTTAATCAAGAAAACTGTTCATAAAAACAAAGTACCATCTTCAGTACTAATACAGGCTTACAGGAGAACTCAACAGAACAGTGGCTGATTCCAGATCTGGACGGAGGCCCCACCCCATCTCAGGCAGCACAAAACTGAGCGCTGGGTAGCAGCATGAGGCCTAAGGAGGGAGACGAGAGCTTTCACCCTGATGGAACTTTACCAGTCTCTGGAGGGGGTCGTTTCAAGGCAGGAGTGCAGGTGAGCAGAGAACAAAAGGAGGACAGGCTAGTATGAGAGCCAGCTCAAAAGAACATAGCGTTTATTTACACATGCAGGCTCACTCCCATACCCAAGAGAGGCTTAGCATACACTTAAAAAGTCATGCAACATCTCAAGTTAATAAAGACAGTACGGTTACAAATAGCACACTAACAGGTGCCTTCCACAGGGACAGAACTGTAACAAGCGGGTGTGGTGGTGCGGGCAAGACGATGAGACCACAGTCAATTCTGGGCACAGCAATGGCCAAGGCCACTCTGAGCTACACGCGGCCCTTTCTTTTTAAAAACAAAACAAAACCACACTGTACACACCACCAAGATATGTAAACCAACTGGAAAAGGCAGCCAACCTGTTGACAAGGCGCCGTGTGCAGCTGCACTGTCCAGTACTACTAGCCACAGCTAGGTGCATCGAGCCACCTTTTATGTACTTAAAAACTTCGATTAGTGGCTGCTGTACCGAATACTAAACACGACAGAACGCTCCCACCACTATCCCAGCCTTGCCACACGGTACAGCACCGGCTGTCTCATCTGACTGATGAGTAAGGTTTGATTATGTTGAATAAGCTGACAAGGCTGGGACATTAAGTTACTTAAAAATCTGTTACCTAGAAAGAACCAGTTTGAACTGTTTCTATTCATTCTTTTTGCTTAAAATAGATGTGTGAGCATGGTGGCTCACAACCATCTGTAATGAGATCTGGTGCTGGTGCCCTCTTCTGGCATGTAGGTGTACACGCAGACAGAACACTGTATAAATAATAAATAAATAAATCTTCTTGAAAACATTTCTTTTGCGTGGTCACATCTGACTTTTAGCCTGACACGGTAGACGGCATCAGCTCTTGAGACATACTCACTGCACCCATTCTCTGCTTTCTCACTAGCTATTTACCTTCGTTCTCACGGCTCCAAAATCTTCGTCTAAATTTACCTTCAACAAATTTTGACCTATGAAAAAAAATGGATGGCTCCTGATCTATGGGGATAAACTACCTCCCGAATGCACTGCACATGCGTCCCTAAGAGCTGCACTGGTCCAACTCATTAGACACAGAGTCCAGAAGTCAGAACTCAGTCACGAGGAGATTAGAGCTTTCAAGTTCAGTGGAACTTTACCAAATCCGTACTGTCCGCTGTAGAAGGAATTTTCAAACCAGGAGTGCAGAATTTAGGTGGCAATGGTGAATTTGTGTATTCAGCATCTAGAACACATAAAAAACTTAAGTTTAAGTATTCCATCTTTAAAAATTTTTTATACAATTATGTATGTGTGTGCACATGCGTGCAGGTGCCAAAGCGGTCAGACAGCCCTGGAGTTGGAGTTAGAGGTGGTCGTGAACACCTAACGTGGCTGCTGGGAGTCAAATCCAGGTCCAACAGAAGAACCCTCTAGCAGTATATGCTCCTAAATGAGCCATCGTCCAGTCCCCATATTCCAATTTTCAGGTTAAAAGCACTGTCACTCTAGCTTGTATATTTTATTATTAATGTTTTAAAAATCTAAATTTGGTGTGCAGTTTGGCTGGACAAGAAAAACCAAAACTGTCAAATTCACATATATACTTATCATTAGTATTAATAAAAGTTGCATGACATAAGAGCAGTACAAAGCAATGAGTTCTGTTGTACTAGGTAACATCGGAGTCTCTGGAATTGGAGATATATATATGGTTGTGAGCACCACATGGTTGCTAGGAATCAAATCAGGTCCCCTGGAAGAACAAGTAGTGCTCTTAACTGCTTAGTTGTCTCTGCAGCCTTAATTTCACTTTTTTTTTTAAAGTAGCATCTTGGGAGCTAGAGAGATAGCTCAGCAGTTAGGACACTGGCTGCTCTTCCAGAGGACTAGCTTCAATTCCTAGCCCCCAATGGCAGTTTACAACCATCCGCAACTCTAGTTTTGGGGGATCTGACACCCTCTCCTGGACTCTGAAAGTACCAATGTACTTGGCACACATACATGCGGAAAGAATACCCACACTAAAAAAATTAAAAAAAAAAAAAAAGCACCCTGGCAGGCAGAACTTCTGTTACTGCCATACCCAGTACGTTCCTTTCAACATACCAATGAGCCTGTTTTCTTTCTTTAAACAACCAGTATTTCTTTAGTGCAACCACCCTCTACCGTATAGAACTGTAAGCTACCATCAGTATGAGCCAGTTATTTTTTAAACTCATTTGTACGAGCAGTGCAATTTAATAACATGTTGTAAAATTACATTTTTTTTTTCTAAAAAGAGTTCAAAACTTTGGAAAGATAAAGACAGTTTAAACATTTGCCAATAAAGTCAGAAGAGCTCAGAGATTTGGAAAAATCTGTGAGAGATGGTTCAGTGGTTAAGAGTCCTGGCTACTCAGTTCCCCAGCATCCACATGGCACTCAGTCACCTGTAAGTCTAGGTCCAGGGGATCTAACACCCTCTTCACCTCTACAGGCACCAGGAGAACATGTGGCGTACAGACACACATATACGCAAAACACTCATACATAATGATTTTTTTTAAATTAAAGAAGAAATGTTGAATATCTATTTTTGTGGGGTAGGGCTGCTGTTTGAGACAATCAACATAGTCCAGGCTGGCCTCAAGCTTGGTCTTTCCTCCCTAGTGATGGACTGTAGATGTGCCTCACCATGTCTATTTAAAGTTAACATGATTCTGGGGAGCCGGCTCAGCCTGCAGAGTGTCTGTTCTCCAATTACAAGGACCTGAGCCCAGCGTCCCGGCAGCGATGTAAGAAGCCGGGCAAGGCAATGTGTGGTTGTAACTGCTGGGATGGGGCCAGGCGCGTCCCTGAAGCTCACTGGCCAGCCAGCCAGGCTAGCCAATCAGCAGCCTCCTGACTTAATGAGAGAAACTGCCTCAAGAACTAAGGTGGTGAACAGGTGAGCGAGATTTCTATCCACCCTCTGGCCTCCACACAAACCCACACGAACACTTCCAACCAGAGTAGGTTAAAATGTGAAGAACAAGAGCCTGACACATACTGCACATAATCAGAACAGTATTGACAACCTGCTGGGGCTGGACAGACAGCTCAGCAGTCAAGAGCACTCCTGCTCCTTGCAGAGGACCCAGGCCCAGTTCCCAACACTCACACGGTGGCTCACAGCCACCTGTAACTCCAGTCCCAGCGGCTCCATTGAGTTCTTCTGGCACACATATGTGGTGCACAGACATACATGAAGGTAATCAAACATACACATGAAATAAAGGCAGCTGAGAGAAAAAAAAGACTATTAGAAAAATGTATCTCTCTCTACCTTGAACAAGCTGAGCCTAAATGGAATAATGCTGAATAAATCCCAGTACTACAGATTAAGAAGTTGCAGAAAACTACCTCAAGTTAATAATCTAAAATTAGAGAAACAATTTTTTTTTAAATAAAAATAACCAGAAAGAGTACAAAGGAGAAGCTAATTTTTACACTCACCACTTTTTTCCAGCTGCTGGATTATGGGGCCAGGAACAGCAAAAGAATTATTACTGGTCACAGGCCTTGTCTGTATGGACAGGTCACAGGCCTCTGCACTGGGTCCACTCTCAGGGAAACTGTAAAGTCACAAGAGCTAACATTCAACATTTGTAGAAAAACTTCATCTTACTGTATTTCAGTTTGGAGAAAACACTGCATGCTGCGCGGATCCCACCCCTCAACGTCTCTAAGGAAATCAGTAATTCACACTCCTTGAGGAAATCATGATTCAAGAGATTTAAAATATGAAGTAGCTGAGATCTCTCTAAAAGTGGCCTGAAGAGATGGCGCAGCGTCTCCAGCCCTTCCAGAAGACTCCTGGCACAGACATGAGGGGTGGCTCAACTCATCCCTGTCATAGAGGCTGAGGTTAAAGAAAGGCAGGGTTGGCATGCCTTGCCCTCGGCACTAAGAAAGCAGAGGCGGGTCTCTGAGTTCCGGGACCCCAGGACCCCACAAAAAGACCCCGGCTCAGACAAACAAAACCACCACCCAAAACAACCAAACACAAAACCCCACATTTTACTGTGTGGATGGTAGGAAAGGGGAACACAGGAACACACTCATTGACTGCTAACGGGAGTGCAAACAGGAGCTGCCACTATAAAAATCAGTGTGGAGGCTCCACATAAAACCAGAACTAGATCTTCCAAATGATGAGCTACACTACTGTTGTGCATGTACAAGAGTGCAAATCCTCCTATAGAGATACTTCTCAACTATGTTCACTGCTGTTCTGTTTACGATGGCCAGGAAATGGAAATACCGACATGTTCATCTGCTGGTAACAGACTTGAAAATATGGTGCACTTACATGGTGGAATATTATTCAGCTTCTTAGAGAAATGAAACTAGGACATTTGCAGGTAAATGGATGGAGCTGTAAACAATTATTCTGAATGAGGTGACCCAGCCCCCCAAAGACAACCTCTCCTATGGTAAGTGGACAACGCAGAGGCACAGTCTGTAGGGGCCACAAGGAGAGGCGTTTAAGAACAGCAGATAGAGCACAGGGTGTGTGGGGGGGATGGGGAATGATGGAGTAAGGATTAAGTGGGATGGAGAGGAGCTACAGGCACCTGTCATCTGCTGAGAGGTGGGGTCCTTGGCAGGTAGACTATGCTCCAGCAGTATATGGGGAGCACAAATCAGACTCCATGGGTTACTTAATAAAAAGGACATGAATTGGGGGATGATAGTTTTAGAGGAATTAGGTGGAATATAATTTAAAAAAAAACCCACTGTATAAAGTTTGCAACGAATTAACAAAAATATTTTCTGATGTTAACACACACTGTTAACTACTGAGCCACTAGTAGTTAACATCACACACTGCTCTTCTAGGACCTGAGTTCAGTTCCCAGCATCCATATCAGGTAGCTCACAAGTGCATGCACCTCCAGTTCCAAGGGGATCCAATAACTCTGGGCTCTCAGGGCACCCGCACTGACCAGCACACACCCACATGTGTAACTAAAAATAAATCTTTTTAAAAAGTCAAGTTGCTTACCTCTTAATGTTCTTCATGTTTTTAAGTCCAATTGTATAATCTTCATTCAAACACATAGTATATTCAGATATACCAAAGTGTTCTAATTTAGGGGTTACACACTCAAAATCATCCATCCTTATGGCACATCTGGGGGTCTTCAGCACTTTAACAAAAGGCTCCTTGGCAGGAGTTTCAGATACACACTCTTCTTCAAGGCTGACAGCTGTCTGGGGAGGGTTTGCAGGGACTTGGGAGACCATGTACCGCTCGAGTCCGAAATCTGAGAGCTGCGGGCTGCGCAGAGGCTTTTCAGAAACAGACCTGCTTGGGACACATGGATCAGACAGGTCACCCTTCACGCCAGGCTCCTGAACATCTTCACACACCGCCACCTCTGGGGTGGACTCTCTCTCTTTGTGCTCACATGCTGGGAAGAAAAGTCAAAGAGGTAAATTCTGGTTAAATATCCAGACCGAACATTTTTTGATTATTAAAACAGCACAGAATAGTGCACCAAAATGCTCCATGTCAGCCAAATATTGACGCTTTGAAGCTTTCATTTCAACTGTCTCTCCTCCAAGTCTGACATACATCTTACCTACTTGTATTCTATCAACACCCACAAACAAAATCCAATTTCTTACTTCCTCAATGTGACTTATTGAGCAATCTTAGTGTTTCCTGAAAGCATTATTAGTATGAAATTAGTGTATAATCAATTGTTCTAGGTTTTACACAAACTGTAACAATATGATTTTAGACTGTTAATTTTGTAAAAATTTTCAATTACATTTTATGTGTGTGTCACAGTGTACATGTGATGATGTCTATTCTCTACTTGTAGGTTCTGGAAATCAAACACAGCTTGTAAGGCTTAGTGACAAGTGCCTTTACCAGAGCTGTCTTGCCAGGCATCAACTTAACTTTTAGGTATCCAAGTATAGAAGGAAAAAAAAGGAGTGTTTGAATGTATGGTTCTTTTAGGAGGAAAGCAAATTCTACCACACTTTTTTCTTTTTCTTTCTAGCCTACGGCACCCAGTATTCCCAGGCAGTCTCCCATCCAAGTACTAACCAGGCCCGACCCTGCTTAGCTTCTGAGATCAGATGGGATTGGGTTTGTTCAGGGTGGTATGGCTGTAATAGATCTATTATACCATTTTTTAAACTTTGAAAGTAAACTGAATTCTAGTACGTCATGTTGACTAACTGACTTTCCACACATATATACTAACTGGACTTTATTAATGCTTTTCTGACATAGACTGATGATCTTCATAAAAGACCAAGATATTGAAACATTTTAAGCTGGCTACTCAGGTCTGGGCAGAATGGCAGCAGCAGCAGTTAAAACTGGCCAGCAGACAAATCAGTTGGTCTCCATGCAGCCTCCAAAGGGCTGCAATACTAGCTCTCACTAGTCTTCCCGCACCCCCAGGAAGCAGCTACCCCACCTGACACTGAGGAACAGCTGAGTAATGAGGCTCCAAGTAGCAGCAACTTTTGAACTCTGCCCCTTCTGCCTCAGACCCCTAGGATTACAGGCATGCGTTGCTTTACTAAGCCACGAGAGTACACTAACCAATCCTTTTTTTTTTTTTTTTGACAAGTTGGCAACTAAGAAATTATTTTGTCAATTTATACATCTCAAGCATCTTGTTCGGCAGAAAAAGATCTAAATATAAAAGGATGAAAGAGTCCTCTGTGGTTCTCCAGCTACTTATCGGCAGAACTAACTAGGCATGTTTAGCCCACCCTGCCGGGTGGTTTTACCTGCACTTTCTCATTTTAAACAGTTCAAAGAAGACTTCCGTCTAGGACTGTGTCAGTTCTCATCTAACACTAGGGAAAGCAGAACAAAGGCACATTTTATTTCTCGCTCCAAGTCTTCCTGGCGTTGTTCAAGATCCAGAAGCTGCCTTACAGGGTGCACTGGCTGGCAGAGCGCTGAATGCTCCCTGCGCAATCCACCAGCTGAGCCTCTTGTTGTCTTGATCACTCTGCCTCCCATACCGCGACGCAACGAAATGGAAGTCAACACACCTGAGTCTTCCTTGTCACGTGTTTGGTAGCCATACTTCTGGAAACACTCTCTTAGTTTTATGATGTCTGCTGTATTTTTTCTCATCAGTACTTTAGTCGCCTTTATGAAACTTGTGCTTTCTTGGCTTTCCAACCTTGCTTTATCAAGAACGGTGTTGACATCATCCTTTTAGGAAGAAAGCAAATATATTACACAGTTCCTAACTTTCAAGTTCACTTTGTGACGGTTATTATTGTTTAAGTTTAAACTTACTATGCTTGAGACCAAAAAGCAAAAACGCTTCTAACATGTATGCCCCTAGCTTGTACAAGCTCCTAGCTTGTACGCTAGCAGCCCACTTTCCTTTTCCCCAGACATTGACTATTCTTAAAGTTGACTCATCTTTACAAAATCTGCTCTTCTCGCAAGACAGTAGTTCACTGGACTAACTGCTATTTCTGCTTTTGTAATCAATCTTACTCTGTTTAAAAAGACAACTAGGATAACTATAAGACACATAGGTACAACACATGCAGTCTCGTGGGGTTCGTCTTCATGAGCTCTGAGCTGATATGGCCAACTGCTCATCTTGGAAGCATTCTCAGGTGCCGTCCTGGTGCCAGTGTCTAAATAAAATCCTCTTCTCATTTAAAATCTTAGTCGCTGTCAGACTGGTGCTCTCTGAGCGACCCCATACCCATAACAACTTAAGCTAGAGGGAAATTACCCACAGAGAGAAATGCTAAGTTAATAGTACCTTTAGAGTCTGGACTTCTGAATGAAGGTCATACAAAATTCTCATTGGAGAATCCTCAAAGTCTTCAGGAAAGAAAAATGTTCAATAAACACAAGGAAAAGAAAACCCAGCACTCAGGAACCAGAGGCAGGTGGATCTCTGTGAGTTCTAGAACAGCCATGGATACACAGAGAAACTCTATCTTGGAAAAACAAAAACAAACAAAACAAGTATAATAAAAGCACTCAATAAACTACAGCACATATAAAGTGCATAATCCAGGAACAGCAGCCCATGCGTTTGATCCAGAACTGGGAGGCAAAGGAAAATGGCAAATGTGGGTTCAAGGCCAGCATAGTCTCTGACCAACATAATAAGAGCTACATAGAGGGAGTCTATTCACCAAAATAAAGTAAGTACACCTAACAGACAAATGTCTTCTAAAAATATAAATGTAATGCATAGCAATTGACACAATGGAGTAACTCAGCATTACTCTAGAATGTGGATAAACACGAGAATGCTGCTAAAGCACTACATATTACAGGGTCCCTTTTACAGGAACACCCAAAAGAGCCAGGTCCACTCACACAGAAAGCAGATGTAAGGTTGCCCAAGGCCAGTATGACGGATAGTGATAGGATTATGGAGAACAACTGTTTCCTGACATGAGAGCTATTTTCTTTTTTAATGAATCAGTTTGGGTTTACTGGAGTTGAGAGAAATACCTGTGAAGAAAGACCGAAGGCTTCTGTGACAAAGTTTCAGTGAGTTAGTTACCTTTGGAAGTTATGAAAATCTAAACCTTCTATACCAACAGCTGCACAACTCTGACTACACTAAGAACCAACGAAATGCACTGTGAAAGTTATCTCAAAGATAATGTGTAAGTTCATTTAACGGTTCATCACTATAGTCACTGTCTTACATTAAGAAAATGCTCTACAGGCTTGCCTACAGCACAATCTTATGGAGGCATTTTATCAATTGAGGCTACCTTCTCTCAGATGATTCTAGCCTGTGTCAAGCTGACATAAAATTAGCAGCAGTTATGAAAAGTGAAACTACTGGCAATATATATATATATACACACACACACACATATATATTACATATTAAAGAATTATTACGTTTTCTTCTTTAAAAAACAAATGAAGTTTGTGCAGAGATAATATTTTGGTAGGAATATAAAGCAACAAACACTGAAAAGCAATTTTTATATAGTGGAAAAAATAGACTATAGCATATAGTCTATTATGCCTCATTACCTCGACAACATAAAGCACTTTTTAACCCCCTCACATAAGAATGGCAAAAAAAAAAAAAAAAAAATGCTGCTGAAACAGCAAGTGATATCTCTTGAGTTAAATAGAAAATATGTATATTCTTTTTATTTTTCTGTATTCACATTTTCCTACAGTTCATGTTACTTTTACAGTCCCCCAAACATTTCCAAACGGAGAGTTAGTCATAAGTAAGAGAACTCTGTGTGTACAGGGTGCAATTCTTTTCTTTTTTTGTGGGGGGGGGGGGGAGACATGGTTTTTCTGTGCAGCCCAGGCTGTCATCAAACTCTGAGATCTAACTGCCTCTGCCTCCCAGGGTGCTGGGATCAAAGCCTTGCGATAATTATGACATTTAAAGAAAATAATCTCAAAATCTGAACTACTTTTACATCGATTTTTGGACAGGGTCTCGCTATGTTAGTCCTGGTGACTGATTGGTCAAGAGTTCCCAACAGAGACCAGGCTGGCCTAGAACTCACAGAAATCTGCCTCCTTCTGCCTCTTCGAGGGCTGCGATTCAAGGGGCGCGCCACTCCTTGACCTGCAACTAACAGAACACAGTAGTGCTGAGAGTATTTGTACAGGAATTAACAGTATTTTCTGGAGAAAATGCAGACGGCCAGCTTCAACCGGGGCCCGCTAGGGTGAGGTCCAGAGAACAGCGCTTTAGCGCATTTCCCAAAGAGACGAACCTGGAGGGTAACAAGCACCCGCCGCAGCTTGGAGGCAGAGCGAGCCGCAGCTCCACCGGGGAACCTGTGGGTGCTGCCGTCGTCACCGCTCAACCTGGCCCCCGCGGCGCACAGAGGACCGCGCCCGCCCGCCCGCCCGCTCACCGCTGTCCTCGCCGTCCAGCGCTCGCAGCAGCTGGGCCGTCTCGCCGTCCAGCACGGCGGCCAGACCCCGCAGCTTACAGTGGAAGCTCTGGATAGGGTTCATGCTGACGGCGGCCGGGCCGTCCGCGCACCTCCCGCTCCCCTCCAACGCGCCTCTCGTTCAAACCCTAGCGCGGCGAACGCGGCGCCCGCTCCGCGCAGGCGCAGAACACTTCTCTCGCGAGAGCGGAAGTCTCGTCCGACGGTTCCCGGCGAGCCCCGGGAGGAAGCGCGCGTCGCCGCGGCGGCCGGTGGACGCGGGACTCGCAGGTGAGGGCCCCGCAGTGAGTGAGTGAGCCGGGTGGGCTTTCAGGGAGGCCCGCCGCCCCCCGCAGTGCCGTCGGCCCCCGGGGAGGAGCACCGGCTGCCTGGGCCGCTCGGCAGGGGTCGCGCGGGACGTGGCGCCCTCGTGCGCGCCCGCCGCTCGCTTTCCGCCTCGGCGGTCAGCCACCGCGACCTTCCTGTCCTTTCCTCAGGAGGCACCATGTTCCTCACCGCTGTCCTCCTCCGCGGCCGCATTCCGGGCAGTCAGTGGATCGGGAAGCACCGGCGGCCGCGGACCGTGTCTTTCCGCGCGAAGCAGAACATGATCCGCCGCCTGGAGGTGGAGGCCGAGAACCACTACTGGCTGAGCATGCCCTACCTGACCGCGGAGCAGGAGTACGGCCACGCCGCCGAGCGCAGGGCCCAGGCTTTTGAGGCCATCAAGGCGGCCGCCGCTTCCAAGTTCCCCAAGCACAGATACGTGGCAGACCAGCTAGACCATCTCAACGTCACGAAGAAATGGTCCTAACCCGGTGCCATCACCCTCCGAGTTTATGGATACCAGACTGCTCTTGTCCTTACTTGGTGCTGGAGCTGAAAAAATGTAATTTATGTAACAGTGTGACCCCCCCCCCTTCGACCAGTATCTTATTAAAACAAACGTGATTAATAGTTGTTTCATAGGAATATTTGGGAATCTACCTAGGCATTTGACTCAAGCCTGTAATCCCAACACTCCAGAGCTAGAGGCAGGAAGATCTTTGCTGGTGTATCTAGTAAGTCCCAGACCTCAGGAAGCCAAAAGAAAGAATATTTGGGGCTCTAATCTCCTTGCTGCCTCCGTATAATTGCTGATCTATTGTCAGTTTTTGTTTTCTTTGCTGACAAGCCATGCGTGTCTCCAAGTGCTGGAATTATGATTCCCTGCCTTTCTGAAAAAGATTTTGGTTTGTCTCCTATGTAGCCTCGGAACTTGCTATGTAGACTAGACTGGCCTTGAACTCAGAGATCTGGCTTCTGCTTCCCAAGTGCTAGAATTAAAGGCAAGGGCCATCATACCTTGTGCTTTTTGTTTTGAGACAGGGTTCTCTTCATAGAGTCCTGCCCCCCGTTTTTTAAAATGCTGTTGTAAAACTACAAACGGATTAGTCTTTAAATCTGAGGTACTTGGCTAGAGCTTTGTTGAATAACAATTTTCTTAACTGTCTGTCTAGGACTGCTGTTCTCAACCTATGGGTCGTGACCCCTCCCCCACCCCAGGCCTGAACTACCTTCACCGGAGTAGAGTATTACTTTACTGCATATCAGATATTTATATTACAGTTCCTAATCCTAGCTAAATTACAGTCATGAAGTAGCAACGGAAGCAGTTTTATGGTCTGGGGTCACCACAACACAAGGGACTGTATTAAGGGTGGAAGATTAGGAAGGTTGAGAACCACTGCTCTAGAATGTTTATACCCTGCCTTTGATCCCCAGCACAGAGTAAACGGGGCGTGGTGGTGCATCCCTGTAATTCCAGCATTCTGTAGGTGGAGGCAGATCAAAGTGCAAATTCATCCACTGTGTAGTAAGTTTGAGGCCAGCCTGAAATACACGAGACCATTTTCCAAAGAAGAGAGTCTTTTCTTCTAGGATTTGAATACTGTGAGTGGACATGTGAAGTAAAGATGTTTATTAGAACTGTTAGCAGGGAAGTGTTTAGTTTTTTTCCTGGAGCATGTAGCCCATGTTGCTCATACTGGCCTGAAACTTCTGTCTATACTAAATGGAGACTGCAGTTTGGTTGTTTTTGATACAGGTCTTGCCATGCTGCTTAGGTTGAACTGGGCTGAACTGATCCTTCTGACTTGACTTCTTGAGTAGATGCATAGTGGCTTGTGGATTATCTATTTATCGGTTTATCTATTTATTTATTAAAGACAGGATCCCACTGTGTGGTCCTGGCTGGCCTGGAACTTAATATGTATATCAGACTGGCCTCAAGCGTAGATATGGACCTCTTTTTCCTGAGTGCTAGGAGCAAAGGTGTGTACCATACCCAGTCCTCCTTATCTTGAATTGGAGATTTCATAGAAAATTAGCAAGAAAAAAAAAAAGGCACGAGTTCATTGTAACTGTCACCCAGTTTCAGTGGTAACACTTTTATTTTTGGTTTTTGGCTTTTCCAGAGGTTTCTCTGGTTAGCCGTGGCTGTCCTGGACTCACTTTGTAGATCAGGCTGGCCTAGAACTCACAGCGTCTACCTGCCTGTCCTCAGATTGCTGGCATGTGTCACTGTACCCAGTAACACTTTTTCTTAACCATACCAAAACCTAGAAATTGGCATTGGTATGATCTGTATAATGGATTCAGGTTTCCTTACTTTATACACACCCATGTTTATGTGTGCACTAGTCTATGCAATTGTCATGTAAGCATGGTACATAGTCCTTCATGTTGTGACAACTTCATTCTTCCCCATCGTTATCTGTTATTTTAAGAAGTATCTAAAAGAATATATATGTATGTTTAAGATCGATTTATTCTGTATACAGTGATCTGTCTGCATGTACACCTGCAAGCCAGAAGAGGGCACCAGATCTCATTATAGATGGTTATAAGCCACAATAGGAATTTAGCTCAGGACCTTTGGAAGAGTAGCCAGTGCTCTTAACTTCTGAGCCATCTCTTTAGCTCCATATATATATAACATAAAATGTAGTTTATTTCCCTTGTGATCTGTTTAGGTGTTTCCATGTATTGACTTGAATTTGCTTTTCTCACTGTTTAGCTCAGGTTGGCCTTGAACTCAGTAACCCTCCTGCCCCCCCCCACCCCCCCATGCTGGGATTATAAGCATATACCCCATTTGCAGCAAACTTTCTCTACTCAGCAGTGTATCACTGGCCTCTCTGTGCATCTATATAGATCTACCTTGTACTTCTAATAACATGCACGATAATAGAGATGTGCCTGTTATTTTATGAATTATAGACGTTTAATCCTTTTTCTCCAACAAACTTTGCAGTCCACCATGTCAGTATACATGTATTCTTTTGTTTTTTTCAAGACAGAGTTTCTCTGTGTAGCCTTGGCTGTCTTGGAATTCACTCTGTAGACCATTCTGTCCCCCACCTCTGTAATTTGATCTTTAATTCTTTGTAACTAAAGATGCAGGAAAATTTGTGAAACAAGCAGTGAAAATATGAATAGCCTCCTTCACCACTCTGCTTGCTATTTTCCTTTCTCCAACAGTATGGTTATTTCCTTGGGTATGAGTCAACTGCTTTTTTTCTTCTGAACCTATTCATTCAGTGGACAACAAGTACTTTATTAAATGAAACTAATACACCTAATATATAATATATATATATACACACACACCGTCACATCTGCTGTTAACACATGGTTAAGATTACCAAAACTAAGTATTTAAACAAAGGGCCTAGAGTTAATCACAGTAACAGTTTGTTTTTGAGACAGGGTTTCTCTGTGTAGCCTTGGCAATCTACAGAACTCACTCTGTAGACCAGGCTGGCCTGGAACTCAAAGCGCCTCCTGCCTCTGCCTCCCGAGCTGGGATAAAGGCGTGCACCATTGCTGCTTGGCCTTTTTTTTTTTTCCTTCTCCCTTTTATTATTCTCTCACACGCGTCCTGAATGCAGCTTCCTCTCCAGTCTCTGCCCCAGCCCCACCCTCTTCACCTCCTTTCAGAAGAGTGAGCTTTCTAGGGCCATCAACCAAATACAGTGTAACAAGCTGCAATAAGTGAAGCAATGGGCTGGAGAGATGGCTCAGAGGTTAAGAGCACTGGCTGCTCTTCCAGAGGACCTGAGTTCAATTCCCAGTAACCACATGGCTTACAACGATCTATAATGACATTTGGTGCCCTCTTCTGGTGTGTGGGTATACATGCAGACAACACTGTATACATAATAAATCTTAAAAAAAGTGAAGCAACAGTTCTAATACACAGATTCTAGAAGGAATCATTCCACTCAATACTTTCTACCTTCCTCTCCAACCTCTGAAATAAAACTCTGGCATCAATGAGTCTAAGCAATGATACAAGGATCACATAAACTTTTCCATCTTGAATATAAAACTTTTGATAGTACCGGTGATTGAATTTAGAGTGTTGCAAGGGCTGTAACAACTGAGTTCCATACCCTTCCTGAAAAGTAGGGGATTTTGCTGTCTCTGGTGGTAGACACCTTTAATCTCAGCACACGAGACAGCAGTCAGATCACTGATTTCCAGGCCAGCCTGGTCAACATACATCCAACTCAGCCAGATCTACATAGTGAGGCCCTCTCAGTAACAGCAACAAAAACAGGTGGAAGCTTGGCCCTCAGGATTTACACAAAGGCTTGTGGGGTATTCAACAAAGACCACTCAGACACAGGGTTAAGACAACAGAAACTTTATTAGCCAGCTGGTGACTACATCCAGTGTGCAGTACTGAGCCTTTTTTCAGGGTGAGCTTTTAAGCACAATAATACCACAGCTGGCTTGATATACTTTGGTTAACAAGAAGTTAGCCAGGAGCAGAACTACAGAAGCCAAAAAGCAAGGTTGCTACATATAGAGGCTTTCCCAGAACTATGGACTTGGAGGTGTCAGGTCTCTGTTTTCACTTTTTACTTGGCAGCTCTTGTCTATGTGTTGGGCTCCAAGGCCATCATGCTGTCTGTTGTGCTAAGGTCTGGGGGTCCTGTTACAGTTTCGTCATGCAGCCTAGGCTGACCTGACCTCAGTGGTGGGGTTATAGGAAGTTTTTCAAGTGGTACTTCCAGCACAGACGCAACATCGCCACACTTGGAAGGGCTGCAAGATCCAGGCACCACATTGGTTTAAAAAGGTTGAAGCCAGGCAGTGGTGGAGCATACGTTTAATTCCAGCACTCAGGAGGCAGAAGCAGGCAGACCTTGGGAGTTCTGAGGCCAGCCTGGTCTACAGAGTGAGTTTCAGGACAGCCAGGGCTAAAAAACAAACAAAAAACCCTCTCAGACAACAAAATAAAAGGTTGAGGGATGGATTGTAGGTCCAACTCAGAGGTGGTGTTTCCTTACTTATGATGTAGAAAAGGCCCAGGTTCTAGGGCCCAGAATAGGAAAAAAGGCAAAACCCAAAAAGTTTGAGGAAAAGCTGCTAGAAGCTAGTTTACTTTATGTCCAGGCTTACTGAGAATTAAGATTTCTTCCAGAGAGATGGCTTTTATTTCCAGTGGTCTAAAGAAGTAAGTCGTAAGCCACATTATTTATTTATTCCTGAGACAGTCTCATTGCATGGCTCAGAATGAATGTGAACAATCTTTCATCAATCTCGCAAGTGCTGGGATTACAGCTGTGAACTGCCACACCTGCCCTCCAGCCACCATTTCTTACTCTGTGCCAGTAACCTCAAAGAGCCCACTATAGTCTTGGGTACTCTACTGGCTACCCAGCATTTTGCCATCTCAGCCCTTCGTTTGCCAGGGAACCCTGCTCCTTAAAGGTGCCCACATCCATACCCAGCGCCTAGAAGAGAGCTGTTTGGGCTGTTCCCACCACTCACCCATCCTTGTGCAGGTGCTCACGAAGTAGCTGGCAAAGGAACCTATATAAACTGCCACCATATAAAATTGTCTGAAATTTTCTATTTTCACCTCATCTTTAAGGTCCTTTCCATGGATGTATTTTTTCATATTGTTGTCCTGTCCTGGAACTCACCACGTAGAACAAGCTGGCCTCAAACTCATAAGAGATCCTACTGTACCTCCCTCCCTCCTGAATGCTGGAATTAAAGGCTTGCCTGCCATGCTCGGGAGTGCTCCAATTTTTGACTAGTTACAGGAAAACGTTAAATGGCTTCATAGTGTCTCTGTAAATGCAATGTGGTAGACATGGGTCTCCCTCACTTCTTGGTAAAAAGCTCTCCAAACTAGCTTTCTCTGCTCATTCCTCAGAGGCTGCATTCAGGCCTTCATTTAGTCAGTGCTTCTTCATTCGTCACCATGTACTCAGAATGTTTTCCTTTGGTTACTAGCATGACAATATAGCTATTTTTAAATAGTTAATTTTTTTCATTTGTGCGTGTGTATGTTTGTGTGCGCGCACTCGGCTACTGTGCTTCCTGGAACCATACCCAGGACTGCAGGTTGGAGTTGCCTTTACCTGCAGAGCGATCTCGCTGGCCCAGGAGTTTTAAAATAGCTGCAAGCACTGTAGAATGTATGTGCTATGTGAGAGGCGGTTTCTCAACCCTCCTCAAATAGGTACCACACCGCTCTAACAGCCGCATCTTTTCATCATTGATGCAGACTATCTAAGGCAAATTTTTCTCTTTGAAAATCAATGTGGGCACCCGGGAGAGAGTATAAAAACACAAACACTGAAGTGGCGGCTATCAGCTGCAAGCTTCCCTCTTGGAGCTGGCCATGCATGTTTTAGACCCTCCACTGCACACACACACAGAAGTGGAGTCAGACTCAGGACACAATCAGTCTTTCTGTTGCTCCAAACAGTACTGTAATGAATTACTTTTTTCCTTAAAGAGGAGAGCACGAATGCAGTCCCCCCTACCACAAACTATGCAGCATTTTTTAGGTTCCGAGTTTCCTGAATTTGGAGAAGTTGTAGGGGTCAGCACATATGTACTGAAATGGATAAGCCTCACCATGGGAAAACCATCTTTCTGATCATGGGAAATCCTCTGCCAGATATGTATCTGTAATGAATATTCTTACACAAGTACAATTCCTGTGTGCGCCACCAAGAGTTGCCTGAGACAAACGTGTTCATCTTTGTGAGCCTCTCTATTGGTTTTTCCAGATATGCTTGAGATTTAATGGTTGTAATATAACTCACGCACTTTACACATCTGGTGTTAAGCAAGATCTTGAAGTGCCTTATAAAACAAACTGTTCAGTAAAAGCCTAATTAAGCTTTTTAGGTTCTGAATAAAATTATATAAACTACAAATTAACTGCCTCTTTTAGAGGCTATTTCCAGAAATTACTAAACTCTGCAGCTAAATCACCAGTTCTCAACCAGTGAGTCAAGACCCTTCACAAGAGTTGCCTAAGACCATGGGAGAACACAGATATTTAGGTTATGATTCATTAACAGCAGCAACATTTCTCCTGAAGTAGCAACAAAAATAACTTTATGGTTGGGGTCACCACAACATGAGGAACTGTATTAAAAGGGTTGCAAAACTAAGAAGATTGAACTATTAGTTGCTCAAGAAGGTTGAGAACCAACAAACTAAAATAACGGATTTTTGTGTTGATCAAAATGATAATTATTTTCTGATTTTATATTTATATTATAAAAGTAATTTTATAATGGCAACAAAACCATTCAAAACATAGAATCTTTAAAGCCTGTTTATTAACAAAGTAATTATGATTTCTGAAACAAATGTTGTAAAATGTGCACATATTAATGCAGGTTAGGCCATTCAAAATACAGAGCAAAGAGTCATCAGTCATGGTCTAGGTTCACACAAATGAAAAATAAATATAAGGCTATGCTACTGATAAGTAAAGACAGCTAAGGGAAACTATACTGCAAACTTGTTTATAGAAAAGCATATTAAATATCACCTTAAATAGTATCCATCTTTTCTTTTAAATGGGCATAGACTTGTCTGTAATCACATACAAATATAATAAACTAACAGCTTTCTTAGCCTCGTAATACAAATACAATTCCTTGCTTTATGCAACCCAAGAAAATAACATAGAGTGAAGTCATTAGAAAAATATGGACCTTTCTAAATCTCTATTGTATTTTAAATTTAAAAATACAGCTTAGATCATATGAAACATGAATTCAGATTTACATCTTATCTGTACTTTTACATATGTTCTCATTAGTTTGACTGAAATGCAAAAATATGATTTCTTAATATCAGATTAGTTAAAAATACTTATCCACAGCTAGAAGTACTAGTTTGTAGATCAAGATGTAAGCTACACATATTTTTGAGTTACTGCCTATTCAATGCCCCAAATGCACAGGCTCTAACACTAAGCCCTTAACACAGATCTGCTTTAGCGGTAATTGGAGATCTCATGACTCATCTTAAGCACTCCTGTAAACAGTCAAAATTTGCTTTCTGTAAGAATTAAAATTCAAGTAAACACCATATATTTAAGCTAACCTGTTATGCTTTATAACACACTGAATCATAACCACTATGTAAAAAGTTTAAAAAAAATCATTCTTATGTGAAGACAAAACTCAACTTTGTAAACATGTTCATGTCGTTAGCTGGTACACTGCAGCTGCTTTGGTTGGCACAGTGACGGTGGTCAGGTGCCGCAGGTACTCAGCAGTCAAGTACCTCTGTACCCGGATAAACCAAGTCTCCTGTCTAATGTTTTTTAATGGCAAGGGCAAGACCTGAAATTCAACTCCATTTTCTTCACAAATGTTCAAGTGTTTGAAATTTTGGCAAAGCTTTGTTTTGACCTGGTCCCCAGCTGACAGCAGACTCAATGCTAGTTGAAATACTAAAGAGGCAGCCTTGCCCTGATTCCCATCCCACTTGCTGGCCCCTCACAAATGGCCACTGATAGTATGACCATCTTCAGCCTGGGCCAGGGATGTAGTCAGTGGCAGAGGACATTGCTAAAATGCACAAGACCCTGGGATTGATCCCCCAGCACTAAATAAAACAAAAACAGAACAACAAAAGCCTACTAAATATTTTAGAATGTGGCAAAATGTTGGGCATAAAGGCTACCAAAGCAAAAAACTAAAAATAGTTTATTAATGTTAATAAACAAATGATGAAAACTCAGAAAGATGGTACTTCTACATAATGATATGTTAAAAGGGCATATTATGCCAGGTGCATCAGAATCCCTTGAACTAAATATAGAAACACCGAAGGACCAGAAGAGAATACTTCTGAAAGTAGCATGCAATCTAACAAATTGAGGTTGTATTTCTGGTTGGTAACTGACCTTTTTTTCTCTCTTGGTTTTTGACACAGGGTCTCGTGCAGCACAGGCTCCTTTTGAACTCACTGTGACGCTGAGAATGAACCTGACCTTTTTTGCCTCAGGCTCACAAGTGCTGAGATTGCCAGATATATCACATACCTAGCAGTAATTGGTATCTCTTAATTCATTCTGCTAAAATCAAAGTTTTAACAATAAAGAGTTGAAACAAAGAGGAATTCAAACTACATATAATTTTAAACCATGGTTCCAAAGCTAACTAACTCCTCTGGTCCAAAGGAAAAGTACTTAAGATTCAGCATTAGTGCAGTCAATCGGAATTCAATAAATTCCCCAAATTGCAAAGTTGGAACATCAGCTGTCTTGATTTATGCAGGGTTAGGAAATAACAACACTATCTTTAGTATGATGTCTGATATACAGAGGATTCTAGAGAGGCTTGGTGGGGACATGAAAAACAAGGTTATTTTGCAAACTGCAACACTGGAGAATGGTGGGATGCCCTGTCCTCCACAATCCCATTGTGCAGACAGTGGCCCATACAGTCCCACCCCAGAAACCGGCACACGAGTGAGACCTCTCTTTGCTGGTCCACTGAAAGCAATCATTCTGGGTTTTTCTTTGATAAACAGTATAAACCAAGACAGCATTCCTACATTGTCTTTTTACAGACACGGGACTAATCTAAACAGAGCCATTCCTATTCAAGTCACTAGATTCTCAAGGACATACTATCTTTAAAAGGGTTATCTGTCAAAAGACATGTGGGAGTTGGTGTTCTCCTTCCAGCATGTGCCTGAGCTCAGTCCCTTTATTAACTCAACATTTTTCAAGTCCAAGACTAGGAATTTGTGTTTTTGCTTTATTTACTTCACCCTCACCTGGAACAGCATTTTCAGTCACTGTTTATGCTGTTACAGAATTACTATAAAGTACCATAGTAATTTTTAGAGAGCCTATTCAATAGTATGTTGTAGTCTATATACTTTAGAGATGAAAATTTGTTTAACTGTTTGTAATATTCCTTCTATCATTCTCTCTTTTCTTTAGCCACTTCCACCTATTCATGCTGTATTTGATCTTTGTATAGCATGTGAACCTCTGTGCTTCCTTGCTCATATAAAATTCCCCTGAAGATTCAACAATTAGTAATTATAAAGCAGAGAATACCAAAATATTTCTTTTACCACCATGTTGCCTTTGAGCCTTGGCACACACTACAACACATGGTTGCACGAATGCTTCTTTTACTCTGCGTTTTGGATACCTATGTATGCATTTGTCCCTATGTAACCCAGGCTAGATTCAAGCTCACAGCAATCTTGCCTCAGCCTCCTGAGTGCTGGGATTACAGGCGTATGCCACTTGGCTTTTAGAAGTATTAATTGGAAGTATCAATGCTTCTAACTACAACCTTCAATTGAATTATATTACTATCTTCAGTGTTCTAAATGATTATATTTAGGTATCCTTCTGAGTGTTATTTTGTAGCCAATAATAAAAAATCTTTATTAAAATGTTTACAAGTATAAAACAGTAATTATAAATTAGTAAACATCTAATAAAAAAAACAGTATTTTCCTTCCCTTACACAGCACAAGAATCAGTGATTTGTATTATCATTTTTTAGCCACCATTTTCCCTAGATGACTCCACCACAGACAACTTTTTAGTTTATGTTTTTAGGGTGGGAATTTATGTGGATACTAAGAAATAACTCTAATGTAACTCAGGTGTTAAAAATACATATGGCATGTTAACATGTGATGATAGCATCTCAAAACAGGTGTTATTTCCAAAGGAAAATTAAGTCACTTTTGAGCTGTGAGGCAATGTTGCACAAATGGACACTAAAAATTAAGGCATCTTTCTGCTCTGTAGTGCTTCTGTGGATCCATCAAACTGTACAAACACTTCCTTTTAAAAAATATATCTTCTGTTATACTTCAATTATTTCATTCCATCGATAATTTTCTTGCAAATAAAACTGAAAATAGTCCAAAATGTGTTTTTATATACCTACAAAAACAGAAATAATTAATTAGTCGAAAACCAATTTTTCCAGTTCCTTAGATATTTAATAAATGGTCCCACGGACTAACAAGTTAGGACTCAAATCCAAGGAATTCTATTATAATATACTTTTGTTAGCAGTGAAGGAGGAAACAAACGAGCTTTCAACTTGCACGTGGGGGCCCTGCCTGCCTGCTTGGACACCATCAAGGGAGGCAGTCCCTCACATCCACCTACTGCTGGACAGACTTTTATCCTGGGACCACAGGAGAAGCAGAGCAGCTGCAGGAAGGAGCACTGGGTTGAGAACTTTAACTCCAAGTAGCTGGGATTGATGAGACTGTACCCGACATGCAGACCCAGCAGCTGGCTTCTTTTCATAGTGCAGCTTAGTCTGTCAGGCTTGGAACCCTGGCTTGGGCCCTGCCTCTAACCCTGCATAGATAGGCTCCAGGTCCTCTACAAAGATCTCACCGGGATAAGCCTGGAGTGGAGGATGCAGACACTCTACTTTCCTCTGGAAAAAATAAAAGTAGCCAGGAAGGAAAGGGGACAACTCAATGTGTGCTGCGTTGGGCCATTGGTTTGAGACAATGCTTTGTTGCTGTGTCTTATAAAACTAACATTAATGAGCCTGGAAGCCCTGTGTCAGCCTTTAATCAACCTTCACTTGATCAAGATTCTTAAATACTGGGCAAAGTCACCCTTTTCTCATTACACTAACTAGTGAGGTACTGTTTCAATGCTTACATGTAAACCAAACATTTTCAATTAGTTTCTTCGTTAATCTACCAACAGATGGTTAGTAATGTTGTGTTAGAAGTAGCAAGGAATAAGATTCTGGCAGAAGTCACATTCCAGTCATAGAACTTGATTTGGGTGATACAAAAAATTGAAAAAAATTACAACTCGCTTTGAAATGAAATATGCAAATAAACTACATTTGCTGAAGGAAGTTATCTTTATATTGTCTTACCTTGCACTCATCAAATGGTTAGTTATGAACAAGTAGTACTCAATTTTCTATTGCCACTGTAACATGGTTATTTGTCCCTGTAAACATATAATTAATTATAAGACAAAAGAAAGTGTTAATTTTCTGGCTAAACGGTGAAGCTAATTATATTAGAGATAACATCTGTGAGTATTACCAAGGTAGAATGTGGGCATGGGTACAGCGCGCAAGAGAGTCATTAGCTTTTCTCATGCTAACAGTGCGAACATGCTCCACAGTTCAGATGTTAAGCAGCTGTAATTAAGAAGCACATGAAACACATCTCTACTTTCCTTTCCCTAGGAGCTGACTCACCTTAAAGACCCTAGGACACTAAGATTCCCTTCAGTTATTTATATGATGTTTCTGATACAAGGTCTCACTCTACAGCCCAGGCTGGCCCTAAATTCATGGAAATCCTTCAGCCTCAGCTCCTGAGTACTGGGATACAAGGGTGTGCCATCTAAACTGAAAGGAAAAGAAGTTCTAATGCTTCTCCAAGAGCAAGTCCCTGAATTAATAGGGTACTTCCTGGAATCACTAAAATTGATCTGAATATCTCAAACTGTTTTTCTATAGTGCAAGAGATTACTGACAGCCATATAGCCATGGGAAGGGAAAGGACATGGGCTGGTGATGGGAGGTATATGCCCAGATGCTGCTGCAAACCCAGTTCTGACCAGAAATTCCACTTATCTCAGCAGCTGTTCTACCTACACCTGAGCTCATGGATGTCAAGGAAGGCTCAAGACTTATCCACACTACTCCGTAAAGACTACAAAGCTCCGTATATCCCCAAGGGTGGTTTCATAAGGAGTCTGCACTGGGTATAGAACTTGTGATCCTCTTGCCTCAGCTTCTGAGAGCTAGAATTACAGGCATGTGGCACCATAGCCATTTGAGTATAATGCTTTTCAAAAATTGTTTTCAACAAAGTGTATACTTGAACAGTTAAAACATTCTTAAAACATTATTCAGAGGCAGGCGCGGTGGCACACACCTAATATCCCAGCACTCAGGGAGGTAGAGGCAGGCAGATCTCTGAGTTCAAAGCCAGCCTGGTCTTGAAAGTGAGTTCTGTACAGCTAAGCCTACACAGAGAAACTCTGTTTCAAAAACAAAACAAAACAAAACAAAAACAACAAAAAAATTCAGATTAGCCAACACCAAACTAACTTTACATACATGGGCACAGAAACGTGGCTGGCAAACAGCCCAGCTGAGCGGAAAGCAGAGCACAGCTCAGCCATTGTGCCTCTGCCCTTTCCTAGTAGACCAACAAACACTAACCCTTCACATGTACAGTAGCTTATCAGACAGTCTCCTGTGTGCTCTGATCTCAAATATCACACAACTGTGGGTTTCTACTGTATTTGTGTGATCTGGTGATCTTCCTGTGAACCAGATGAGAATTATTACCTGATCTGGTGACTCCTTCTTCAGCTCCATTCTCTAGCCACTGAGATTCAGTGTCCAACAAACGGTTTTTTGATTCACTAAGTGGTTTGATAGGAAAAGGTTGATTTGAGCCAATACTGAAAAAGGAACAGACAATTCAGTAAATAGTTTAATGCTCAATTAAGGATACTTAATAATTAATAAGCAGCAAATTAGTATTCCTTCTCTGAGATATGTGAGGGCAACTCATAAGATCTTAGCACTCTGAAAAGGCTATCTCCAAGAGAAAAATATGCCCATAACCCCCACCCCCAGTCAAATGGCTCTTTGGGCCCAAAAGTGTATATTCCAAGACTGCCAAAGAAACCAGTTAAACTAACAAACAGCTTCAGAGGCTGGTGGGAAGGGCTTTTGAACACTTGTTAATCGGGAGTCGTAGGAGCACAAGGACAGGTGAAGAGCTATGTCTGTGGCCAGTACAAAAAGTTACCTGTCATCTCCCAAGTTTTCTGCTTTCTACCTCTGCAGTTTAGATCTAAGGGGAAAAAATGATTCAGTGATTTATTGTAGACTTATTTTTCTAACTCAGAGAACCAGGGAAGAAGGGAATGGAGGAAGGAAAGGAGGAAAGCTTTGCCAGGTACTTATGGGCAGACACTATGCTGTTGCTTTAGACACTGTCTCCACCCTCTCAGGAACCCAGGGAAAGGACACAGGTCTCAGGATCCTAAGTTTCCAGAGCTGGAAACAGACTTGCTTAGAACCACAGTAAATGCTACTGAAGGGCCTTTGGCCCTTCAGATCAGTGCTGGCCCGCCTACTGACATCAACATACTATAGAGCTTAAAGCCCTCTTCACCTTCCATTTTTTCATGTTGACAGAAATACAAATTTCTGAATCAGTTTTCTTCATGTACAACTATGTTAAGAAATTTCTTTTAGCCAGGCATGGTGGCATACACCTATAATCCCAGCTCTCAGGAGGCAGAGACAGGTGGATCTCTGTGAGTTTGAGGCCAGCCTAGTCTACAAGGATAGCCAGAGCTCTTACACAGAGAAACCCTATCAACCAACCAACCAACCATATTTCCTTTAAAATGAGTAAGAAAATATTTGTACTTTCAAATTCTCATTAATTATTGATATTTTAATTAAAATCTGGTATCAAAGGTAATGGTTATTAGAATAATGACTGTGGCTTTTAAATTTTCTTTACAAAATCCAACTTGTTATAAGCCAATATAATGAAGTCTTGAAAGGGATTCTTACTTCCTAGGATGAAGATGTAGCATTTATTTACCTGCCTCCTAGAATGCCCAGACACTAAGCTGCAAGTGACTGTCATGATTTAACTATTGATCTACTACTCTCATGTTGGGTCTGCATGTAGAAGGTGTCAATTCTAAGAATATAAGGCACCTACCATCAGTTCTCCATTAAAAAGAGGATGTAAAGAAGTTTTCTTTTTGTGTCTTCTTCCTAGAGTGCTACTGTTTGTACTTTAATCAGTCATGTAGAACACAGGCATCTGATTGTTTTATAATGAATACTGAAAAACTTAGGAACAAGAAACACACCTTCTGACATATTCACTCTGGTTGGCAACAGAAGCTTGTTCTGGATCCATCCCCACAAGGCGAGTTGGAAAACTGCAACCATCACCCAAGCTATTTGATGAGAGATAGTGGTAATTTAACAACAGTCAACTTTGACACCATAGAAATAAATTACTAAAATTCATGAAGTCCCAAGATTTCTAATTCTGGAAGTTACTGCCCCCACTGAAGATAGCTGTTTCTCTTATAACTCCTATGTACTTAGAAAGAAGCAATACCCTCTACACTGATTAATATCACAATGCCCTGTTAGCACCTTAACAAAAAGTTATTAAATATGTGGGTACCTGACACTGTCATGATCACGGGAGACATCATCCACACTCAAACTGAAATTAAAACCCTCAAAAACATTATTGTGAAGCTCAAGTAAACTGGCAGTGTGCCAAAACAGACTCAGCAACTGGAAAGAGTAAAATCTAGACACAAAGCTAACGAGCACTGAGAACAACCATGTTTAATCAGAAGTTACTGACATGGAAAGTAACAGACAATGTGATCAGAACTAAGAATAAAAAACAACCAACAGAAAACAAAGAAGAAATTAGCAACTTCAAAACAGCAATTACAGAATAGACATATCTATGAATTTGGAAGACAAATAGATACAAGAAAACCAGAAATGTAAACACTGTAAGAAAAAACCAAATCCAACTTAAAGAACTGAGAAATATGTCGTCTCAAATTAAAACCCACTATATGGGGCTTATCAGCAGATAAGACACTACAAGGGGATCATTAAACTTGTAGCAATTAAGCAAAACAGGAAAAGCTGAAAAGCTGAGTGCGACAACATACAGAACAACAACAGTATCAAACACTAACAAGTAAACATTTCTGGAAAGTCAGAAATGGTGGT
Source organism: Pachyuromys duprasi (assembly GCA_028658305.1). Classification (NCBI taxonomy): domain Eukaryota; kingdom Metazoa; phylum Chordata; class Mammalia; order Rodentia; family Muridae; genus Pachyuromys; species Pachyuromys duprasi. Next base: position 5,951,207 of record CM053745.1, on the reverse strand, counting down.
GGGGAGAAAAGGGGGAAGAGGAATGAATAGGTAGAACCCCAAACAAACATAACCATAGCAAATAGCTAAAGTAAACCATAACAAAATAACTAAAGATACACTTGATAAAAATTCAGAGCCAGTGAGAACACACTCACAGAGCCAAGAAGCCTGGCAAGTACCGGCTAAGCAGTGCCAGGAAGCTGCTCGACATCAGTCATAAGGTCTGAAAAAGGCCTGGAGAGGACGGCTCAGCACTGGAGCTCTTGCAGAGGACCCACACAGGGCAGACCACAAGCTGCGCCCGCAGGTCAGGGAGCCACACGCCGCCACTTCTCCAGTCTTTGTGCCATGTGCACGCATGTGCACGCACACAGAAATTGTAAAAATTTAAAGTGGGAAGTGTGGGGTGTCAACGAGCCGTAATTCACCAAGAATGGAGTAAGAGTGAGGACAGAGAACTCCTTAAAAAAAACAAAACAAAACACACAAACCAGAGAGCACTTTTTGCAGCACTTACAGAGGATTTAGATTTGGTTCCCAGCACCCACCACGTGGCACCCCACAGCATTTGTAACTACAATTCCAGAGGATCTGAAAACTTTTCTGACCCCTCAGACACCAGTTACATACATGGTGCATACACCCAGATCCACCCACCTGACAAAATCTTCAAAAAAAAAAGGGGGGGGGGATCTACTCCATTTCTGAGTTTCCTGATGAGAGAAAATAATCTTAAAATCAGACAGTAGGAGTAGAAACTCTTCACTGAAAACATGATACAACAAAGTACAGCCAAAAGAGTACACTTGAATATATAGCAAAAAGGTTTACAGAAAATGAAACACACACAAAGATAAGAGCAAACAGTATCATAGAGCTGTAGGAAGCAAGGGATTTGTTCCATGTAGGCCCAGAAAGGGTGTGGAGGAGACAGAAGAAGCAGTTCCCGACTGATGAGAACTACAAAGCCAGAGACAGACTCAACCAGCTGGGCATGGTGGTGCACACTTGTGATTCTAACACTTGGGAGTCAGGTGGGAAGATCAGGTCAAGGCCAGCTTGGGCTATAAGACCCTGACTGAAACCAGTAAAATACAAACCAACCAACCAACCAACCAACCAACCAACCAACCACCCACCCACCCAACCAACCAACCAACCACCCACCCACCCACCCACCAAAAAAACCCAACCAACCAATCAAAAAACCCCTAACTTCAACTAATCCCATATAAAAGAGACCTTGAAAAAGCTACCTTAAATTTTATCACAATAAAATTTTTGTGATTAATAAAAAGTAGTTAACAGAAGTCTTAAACATATCCAGAGAAGATATAGAGTGAAAAAATAAGGTGATTATACCCTAGTCAGCAGAAAATAAGGCAAGCCAGAAGATAGTGAAGCAACACCTAGAACTGTATACCAACAATAAACAAAAAATAAACAAAAGGAGGCAAACGATTAACTAAAGAAAAGACCCTACAATTCCCCTGACCCCTTTTTGAGACAAGGTCTGACTATATGACTATATAACCCATACTGGCTTCAAACTCATGACAATCTTCCTGCCTCAGCATTACAAACTCTGGATTCTAGTGCGAGCCTCCACCCAGCACACCTACAAATATTATAAACTTGTTATTCACTTGCAAATTGTTTTCCTTCTCTGTAATCACAGCTGTCCAGAGGGCCTGGACTAGCTGGGATTAGGGAGAAAGCCTCCAGCTGGTGGATTATTTACACCTCAGGTAAATTTTGCTTTCGGTCTGGAAGAAAATAGAGATGAGCTGGCTGTGGTGGCACACAGCTTTATCCCAGCCCTCTGGAGGCAGATAGGAATATCCCTAAGAGTTCCAGGACTGCCAGGGCTACATAGTAAGACTCTTGTCTCAAAAAAAAAAAAAAAAAAAAAAAAAAAAGGAAAGATAAGAAAACATGCACATACACTTACTTCTGGGTTGCAATATATGAAAATATAATTTTTTGGGGTCCTAAAAGTGATTTACTTCCATTTTAAAGAGCTCTTTTTGAGTTATTTAATTTTTCTACTTCTCACTCAAATGTATATTTTTACTGTATAGCTACTCTTACTATATCAAAATTTTAAAAAAAGAACATGATTTTATGTACATTTAAAGATATTTAGCCAGAGGCAGAGGTTACCATTGATTCCTACATTCCATAACTTACCTTGAAAATACTGGAACTAGCCAGTATTTCTTTTCATCACCAAAGACTTGTCTCCAATTTTTGCTGCATCCAAGAGAGAAGCCATTTCCATCTATTCCATAAGAGAACATAGGTGCACGGAATGATTCTGTTTAAAAAAGGAAAACAAAAATATACGCATGTATACATATATGTCTAAGTCTTATCTATTTAAAAATTATAAAGAAAATGGAAAATACTAATTTTCTGGCCAATGCCTTTGACATGGACAGCTATAAACTTAACTGTAACAGAGAATAACCAGGGATGGTAAACATCTGGGATGACAAATGTCCTAATTACCCTGGTTTCATTTTTCTATCACAATGTGTTTAAGTGTCACCTCAGCATATCTATACAATATCAATTAAAATAAAAACCTACTTTTAAAAAGATACATTTCTGACTTACTTGGGGAAAGTATTTTTATTTCAACCCTCTAAAATGACAGGCCCAAATAATTACCTAATCTTACTTTCATTTATTTATATTTATTTATTTAGAGGCAGGGTCTCTCTGTGTAGCTCTGGGTATCCTAAAACTTATGAAGACCAGGCTGGCCTTGAACTCAAAGAGATCCACCTGCCTCTGCCTCCCAGGTATGAGATTAAAGGTGTGGGCTGCCACGCCTAGACATGTACTTACTTTTGGAAAAAATTTCTGAACACCACCCTTTTGACTTACTTATTCCATTTTTGTGGTGCTGGGAACCGAATACTTGCACATGCTAGTCAAGTGCCTTCCACTGAACTAGGGCCTTAACAAAAATATTCTACATCATTTCACTTATTGTATTTCAATTTCTTTTAAGGTACTGGAACTTGTCCACTCTTTATTGATTAACTTCCTACATATTCCTAACAACATAGGTACTGGGATCCAAGCAAAAAATTAGAATGTCTACAAATCCTGTACCCTGTGAGTACAGAAATAAAGCAGCTAACTCTGAGACAGAGCTCTGTGTGTCTCGGGGGTGAGGACAGGGTAGATGAAAATGGCAGCACTCAGTGTGCGTGAACAAGGAGACAGCAGAAGGAGGTTACAGACCACAGCGTTAAGCTTCAAAGAAAAGAGACACAAAGTGAGCTGTACGCAAAGACAGGCATCACAAGCAAACTTGCACTTCCCTGTCTTTCCTCTTACAGGCTGACAGTATGGGTAAGCAAATAAGAACCAAGGCAAAGTCTCAGGCAGAGTTCTCAGATAAATCTCCAGAGCAAAATTACACCATTCCCCAGAAGCTGGAGGAAGGCTGGCACTGACAGACGGAAAAGAAGCCGGGTATAGAAGTAGAAAGGTGAGAAGACAGGAGCTGGCCTGTGGCTTCTAAACATTTTCATCTGAAGGATTAAAAACATAGGAAGAATAGAATGTCAGGGCTGGGATGGTGGCACATGCCTTTTAGTTTTAGTACTTGAGAGGTAAAGACAGGAGGATCTCTGATTTCAAGGACAACCTTGCCTACATACCAAGTTCCAGGACAGCTAGAACTACATAAACCCTGTTTCAAAAACCAACCCCTGCTCCCCCCTCCCCCCAAAAAACTAGATTACTGAGAAACACAGCTGAGACAGCCAACTGACCTTACCATCACCGTTTCTACTCTCACTGAAGTCTTTTGTTTCTGACAGTCTTAGGTTAGCCTTGAGCTCACTGTGGTTGAACTATACTGCACAAAAATATCAGATGACATTATACAGGATGTCTAATGATATTTTTTGAAATCGTGCTTATTTATGTAATTTTGGAAGTATATGTGCACATGGTAAGTCATGATACAAAATGGCTTTTCACTAGTAAAAAAAAAAATGTGAAAATATTATTTAAGGACAACAGCAGAGTGCCTAGAAACCCAATGTTAGATCTAGACTTGAACTGTCTCCACAGACATGTGCTCAAGGGCTAGTTGCTGGCCCACAGCCCCACTTGAAGGTGATGGAACCTTCGGGAGGTGAAGCCCTGTTGGAGGAAGCAGGTCTTAGGGGGAAGGGTAATGTCCTTAAATAATTTAAGCTCTCTTCCTCGCCTTCATGCTCCCCACCACAGCGCACGGATCCAAACAGCAGAGTAGAGGGGTGAACAAGGACTGAGGCCTCTGAAAACACAGGCAATAGCAAGTCCTGATTCTGCTTCCTTCAAGCTGACCCAGCTGAGGTGTAAGGGTAGGAAATTTTAACTTGGCCCTAAACACCCTTCTTTGTTCCTGGACTAGAAAGTGCAAACAGTCCCTAACCGTCCCCTAGTCACCACACCTGGGCACAGCCAATCACTGACTGACCCCGTTAGAAAAATCCCTTACCCCTAGACCCGCTCCTGTTTTGCGGTTTTTGCCTTTATAAACTCTGTGATTCTGCTGCTCAGGGCTCTGTACCACTCCCTTGCGTGGGAGCTGTGTGCGGAGCCCCTGCATGCCGGCTACTAGTAAACACCTCTGAGTTCTGTTTTGTGAGTTATTGGGGTCTGGCGTCTATCCCGAGAAACGGAGGGTCTCCCCACCTTGGGAGTCCAACAGAGGTACTCCATTACTCTCTTACACACAGGGGCTCAGACTCCAAGCAGAAGAAATAAGTTTCCTGAAAAACAGATTAAAGTGTTTGCATCCTGTCGGTGACAAATGGCTGCTCCTTAGACCCAGCCGGTCAGCACCAGTTAGGAAAATTGGCCTACTACTACCAGATTTGTTGACTCTGAAATATTTTTTTCTTTTATCATTTTAAATGTATGGCTATTTGGCCTGAATGAGTATGTACATGTGTGCCTTGTGCCAAGAAGGCACTGGGTCCCCTGGAACTGGGAGTTACAGACAGTTGGGAATTATGGTTTTCTTTGTAAAATCTGTGTGTGTGCTTGGGTAGGGCTCTGTGAACAGGTCAAATTGTTGTCAGTTCTAGGGAAAGAACACTTTTATAAAGAGAGCAAACTACTTAACAGACATAAGGAATTTTATTTATATGGAAAAAGTAAATCATGATGGACCTGAAGGAGGGCTTAACAGCAGAGGGTAAGCTGGGCAAGGAAACCGAGAAATCCTTATACTGGAAGTCACATAAATATAACAAAGACGACCATATAATTCAAATACACTAACTAAAATATACATTCAACTCTCTCGCCTTTTCTACATTAAAATGGTTTCCTTCCAATTCTGGCAAATCCATGGGCTTTGGATGGCAAACGGACTTTAAACTGCTATATAAATACTAATGGTGACGAGGTTGTGAGGCTGCCATGACAGCAGTTCGGATGACAGGGCCTCTCTTTCCCTCTCTAATTCGAGAGTTTTCCCAGGCAACCTCCTAAGATGGCCTCACGGCTGTAACCCAGCCTCATCCTCCTGAGGGCGGAGGGAAAAGGCATGTGCCACAACAACCAGCCTTGCTACCCTGAACACCTCACTGAATTATTCCTTTCTATTTTTTTAAGTTTCTTTTTTTTTTTTTTAAGATTTATTTATTATATACACAATGTGTGTTTGCATGTACACCTACATGCCAGAAGGGGGCACCAGATCCCATCATCGATGGCTGTGAGCCACCATGTGGTTACTGGGAATTGAACTCATGACCTCTGGAAGAGCAGCCAGTGCTCTTACCCTCTGAGCCATCTTTCCAGCCCCAGTTTATTTCTTTTTGCATTTATCCACTTATGTAGTATTTCTCCATGTTGCTGAACATAAGTGGAGGCCAGAGAACAATTGTGGGAATTGGTTCTCTCTTCTACCTTATAGGTTCTGGAGACTGAACTCTCAGATCATCAGGCTTGGCAGCAAGCACCCTTACCTATTAAGCCATCTCTCCAACTTTGTATTTTTATTTTAAAAATTAGAAAAACAGGAAAAGAAAAAAGCAGCAGCAAAAATACTATGCACTAAATTTCACTGGCAAATGAAACAAAAAAAAAAAAATGGAAATAAGAAGGCATGTGTGGTGGTCTAAATGAAAATGGCCACATAGACTCAGCGGGGATGGCATTATTGGAGGAATGGCCTTGGAGGAAGTGTATCATAGTGGGCGGGCATTGAGGTTTCAGAAGCTCAAGTGAGGTCCAGTATCTCTCTCTGTTCCAATCCAGACATAGAATACTCAGCTATGTCTGCCTGTATGCCAGCATGCTTCCTGCCATGACTAATAGACTAAAGCTCTGAACTATATGCCAGCCCCAATTAAATATTTTCCTCCATACAGCTGCCCTGGTCATAGCGTCTCTTCACAGCAATAGAAACCCTCACTAAGACAGCATGTCATAGGCACCTCAGACTATGCCAGTTAGACTGTGTCTGTGGAGGTCAAGAATACATATGAGCATGCTGCTCTGTCTTAGTGAGAAGGTAAACTGAAGGATTTAAAATGGTTTGGGTCTAATGATGAGCTTCTATTAAGCATGAAAATCTATCATTCAGAGATTAGTGTTTGAAAGATACTGTATAAACAAGGTAACTGATTTATTTATAATGTATACACTGTAAATTTTGCTCTATGATACATTACTGAAATCATACTAATCCCTTCTGCAATCCTTTTCAACATGAGTCTAAGCATCTTATACACCCATTGTACCCACCATAGTAAAATTTAAGTACACAATTACTTTTTATTTCTATAGAAAGACTGTTTACTACATCCATTTATGGTCACTTAAAAAAAAGACTTATACTTTAGTCTATTTACCTATTGTCGTTCTATTTTTTCCAACTAGCCAGCAATGGTAGCTAAACAGCGAGAGCACACTGACGAAGAACATTGCAGACACAAAGAAAAGGAACAGTACGTGGAATTTTGCACCCGAATCTGTCAGTTCATTCTGGGAGGGGGGAAAAAAAAAAAGGGTTAATTGTAAGGATATTGAACCTCTAAAGATGCAACTTGTAATCTGGTTTTTCCTAAAGATTGAATCCACCAAAAAAAAAATCATGTATGAAGATTAATAAAATGAGACCATATATTCTGAAGCGATGATTGAAGAAGCAAGGGATGGAACCATCATAGCAGGCTGACTGTCCTCAGGAGCCAGAGACAGGATGGCTCAGGGCTGAGAGTACTGACTGTTCTTCCTCGCACTCACATGGCAGCTTATCACTGTCTCCAAGTTCAGCCCTGGGGGCTCCAACACCCTCTTCTGATCTCTGTGGGCACCAGGCATGCACGTGGTACACAGATATAAATGCAGGCAAACATCCACCCATTCACATAATAACAAACAGAACATTTTAAAAGTTGTCCTTAAAGAATCTCAGCAATTCAGTCCTAGCACCTTTTACACCTTATATATATTCAGATTTTCCTCAACATCCAGAGAATACAGGTACTCAATTTGCATAAGAGCAGTTGCTTGATTACATATGCTCTAAAAACAAGTGGAATGTGATATATTCGGTTTTACTTCTGTGTGTCTCCCCTCCAAGGCGTCCATGTCCTCAGATTCCCTGATACCCACCTTCTCATCCATGTCTCTTTTCCTTGGGAGTCTTTGTAGGTAATTGTCATTTGGTAAGAGTTACCAAAAGGCATTAAAAAGTGAACAGTTTCTGTCATTCCTTCTTATAGAAATATGGCTATTACTACAAAGAGCCTTTAAATATTTGCTCCTAAAATAAAACCATAAAGGGCTGGGTATGAAGTTCAGCTAGAAAAATGCATAAAGTCCTAGGTTCAGTCCCAGCATGACAGAAAATAGGCGTGGCTGTGCATGCCTATAATTCCAGGACTCGAGGCGTGGAGGCAGAAGGATCAGGAGACATTCAAGGTTAAGTTCAAGGTCATCTTGGGATACCTGAGGCTGTTTCAAAAACTGTATAAGCAAGTCTTCTAGTCTTACACAACAGGCTGCCCTACTTAATAAAAACTATTTAATGGGCTAGGTGTGGTGGCACACGCCTTTAGGAGCACTTAGGAGGCAGAGGCAGGACAATCTTTCAGTCGGAGGCAGCCCGGTCTATGTACCAAGTTCCACGATACACAGGATTACATGGAGAGACCCTGTCTCAAAAAGGGGGTGGGTAGGGAGAACAACCGCACACACACACTTTTTTTTTATAAGTTTTTTTTTAAGTTTCTGATCAAAGAACTAGTAAGCAGGCTCAGAGGGTAAACCATGCTTACTGCTCAAGCCAAACATCCTGAAAAGAACATATGGTGGAAGGAAAACTG
>CM053745.1:5888874-5942771 GCA_028658305.1 Pachyuromys duprasi | reverse complement strand
GGGGGGGGGAAGAGAAGCAGACCAGGAAGGCTTGCTGGGCAGTGAGAGGCCCTGTCTCAAGGCACTAAGGTGCAACTGGCAGAGGAAGACATCCAACATCCTGTTATGGCTTCCCACGTTATGTGAACACTTGTACACTCATGTGCACACACATAAACACACACATACTGAACATCTCCCCCACAACCCTTCATTATTCTGTTTTACTTCTTTTTTCCAGAGGAACCACTATACATTTAAAACACAGTGACTAAGCAAGCTTTTACTGCATGCATTCACTCTGTGAAGAGGCTATGAGAACGTCATGGCAATGAAGTGTTTACCTTGGGGCAATTTTCTGTAGATTTCCTGCGGCAAAGCTTGTACAAACAGAGACAATACGTTAAGAAAATTACTTTTATAAAAACTTATCCTGAAAACTAGGCTTTATCAGTGCATTTAGAAGGACTATAAGAAGGTGCCCTTTAATTTGGGTCTATGTTTTCCCAAAAAATAGCAATTTAAAAAAATGCACGTAAAAACATTTAGCTCTTCAAATACATCTCAGAGACCCTGTAAACTCACACATTTCCATCCAATTATACAAGAAACTTGTGTCTAAAAGAAGAAAATAAAACATTTAGCACGCACATCTGTAAATCTTTAGCCTTCTGGTTGGTTAGTAGCTCCAGAAATGAGACCCAATGTCTCAGCTCCTGCCTGTTTCGGCTGGGCAACAATGGTAGCCTCCAATATGGCAGCTGGGCAGGCTCTGCCCACTGGGTCTCAGCTCAGCAATCAGAACCTTTTTCAAGTCACATCATGTTACTCTTTTCTTCCCATTTTACTGGAGACAGACAGATACACTTCCTAACTAGAGAGCTCTAAGGTCCCATTGTCACTTGGTCCTACCAGGATCCTGGGCTTTTCTGTACTAACCTTCCTTAGTCTAATCTAGCTACAAAAAGTTCCCCTAGAGCGGGGGACGTTCCCTTTGTAGCTCAAACACTCTGATGATGCCTATACCTTGCTTTGGCTTACACACTCTTTCCTCAGTCATCTACCAATTCTCTTCTGTCTTTTCTCAAATCTTCCCTTCACAGTGAGGCCCATCTTGTCCACTCATTTTAATATGCAATCTACTCCATCGCAAGCACGCCAGAGAAGTGAAGGTGAATCAGCTGCTTAAACCTGGGGTACAGTTTGCATCTCCTACTGAGCATCCAGAAACATTACACAACTAAGAAAGCCCACACTGCCTACAGACACTTGTCTGACAATGTCTCAAACAAAGATGTTAAAAACTATGCATATTTTGGACACAATGTTTGTGACCCTGAATTTAACTGAATTAGCATTCTTCTGTCAGCCCTAAGTCTAAAAAAAATACAACTCAAAAAATACTTTAAGATTTTATTTTGGCTTTAGAGACAAGGTCTTACTATGTAGCCCTGGCTGGCCTACAACTTGTTTTGGAAACTAGGCTGGCCTCAAACTCATAAAAGTATATTCTTTAAGAGAAATAACTAAGCTAGATCAGTTGTTTTACTAATCACACTCTATCTAACTTTCGAACTTCGTTTCATCTTTAACTCTTGTAGACTAAATCTTTCAAACAATGTAACTTAGCCACAAAACCATAAACAACCACCGAAAGGCCATCTAAGTGTGACTCTGGAGAAACCCACAGCCATGCCTTGAGTGTGCACTATTTTTTCCCCCTGCACATCTTCCTCTCAAGACTAGCGCTAACTCTAAAGCAGTGCTTTTCAACCTTCCAAATGCTGAGACCCTTTAATGCAGTTCCACATAGTTTCTGTGGCGACCCCAACCTTGAAAGTCTTTTCACTGCTGCTTTATCACTGTGAGCTTGCTACTGGTGTGAATCATAATGTGAGTATCTGATATGTAGGGTATCTGAAGATCAACCCCCATGCAACAGTCACTGGATCCCTAAAGCCGCTGCTCTGAAGCACGGACTGCACCCCTTACTCAATAACTTCACTGACTTGACTCCTTCCTGTGGAAGTCCACAGGAAAGTACCTCAGGAGAGTGCTGGGCTGCCTCTCCCTTATGCTGCTGAGGGAACACAGCTCTTAGGCTCACTCTACCACTGAGCAGAAACCTTTTCATTTATTTTTTGGAGTTTTTGTTTGTTTGGGTTTTTGTTTTGTTTTTGAGACAAGGTCTCACATGAAGCTCCAGCTATTCTGGAACTGATTCTATATATCAAACAGAGATCACCTGCTCTGCTGCCTGAGTGCTGGGATTGATGGCATCTGTCACTTTGCCAGACATACAGGAAGTTTAAGAGCACACATTTTAAAGAATTTTACTTAAAACGATGCACGGATGTATACCAAACAGACAGCATCCAGAAATATAAATAAGAGCTTTAAAAAATAGAATACCTTGACAAGAACAAAACAAAACATGTTTAGAAGATATAAGCCAAATGTGAATGGAAATTCTGCAACCAGAGTCAGAGGAAGATGAAAATCTTCAAGAGGGGCCAAGCCCTAAAGATGAGCGTGTCAGGGTCACGCTCTGGGTCCACCTTTCCACTTGGAGCCTTTGCTGCACTGGGTGGCTGAGGCTGGGCTCTATGGCCTGGGCTCAGGCATACATGTCTCAGACAACAGAGACCAGGACACAGGAACAGATGCACAGGGGCTCCTGGTAGGATAAACTGTCAACCTTAGTGCTGCCTAAATTATGAACTTTGCTTTTATAGCTGGTGATTTCTATATTTTATTAAAGTCTCATCAATACCAAGGTCAGGAATAAACATTAGTATCGCCCCTATGGAAACAAAAATCTACCAGAAAAAATAGATAAGGAACAAAAATAGAGCTCATAAAAAGATATGGCAATGACTAATAAACAGTCTTACACCTGCAGAGTAAAGTTAGGTACTTCATTCAACAGTGTTGCACTTAAGGAGAGCAAAAACAAGGTACCAGGAGACAGACATTGTTAAAAGAGGAATGAGAAAAAGATAAAAAAACAAAAAAAATAAACAAAAACCAAAAACCAAACACCAAAGACATCTCAAAAGGCTAAGGCAAGAGGACTGTCGTTAGCTTAGGCTACATGCTGAGTTTTAGAACAGACTGCCCAATTTAAGACCTTGTCTCAAACAGACATGTACTGGATGCCTTTCATTTACATGTTTACATTAACCTATCAATTCTGCAGACTAAATATAACTCCACCCTTCACAAAAGAAGCAGCAATCTAAGCTTACTTTGGCTATTTTACTACCCAGCAAGCACATTTACTAAACACTTACTGTGTTCTGTGCCAGGTAACATCCTAGGTGTTATACTGATGAAAAAGACAAAATTTCTTGCCTCATGGAGCTTAAATTATAGAAATATTCAGTTATGTAGATATGCCTGATTCTAGACCTGGGCCTCAGAGGATAGATAAGACACAGAGATGGCAACTCTTCTAGCCTGACAGCTAACAAACTGGTGCAGATTTTGTTCCTGTTACATTAGATAAGCATGGACAGACACCATGCAAAGAGAAAAGGAAGCAGATTTGAAGCGTTCATTTTTATGACAGCTTGGTATGTCTGACGGCTCAGTGATTATCAATTGAAGACTGGGTCCTGGGTTCAGCAGTGTGACAATCAGGACTGAGCTTACATTTAATAGGGCTGATGACATTGAAGGAAAAGCATAGAGATGAAGAGTATCAGTTATTTACAATTTTAATGAAAGTGAAGTTTTAATATATTTTAAAGCTACTTCTAAATTATATCAATAGCACACTGATATATAAAAATCAAATACTGAGGAAACACTACTAATGAAAAACAGTAGTTCGCTTCTCAGACGGTGTTCTTTTCATGTTTCTAGTTATTTTTCCCACATTAAAAAGGCTTCACCTTGATTATGTATTCTGAATAGATGAGCGTTTGTATACAGTTCCCAGCATCCTAAAAAAAACTGGGAACAAGCATGTCTCATGTCCTGGAGATCCCTCACAGCAGTGAGCACTAGCATTTCCATGCTAGCATATAGGACATACTAGCAGGTTACTCTCCTCAGACACCATCATGTACTATCTGCACTCATTTGTGCCTTGTTCCTTACACACAATACGTCTCAGAGATCACTTCCCAGTCATTTGCCATATAGAGCTGCTTGTTTCTACACGCTTTCCTCGCATAGATAAACCAAACTTAGTCCCTTGTTGATTACATTTGATTTTTTTTCAACTATTTGCTTTTTTAAAAAATCTGAAAAGATGGGTCTGGGGAGATCATTCAGCTGTTAAGAGCACTGGCTGCTCTTGCAAAGGACCAGGTGCAGCTCCCAGTATACGTGCTGCTCACAATCTTCTTCACTCCAGTCCCAGGGGACCAACGCCCTCTTCCGGTCTCTGCAGGGACCAGACATACATGTGGCGCACAGATGCACACAGCAAACATATGCATAAAATAAAAATAAGTCTTTTTTTTTAATTATGAAAAAAAATGTATGTAGAAGGAAACAAGTGTTTTTTTTTCTGGGCCCAAAGATGTCACTGACTGCAAAAATGCAGTGAGTCTCGTCAAACCAAATGAAACCACTGACTGCTTTAAAACAGAGCTTCTAACAGTCTGCACTGCAGAGGCACCTACAGCCTAGGTTATATACACTTACTTAAAAGTACACATGCAATTTACATGAAAGATAATGTAGTCCTCTCTGAACTGTTATAAAATCTAAGCAAATCTACTTAAAATATACATATATATTTACACATACATATTTTAAACATCTTTAACAATATGCTTAAGAAAAAAAAAGGCTTACCGTCCAAAATTTTATAAAATACTCTAAGACCGTTGTAGCCACAAAAAGGCAATATAGTAGAGAATACAACAAAAACAGCATGAAGAATTTGTAATTAGTAAATCCCACACAGTTATTCACCCTAGAAAAATACAGAAAGTAACATTATAAAGGTAAGACAAATCACAGCTATGCAGAAACAGAAAGCAAAACGGGGTCTCAGGACTGGTAGAAGGGGGGGTGTAGGAGGCTGTCTAATGAAACAACTCAGCTCTGTAAGATGTGCAAATTCTGCACTTGTACAAAAATGGGGATATTCCTAATAATACTGAGCTTATAGATATAGTTAAGATACTAAATTAATGCATGCCTTAGTCATAAGGGGGGAAAAGAAAAAGGGTCAGAAAGCTTACATCATCCTTACTTGGAAATAGGTCAAATGAGAGGGAGAAAACAGTATCTTAACTATGGATGTGTTTTTAATTAACTTATATAGATTTTGCAACTGAAATGTTAACTTCTGACACATAATATCTGAATTATGTGTTTATTAGAAGATATTTTAAAGGGAAATACAAATGTCCCTATATACCCCTATGGGCTATATATATGTGTGTGTGTGTGCGCGCGCGCATATGTGTGTTAGTAATTTAATTGAGCTCAAATGTAGCAATTAAATTGAACTCAAACACAGGAATATTGGAGCTGGGTATATGGTCTTAGTAATAGTTAGCACATGCTCAGAATGTGTGGGGACCCTGGATTTAAACACCAGCTCCAAGAGAAAAAAACAAAAGATTACTTTAAAAACAAATCATTCTCGATTTCCTGCTTCTGATGCTAACTCCAATCCCTTGGTTTAGGCAATTTCCACTATTTTTCATACATACCATGGACAGTGATGATCCATCTTAAGAACACATCTAGGAAGGAAGCAAAAGGACATTCATACAGAAAAATCCCAATTTTTCATTATTTTACTGAACTTAAAAATATTCCCTTAAAATCAAATCTTAGAGAACCAACCTAGAAACACCAGGTAACTTCTGGTATTCCATAAGCACTTCCACAGGTAAACAGTCAAAGTTTTTTATACTGTGAAGTCAGTTAATCACATCTGGCTCACTGTACCAGACCAAATGAATCTTATTATTCCTATGTGGGGACGACTCTTGGGACTTTAGAAAGGCCCAGTTTAGACATCAGCTAAGCAGAGAGACAGATGGCCTCTAGTAATAGAGCATGTGCAGATCAAAAGTATCAATCGTCAGTAGTGAGCACACCAGAGATGGTCACACGCCTGCACTCTTTAACAGCAAGTTTTCCCGTGGTGATCACTACCATACTTTTAGCACAAAGAACACCAAAACAAAACCAAACTTTCCTCCCACTAGTGTACATGTGGAAAGTGAGACTACAGATCTCACAAATAAAGTAAGAACGATAAACCTAACGCTCAAGAAGTTACACAGCTGGCCCAAGAGGCCTGGAGTGTCACATCAATGTCTCACATGAAAACAGGACTAAAACGGAACAAACGGCAGCTGAAAACATATCAACACTGAATGTTAATACTAAAAACAAGAAAATATCATTACAGTCTTTTTAATCCAAGAGGTAATCATATTTTACAAGGAGATGAATAACCACTGGCTCATCAACATTATATTAAGCACACTTAAGTACAGAAAGCATACTTAAGGTTAAAATTCTACTCAACTAGCAGAGACACTTATTAATGATTTCTTCTAGGATATTCTGGCTTACAAGCATTAATGAATGATAGTTCTACATCCACAGCAAAGAATGGGCAAGGACGAAATGGTTTTGCTAAATAGGAGGAAGTATGTAAAACGTCCCTCAGTTCTAGGTTAGGACTAAAGGAAAACAAACTGTGAAACACTCACCTGTCACAGGCTGAGCAGTGATGGGCCCGATCAGGTTTAATCAACTGACATTTTTCACAATATCGGATAGCTAGAGAGAGAAAAAAAAAAACGAAGAAACTCAAAGGTGTGTGTGGTGGTTTGAGTAAGAATGACTACCATAGGTCCACAGGGGGCTGCACTAATAGGAGGCGTGGCCTTACTGGAGTAGGTATGTCACCAGGAAGTGGGGTGTGAGTCTCAGAAGCTCAAAATGAGGCCTAGTGGCTCACTCATTACTGCTGCCATGCTTCCTGCCGTTATCATGGACTAAACCTCTGACTGTAAGCCAGACCCAAATGTTTTCCTCTGCAAGAGTTGCTTTGGTCATGGTGTCTCTTCACAGCAATAAAAAACTAAACAGTTTGTAAGCATAACTGATTTATAAAAGCTTGATTTTCGGAATATACTTTGGAAACTGACAGTGATTAAGAATACCAAATGCACCATAGAATTTCTCAAATAAAATATCAAAAGAAAAGGGACCTAATAATCTATTCTTCCAGAAGTTTTCAAACTAGATAAAGTAGATCCAAAGTAAATAAGTGACTTGCAGAAGGCCAAACACCAAGATGAAGAACAGAATCAGGCTGGAACTCAAGAGGTCCCCTGAGTTCCAAACCCAGCGCTTGTTGACTACAGCAGGGTCTATACTAGATTATCAGGATACATAGAGGCATCTTAAGGCACTCTGGTTCTGAAGTTTTAAAACAGCTTTATTTATAGGTTCTCATAATACCTCTGCCTGCATTCATCCCTAATGTAGACGATTGACAAACAATTCATTTTTGGAATAACAGCAAAAATTTCACAGCTGGAAAGATGGTTCAGAGGTTTAAAACACTAGCTGCTCTTCCAGAGGAAGAGTTCAATTCCCAGCAATCACATGGTTGCTCACAACCTTCTATAATGAGATTTGGTGCCCTCTTCTGGCATGCAAGTGTACATGCAGATAGAACATTGCATACATAATAAAATAAATAAATCTTAAAAAATAAACTTTCCAAATTTCTAATACATGTTACACTATTGCCTAGTTCACATTCAGTTGTTTAAAGGATACTGATCACCAACTATGCACCGGGTATTTTAAGCAAAATTCCTGCTTTATATACTCCATATTCTAGGGACTAACAGACTCAACAAGATATACACCACATTAGACAGTGACAGCAGATGGTAGAGAGTAGTCTAACTTACAGACACCTGAGAAAATAAGAGGAATTAGAGGCTGAGGGTGGCTCAGACGGCCGGAGTGCTAGCCTCGCACTCAGCACAAAACCCTACGTTTGAAGTCCACAGCGGTGCATGCCCGCATTCCCAGAGCCTGGGACGCCTGAGGCAGAAACAAAGACTCCCAGAATTTCGGAGTCCGAGGGCAGTCTGGCAGACGTGAGACTTAAGGGGGGGGGGAACAAAACAAAACACTAAACTGAGACTCCTTTTCCTGCTGCTGTCAAGTTGCACTAAGCTGGAAGCTCAGGTGCACTCAAGATTCGGCCTTACTTACCATCCACCGCCACAGCTGAGTAGTAATGAACATCAGCACTGCTCTACAAGAGGTGCTGACCTCCCTCATCCACGATGGCCTAGCACGTAGCATATGCAAAGCTGCCAATGCCATAGACAAGGGCCATGCTCATGTTTGTGTGCTTGCACCGGCTGTGATGAGCCCATGTACGTCAAGCCCATGGAGGGACTCAGTGCTGAGCACCAGTGATTAAGGCTGATGACAGGAAACTAAAGGATGGGTAGGCCTCTGTACAATCCATGGAGAGGGGAAGCCATGGAGAGGGAGGGAGGGAACTATGCTTAATAAATGAGCAGATGAAGCTAATGAAATGGTTGCACTCAAAGGAAGCTTCAGTTTCTTGAACAGAGCAGCGAGACGAGGACAGGACTAAAGGCAGCAATGCAGCAGGGTGTGGATGGGGTGCTCTTTCATTTCTTCAACGACTACTAGAAACTTTCTACACATAATACTGCCCGTTTCAAGGAATACAGGTAAACACAACAAACCTGCTTCTTGCCTCCATGACACACTAGAGTTTAAATGGGAATCTGTTTTCTGTGTTTGAAGGTTCAAATAATAACTCATTAAAGTACAAGTACCCTTTCAAAATTAGAAACACAAGACTGGTTCTGACTGGATGCGGAAGAGATACTTGGGCCCTCCTTAGGTTATCAAACTACTGAAACAATGAATGCCAGAACACAGGAATTTCTCAGGAATCTCATGCAGGAAGAAGGTGGGCTGAGGACCTAGGGACAGCCAGAAGAGGAACTTAATTCCTGTAGCTCCCAGGATTTACTAGTCAGAAGACCTTGCCAGAGAGATGGAAGCCGTAGAGCCATACCAGGACCAGGACCTTCTGGGTCATACACACCTCTTGCCTCATATTTAAACTTTACCCTCATGTTAGAACATCAAAGATGGACTCAGGGAAGTTACCAGATCTTGCCTCTCTTCCCAATGTGGACACATTGAACACATCTCAGTGGAAAAAGTTCTCATTTTCATGATTCCCTTTAATTGACTTACTAAAGTCAGGTTGCTGGGCTTGGTGTGTTAGGGCTGCCAACGCAATGTTGACATGTAGCTGTGTTTACCTCTGCAACTCTACCTGCCACACAGCAGAGGACTTGGAAGGTTATCACACAGAAGATCCTTGACTCTGCTCTAAGTCGGGAAAGAAACATTAAACATAACGGATGATGGTGGTGCCAGAGCTTCTTGGCTAAAAACTGTGACTCAGGGCTCAACCTCTATCTCAGTGGTCCAGTGCTTGCTAGCCTGTGAGAGGGTCTCAGTTCCATCCACAGCAAGAGACACAACACGCCTGCAGAGTTAAGAAATAGAACAGGCAGGCATTGTGGCATATGCCTTAATCCCAGCCCTTCAGGAAGCAGAAGGCAGAGGCAGATCTCTGTAAGTTCAAGGTCAGCCTAGTCCACACAGTGAGTTGTGAGTTCCAGGATAACCAGAGCTTTATAGAGAGACTCTGTCTCAAAATATAGAAGAAACTGGCTGGCCTTGAATTTGCAGTCCTTCTACCGTAGTACCCAGAGTTAGGACTTAAGTTTTTGCATGACTGGCTCTTTACCTTTAGGGTCACATGTACTCCTTCAGAGGTGGATGATCTCAGCCAAGTGTGGTGCCACATGCCTTTAACTGCAGCACTCAGGAGTCATTGGCAGGTGCAGCTCTGTGACTTCTAAGCTAGCGAGAACTACATAATTAGAGTGTCTTTTTTTTTTTAAGGATCTGTCTGTTTAGACTGACCAAATTGTGTATAACTTGGAAATTCATAAATTCACTGAAAGGATGGACCACAGTTTAAATATCTACTATCTGGAATTATAATCACTATTATAAACCAGTTATTTTAAAATTCTATATGAAAAAGGATTATTTAAAATTACCTGTCATTGGTTGGAAACGAGGTCTGCTAAAAATCTCATCATATATTGAGATGCACACTTAGGTGTTTTACATCTCATCTCATTTCATATTTCTACCAACCCAAAGAAGCAGATAATTATAAAAAAAAAATCAATATACCAAAACACCTTTCCTTAATCTCTTAAAGGATTTTAAGAATGTACCTTCAAAACCTAGCTGTTGTTAAGTCGCACCACTGCTGTGTGCACATGCCTAGAGCTAGTGCATCTGTACTGAAAACTTTAGAGAGATTTTAATTTTTTAATTATGTGTGCATGTGCCTCTGCGCAGGTGCTTGCAGTGGCTAGAAGGGGGCACTGGTTTCCCCTGAGATGGAGTTACAGGGGGTTATGAGCCACAGGCCGTGGATGCTAGGAAACAAACCCAAGTCCTTCAAGGAGCAGCAGACTGTTGAACTCATCACTCAGCCCTCAGATAGCCCAGCAGAACTCTGCTTCATAGTGATTCATCCTAAAGTTCTGTGACAAAAGCCACAAATCTGGGCTTGACCTCGACACCTCTAAAAAAACCTTTCAGCCTGCTGCTGGCAACATCAAGCTGTGGCTTCTGCTGCTACTGAGATAACCTGGGCTTCAAATGTTAAAAGTAACTTGCACAGCACTCATAAGGAGACGCGAGAGTTTAATCTGCAATAGATGCTTTTCTCCTATATTGTAATGGGCTAGTTACATTGTTGTATGTTGTCTGTGTGTGATATGGTGTATGTGCAGTGCACACTCAGGAGGAGGCCAGGACAAAGGCTGTCCACCATTGCCTTGGCACTGGCCCTGGCCCTGGACAGGAAGCTGGCTGTTCTGCCTAGGGCTCTCAGGACGTGCGGCTCCCCACCCTGCAGTGTTGCAGGCACAGATGGTAATGCTGAGGTTTTTACATGGCTGTTAAGAGATTCAAACTCGGGCCCTCATGCCAAGGACTCTTACCCACTAAGCCGTCTTTCCAACCTACCATCCTGTTTCACATCTTTAAAATCCAAATACACCCTTTCAAATATTGCAGATAATCAAAACTTTCTTGTTCTACCCTCCTCCCCCATTTTTTTTAAAGACACAGCCTAACTACGTAACCATAGCTAGCCTAGAACTCACCATGCACGAACAGGATAACCTCACACTCACAGGCTCTGCCTGCTAGGATTATAGGTGTAAGCCACCATGCCCAGTTTAAAACTTTGAGTCAGGATTTATACATAGCCACAAAGGTAAGCTCCCTGATTGTGTGCTTTGTCACTGAGAAGGCCGCTGGATTCCAAAATCAGGGTACTTGGATTCATTCCATTTCTTCCCATACTACATACAGCCTTATCATGATCGGAACAAGTAATTCGACCTGTGTCCACAGGAATTCAAATTGTCATCATCTACGACCAGCCTGAGTCATAGGACAAGGACTCCAGAGTGGTCACAGTTGGTTTTCCTGCCGTCTGCCAGCATGCTACAAATGAACCAACCACGTATTTGTTTGTTTAAAACTGCACTCAAAAGCCTGCAATGTGCCTGACTCCATGCCAGCATACCAGGGGGCGCAGCAGGAGGATGTGAGTTCAAGGACAGCCCAAACCACATAGCTTAGGCTACATCACCTTAGTCAATCTGGTCTTTCAGTTATCTAGGCCCATGCTTCTGTCAGGAAGTCACTCAATAACCCCCAACCTGTGCTCTGATTTCTCTGCCGCTTTTCACTGGTTCCACAGCACCCTGGGCTGGTTTGCATTATTTGGAGAAGATTAGTATCTACTTCATGGGGTTACTGTGAGTTTAAATGAGTTCTTATATGTAGAGCTCAGAACAGAGGAAGCATTAAGCTGCTACTATCTTGTATGAACCAATTAACAAGGTAAATGATTTAAACAATGTCCTACAGTAAAGTGACCAGCTCAGAACCTTGATTCCTCTCTACCAAAGAATTAAACCCAAGGAAAGAAAACTGATGTCTCAGCTGATTCTTATGAGAAGCAATGTCCTAGAGGAAACAGGCAGGCTAGAATCAGGCAAATGATTGTCCTTGTCAGGGTTGCTATAGCTGTAATGAAACACCATGAGCAAAGCATTCTGGGAAGAAAAGGGTTTTTTGGATTACACTTCCACATCATAGTTCCTCACTGAAGGAAGTCAAGGCAGGAACTCAAGCAGGGCAGGAACCTGAAAGCAGGAGCTGACACAGAGGCCATGGAGGGTACTGTTGCTGGCTTGCTCAGCCTGCTTTCTTGTAGAATCCAAGACCACCAGCCCAGGGGTGGTAGCATCTACAAGGGGCTGAGTCCTCCCCATCAACCACTAACTAAGAAAACACCCTACAGGCTTGCCCACTGTCTGATCTTACAGAGGCATCTGAATTGGGGGGCCCTCCTTTCACATGACTTTAAGCTGTGTCAAGCTGACATAAAACTAGCCAGCAGGATTCATAGCTTGGCCTTCACAATCATATTTTGTTAAATTTTCTCCCCCTTGTCTTTACTTATTCTCATACTTTATACATTTTTGATTTCTTTTATTATTCAGTGACATAGAATAGTTCAATTATTCAAGCCAGAATTTTCAAATCATAGTGTACTAGGAACAGTGTTAGAAAGCTTTGGCTAGTAAGGCTGAGTATTAGGGTGAAAACAGGCAACAAGACAAACTAAACCCAGATTCACATTAGAGGGAACCTGCATTAACACAGGTAACTAACTATCCACTACATCTTAAATACTACACAAGCCACACTAAACAGGAAACCATGTTCCTCATGTGGCATCCAGTGATGAGTGAAGCCTGCAGAGACATACATATTAAAGCTCTTTCACAAAGTCCAGCCTGTCTCTTACCTTTTGAAGCTGATGTGGTGTAGATGGGCAAGTCTCTTGCTGCTCTTCTCAAAATGTCTTGCTGTCTTTCTTGGCTGAACTCTTTCTCATAACGTTCCTTTTCAGAGTTTGACAAGTAGAACTATAGAGAGAGAGAGACAACTACTAAACTTGGAATTCTTACCTAGTGTGTTGAGAGAACTTTACCAAAATAGATACTGTACTTCATGAAAACAACTCTCTCCAGAGTTACCAAGGCTCATCATCGCATCTATAGCTCCTTTCATCAATGAGATACTTCTTTGAGATGGTTCTGGCTTTAGATTTTTTTTGCGGGGGGGGGGAGCTTAAAAATATTTTTCATAGCTAGGCATGGTGGTACATGCCTTTAATCCCAGCACTCAGGAGGCAGAGGCTCCTGAATAGCTGTGAGTTTGAGGCCAACCTGGTCTACAAGTCTCGGAAAAACAAAACAAACAAAAATTCCATACATTATCATATTCTCTCCCCACCTAACTCCTAGGTCCTCCCCACTTCCCTACTGACTTCATGTTCTTCCTTTTCTCTCAAAACAAAACAAACCCAAAAAAGATTTAAAAAAAATTTTTTTTAAGCACCAAAACAGTAAGTCTTTCCACTAGTTTCTTTCTTTTGGGACAGAGTCTTGCTACACATCCCAGGCTGGCCTTGAGTGTGCAATCCTCTTTCTTCTGCTTTTCCAGTGCCACCAAGACCAGCGGGGTTCACTGCAGGAACACTTTTCCTGGAAAGCATGAACTCAGCTGCTCTTCTTTTTATGTCATCCCAAGGCCCTCCCTCTTCCATGACTTCTTGTAACTAGGAATTTCTACATTCTTCAGCAAGTCTATTTTACAGATTTGCTTCTTAAACTAAAGTCATGTTTCATATTTTAAGAATTCTGACTTTCCATTTTTACTTGTGTTTTCTTTTAAAAGGTCAAGGAACCATTAATTGTTTAATTTCACAGTCACACTTAATGAACAGGCTGATCTGTGCTAAGTCAACTAAAGAACTGCCCGTGCTCAGAGCAGTCAGAGAAGACTCACATGGTCTTACAGTGAAAGCTGACACAAACTTTCACGTAATGAAGTTTTGGCTTCTTTATAAACTCAGTTATGCAAATAGGTCTGTTTTAATCCCAAGCATCGGACTGTGGTTGGCCTACATTTTGCCCACAGCTGCTAACTGTCTCATCTGGGGCGTGGCGTTTGCCGCTGGCCCTACCACTTGTCTCACGCAGCACAGACAGGGGTGAGCTCTAGGACTCTGAGGGTATAAATTCGAGAGCCCAGAAAGAGAAGGCATGGCCTGCAGTGTTGGTGTGAGATGACTAGCAGTTTGGAGACCAGAGAGATGGTGTGGCAGTTTGGAGCAGACAGACTGAGAGAAACACTTCTCAGTGGCTTGGAGGAGACTGCGGCTGTGTTTGCTCTTGATGGAGATTGATATATCTCCAAAGACCCATCCTAAACAGTCGGGAGAAGTGAAGGGGTCTGCAACCCTTCTCGACACTAACCTTCTCTCTCCTACCTAGGGTTGGGGGGTTGGTGGAAGGAAGGTAGAAGTGTAAATACCCCAAATAAAGTAGAGTTTTAAAGATGAGCGCTACGCTTTCATATGCCTAAGAGACAGTTAACACAATCTCATTGTATGATTTTCTAGACCTCAGCTTGATTGCACTTTTACCCATCACCATTCTTCCTTCAGAATTAAAGTTACAAAACAATGAGAAGCTTAAATCAAATGAAAACTTACAGATAACAAGTATATAACATTCAATACTACTGAGTATAATTCAAATTATTGGATGCCATTTTTACATTAGATTCAATGTTCAGAAAATTCCACTTAAATATGTATATTAAATGAAGGATGGTACACGAACAAAGTCCTGGGTTCAATCCCCAGCAAAAAAATGACTAAAAATAAACACTCTTATTCATTTTTGTTTTAAAGGGACAATTCTGCTATGTTGCTCAGGGTTATCTCAATCTCCCAAATTCAAGCAATCTACCTGACTCAGCTGCCTGCATAGCCAGATTATAAATTCACTCCAGAGTTCACTCCAGATACACACATATCAAATACCAATTAAGAAAGCAGGCATAGCGGGCACACCTTTAACCCCCAACACTCAGGAGGCAGAGACAAGCAGATTCCTGAGTTTGAAGAAAGCCTGATCTATAGTGTAAATTAAGGGCAGGACTACACAAAGAAACTGTCTCAAAACCAACCAACCAACCAAACAAACAAAAACCCCCAGCAATAACAAGTCAATTAAGAACTAGACACTGGGGCTCATGGGATGGCTGGTTCAGTGCTGTTTTTCCAAAGGACCTGACTTCAGTTCCTAGCACCAGCACAGCAGCTTGTAAGTGTCCTTAACTTGAATTCAGGATTCAGCACCCTTTTCTGACCTTCAGCAATACCAGACACGTATGCAGTACACATTCACACATGCAGGCAGAACACTCATACACGTAAAATAATAAAAATAACAAATCTTAAAAAACTGTGAAACACTGGGTCAAACGGCACAGATGGAAAGAAGAAATACTGCCCTCAAAACAAAGGATTACAAACGACATGGCCACTGTACTCATGAGCTCGGGGCTACCTGAATAAGAGTGTGTCAACATTCCATCACAGATGGACAAGAGTTCATGAGGCTCTACCCTAGTTGAGGAGCTGGCAGTTAGTGGCTACCTGGGATGAGGAGTCATTTTTCTTCAGTGTGACCACGGTGAGTTGCCCAGTAAATAACTAAATAACTAAATAACTCCATGCCAATGCACAGGCAGACCACCCTAATCCAACTCAGTTTATAACAATCACACATACACACACACACACACGCACGCAATGTATGCATACACCGGTGGGTGGGAGGTTTGTTGGGGTTTAGAGGGTTGGGAGCATAAAGGAGACTGAGCATGATTAAAATATATTACACACTGGTGCTGGAGAGATGGCTCAGTGGTTAAAAAGCATTAACTGCTCTTCCAGAGGTGCTGGGTTCAATTCCCAGCACCCACATGGCAACTCACAATGGTCTGTCATTCCAAAAGCGGACACCCTCAAAGACATACATGCAGGCTAGACACCAATGCACATAAAATGAAAACAAACTATTTAAAAAATATATTACACACATATTGGGAACCATCAAAGAATGAATTTTTATTAATCTATAGTAATGTTTCTTCTCCATCCCCCCACCCCCCAGAGGCAGGGTTTCTCTGTGTAGCCTTGGCTATCCTGGACTCCCTTTATTGACCATGCTGAATTCACAGAGATCCATCTGCCTCTGCCTCCCAGAGTGCTGGGATTACAGAGGTATACCACCTCAATGGCTAATCTATATTAATCTTAATCTTTAAGGTAAAATAATAAAATACCCATTTCAAAGAAGATTTTTGGAGACAGTGGTATCTAAACTGGACTGTGAAGGATAAATAGGAGCTTTCCAAAAAGACAAAGGAAAGAATCTTGGTAGAGGGAACAATGAGACACTAGGGTGTGGAAATAGTTTGGCACTAGAATAGCACTTCCTTGCAAAGGCAATGGCTGACGAATACAGGTAATAAGATTGCATACTGCTCACAGAGTATGGCTGGCATATCAGTTACCATGTGAGTGAACATGATCCGTTATCTTGCAGTAGGCTGCCAATTTCTACACAATTTCAACCAGAAAATGATGGGTCCAAATTTTCTTTTAGACAGGATAACACATTTTGCTGGGCAAGTGCTTACAGCTCAGCACTTGGCAGGCTGAGGAAAGAGGACTGCCTTGAGTATAAGGTTCCTTGGATTACAGACAGAAACAGTCTCCTAACCAAAAATGACAGGAACAAACCAAAACAGAAAAAGCAAGCAAGCAGACCCCTTTCTTAAGGGATGGGATAATGCCAACCAATGGTTATTCACGTCTGTAGCTATCCTTCCGCCATTCCTTTTTTTTTTAACATTTTTATTTTATATTAATCACAGGTTATGTACTTTGTATCCCAGCCGTAGCCCCCTCCCGCATTCCCTCCCTATCCCCCCCATCCCTCCCTCATCTCCTCTCTGCCCTTTCCAAGCCCACTGATAGGGGAGGACCTCCTCCCCTTCCATCTAACTCTAGCTTATCAGGTCTCTTCAGGAATGGCTGCAATGTCCTCTTCTGTGGCCTAGAAAGGCTGCTCCTCCCTTGGGGGGGGGGGGCAGGGCAGAGGGGTTGAAGAGCCAGCCATTGAGTTCATGTCCAAAATGGTCCGTTCCCCTTTCTAGTGTACCCACTTGGATATTGAGCTACCATTTGCTACATGCAAGCAGGGGTTCTAGGTTACCACCATTCTTGCAGGTTTTAATCTCTCTGCCTATTTTATATAACCAGGTTCTGATTTAGGACAACGGTGACACTACAGTAAACAACAAAAATTTTCCCTTCAGGAAGCTGATCTGGAGAGGCTTAGAAACAACTCAGCTGGACTCCACCTCCTGGATGAGTACTGTCTAGACACAATTTAAAAGGAGCCTGTTCCTCCCCAGAGTAACTTCTTCCCAGCCATGCTAGGCCATATCACTCTTTTTCTAATGTTACTTCAATTTTGTAAATGTATAATAATCTTTCTGCCATTTGTTTGTTTAACACCTGCCTTTGACTTTAATATAAAGAGAAGGTATATCTGATTTCCTGTTTATTCTCTAAACCCAACAAATCACATGCAAGGAAGGTGCTTAGTAAGCACCTACTGACTGGCAAGAAAACAATTCCATTTTTATAACTTAACTCCCCTAAAAAGTTCAGTTTGTAAATCAATTAGAAGAAAAAGTAGGGAAGAGCCTAGAACTCAATGGCACAGGAGACTACTTCCTGAACAGAACACCAACAGCACAGGCTCTAAGATCAACAATCAATAAATGGGACCTCATGAAACTGAAAAGATTCTGCAAAGCAAAGGACACTATCGTCAGAACAAAACGACAGCCTACAGACTGGGAAAAAATCTTCACCAACTCTACATCTGACAGAGGGCTAACATCCAGAATATATAAAGAACTAAAGAAGTTAAAAAGGAACAAATCAAGTAATCCAATTTAAAAATGGGGTACAGTGGGGTTGGAGAGGTGGCTCAGAGGTTAAGGACATTGGCTATTCTTCCAGAGGTCCTGAGTTCAATTCCCAGAAACCACATGGTGGCTTACAACCATCTAGATCTGGTGCCTTCTTCTGGCATACAGGTATACATGTAGACAGAACATTGTATACATAATAAATATTTTTTTAAAAATGGGGTACAGAGCTAAACAGAGAATTCCATGTAGAGGAATATAGAATAGCAGAGACATACTTAAAGAAATGCTCAACATCCTTAGTCATCAGGGACATGCAAATCAAACCGACCCTGAGATTTCACCTTACATCCATGAGAATGGCTAAGATCAAAAACTCAAGTGACAACGCATGCTGGAGAGGATGTGGAGAAAGGGGAACCCTCCTCCATTGCTGATGGGAATGTAAACTTGTACAACCACTTTGGAAATCAATCTGGCGTTTTCTCAGACAATTAGGAATAGTGCTTCCTCAAGATCCAGCTATACCACTCCTAGGCATATATCCAAAAGATGCTCAAGTACACAACAAGAACATTTGTTCAACCATGTTCACAGCGGCTTTATTTGTAATAGGCAGAACCTGGAAACAATCCAGATGTCCCTCAACAGAGGAATGGATATAGAAATTGTGGTACATCTATACAAGGGAATACTACTCAGCAATTAAAAACAAGGAAATCATGAAATTTGCAGGCAAGTGGTGGGAACTAGAAAAGATCATCCTGATTGAGGTATCCCAGAAGCAGAAAGACACATATGGTATATACTCACTTATAAGTGGATACTAGACATATAATATAGGATAAAACTACTAAAATCTATATACCTAAAAACGTTGAGCTAGAAGGAGGACCTTGGGTAACATGATCAATCCTTACTCAGAAAGGCAAATGGGATGGACATTGGAAGAAGGAGAAAACAGGAAACAGGACAGGAGCCGATCACAGAAGGCCTCTGAAAGACTCTACCCATCATTGTATCAAAGCAGATACTGAGACTCATAAACAAACTTTGGGAAGAATGCAGGAAATCTTAGGAAAGAAGGGGGAGATAGAAAGACCTGGAGAGGACAGGAGCTCTACAAGGATAGCAACAGAACCAAAAAATCTGGGCCCAGGGGTCTTTTCTGAGGCTTATACTACAACCAAGGACCATGCATGGAGATAACCTAGAATCCCTGCTCAGACGTAGCCCATGGCAGCTCAATATCTAAGTGGGTTCCCTAGTAAGGGGAACAGGGACTGTCTCTGACATGAACTCAGTGGCTAGCTCTTTGAATTCCTCCCCCTAATGGGGGAGCAACCTTGCCAGGCCACAGAAGAGCACAATGTAGCCAGTTCTGATGAGACTAGATAAGCTCAGGGTTAGAGGGAAGGGGAGGAGGACCTCCTCTATCCATGGACTTGGAGAGGGGCATGGGAAGAGATGAAGGGAAGGGATTGAAGGAGAGAGGGGGCTACAGCTGGGATACAAAGTGAATAAACTGTAATTAATATAAAAAATATTTAATTAAAAAAAGTTCAGTTTGTGCTTTTTAAGACCATTTGATTCCCTGAATCCTAACCCCCAAGTGCTTTCACTTCTGACTTAATACAGTTCCGTTAGCAGCAGAGTTCTGCAGTCATACAATATTTGAATATTAATCCTGAAGCCAGAATATGTTAGAAATTGTACTTGGAAAATGTCAGTCCTTAAATGCATCCCAGAGAAAGGCACAATTTTCTGACAAGAAAACTGAAGCTTAGAAATTAATGTGTTGGGAAAAAAAATCTAACTCAAACCAACTCTAAGTGTATGTATGTGTGTGTTTGTGCATGTGCGCATACATGTGTGCATGTGTGCATACATGTGTGCATGTGTGCGTGTGCATGCTGTTTCCTTGTTTGGGGGAAAGGTCTTAAATGTCTAAGGTTGGCTTTGAATTTGCAATCCCTCTGCTGAAAGCTACATTAACTGGGTGTGCCCTGCCTACAAAAGTCTTGATCACCTTGCTATACACTAGATTGCAGTGAGGGAAGAGATCATCTGTGTCAAGGCAAGAGACACCAGTTGCAAAACCTACTGCACTTAATTGTTTACCTATATCATTTTTCAAACGTATCCTCCAAGCAGAGAAATATCATCACAGCAAGATGAACCTTGAGTAAGTCTTTTCCACAGAGACATGTGCTGTAGATATAGCACATTTGCTTATGGGTGAAAAAATATGCTGAAAAAGCAGCCCTACTGACCTAACTGAATTCTGACTCTAAAACTTTTTACTCCAGGTTTAAGAAAATTCAGCATGCCAGAAAATATTAGTACAACTAAACACACTTACCACACTGTCAGTAAACTGTGCTGAGAACAAGCCAATGACTCACATTCCTCTTACCAAAGAATTTTACAAATGGAAACAGAACAAATGATCATGCATGGCTTTAACACAGGTAACACAAAGAAATACCATGCCATAATCACTTAAAGCATTTGACAATTTACCAACAGAAAATTTACCTCTTTGGAGGGGCTAGCGGCAGATGTGAATATTGTCATCCAATAGGACCATACAAACATAACAAAGAACAGATGAAAAGCCACAAGGTAAATAACCGTCTTTCCTGGTAAATAAAAACAAATAACATTTCATTGAGTCAAGATAAAAACAAGAAAATGGATTACATTAAAACAGTACGTGGGTCACAGACTTAATTTAATAAAAACTTTCACTTAAATATCAAATATATAAACTCCTTTATCTATATGACACAACAGTAAGAAATATTAGGAAATGGTTTATCTTATTTTAGAGTGTAAAGTTAAAAAAGTTTACTTATAAACCATAAATTTATGAGTAAAGGCTACATTTGGTGAGATTGATTACATTCAGTTGCTAAGGACATAAACTAAATACACCTTTGAACACCTCCCTCTACCTTCTGAGTTCTGGGGTTAAGTGTGTCATCACACCTAATTGGGTTTTGAATTCTTAAAAGAGAGTTTTGACAGGCTGGCCTTGAACCTACTATATAGTCCAAGATGGCCTGGAACTCATGACCCTCCTGCCCCTGCTTCTCCTACACTAAGACAGAGTGCTAGTATAGTAAGTGTGCACACATAGCTGGCCGCTCACTGTAACTTTAAGTTTTCCTTAAATGTTAATTTTCTAACTTAAAAATTACTTCAAAGGATTCGTCACTACTATGAACATTAAACCAAGGGAAATTTAAAAACAAAAAGGAAAAAAGTTTTTACTATTACCACAAAAAAAAAAAAGAATATATTTCAGTATTTCAATTCCTGTCTGCTTAGAAAGAATATTCTGAAATGTATTCTTTTGTTCAACATAGGGTAACAAGAAAAAGGTAGCCACTGTGATTTTCTTTCCCAAGTAGATCAGTTTCATGTTTGACATCTGGGCTCTAACTATCAACTCACTGATATGTTATTAAGCCTTTTGTTGTGTTCTGTAGTTTTTCTTTTTGAAACATGTAGGATTGGTTTTTATAAGAAGCAAGAACCACTGACCTGGGCTGAACTCTGTCTGTGTGTATGTGTGTGTGTGAAATGTTTCACTCATATATTCTGAAGATAAGCTTGAACTTCTCATTTTTAAAGTCAGATTAAATGTCATTTCTTCCACGGAAGTCCACTCCATTCTCAGAATTTACTTTTCACAGGGCATTCCTCTCTATAACTCATATTTCAATAATTATTTCAATAATGTCAGTTGCTTAGAAATCACACAGAGGCATTCTTCTGTCACTGGAGCTCAGTATAGCAAGGCGATCAAGACTCGTGTAGGCTGGGCATGTGGCAGCACACTCCAACCAATGTGTAGTCATATCAGCTACTCCAGTTCCATTTCCTACGGACAGCCTCGTAGCATACGACACCTGCTTTCTTTCTAACCCTATGAGTGCAAGCATGGAGGCTCCAAGAATTCACTATCTTGCTTAATGTCACATGTTGTATAAAATCTTAATGCCAGAACTGAAATTCACAACTGCTTAATAAGAATCCAAAGTTCTTCACTTTATTAACATTGTTTTTCTCTACTTCCTAAGCCAGCATTCAACTAGTCAGTCCTACTTCTGTGCCATTATCTGAATTCAAAATAAAATCCTTCTGTATTTAAAGTACTCTTTCTTTTCACTTCCACTAATACTGTTATCTATGTGAAAAATTCTGGTTTCTCAATAAGTGCATTTCTCTATACTGTCCATTCCCTCCAGTCAAACCTCATGTTCCAAGCTGTGGACTCAAAAACACTGCTTCATTGGTGTTTTTCTCTGGAAACCTCCTTCTCATTTGGGGACCTCCTTCTCTGACACCAGCTCTGAGGCCATTTACTGGCTGAAGTGGTGTTTCACCAGCACTTCCTGTATTCACTTTTTACCCACATCAATTAACAGCTTTAATGCAGAGAGTAACACCAAAGCACTTTAAACTTCTTAATTACAACTAAGACTAGCATAAACAGACTCTTGAACTGTTCTTTTTAACAAATAAGATTAACTATTATTACAAAATAACTTCAAATTTCACATGACTAATATGTAGTAAAATAGGTGGTTCCTTCAGAATCCTAGAGTGAACTTTATATAGAAAAAGAACATCAACAAACAGATACTCTCTGAGACAACTCTCACGAGTGATGATTTAGGTCTGGTTATATTCTGACTTTCCAAGTGACTAATTTTTGCACAACTATATTGGAAAGGATCTGTGTTTTGTTTTTGTTGTTATTTTTAGTGTGATCTCAGACCAACTCTGTTAAGTCTTCAACAATTTGATTAGAGTTGAAGGAAGTGCTAGGATTTTAAGAAACTAAAGCAACAGCATTGTCTAAACAATTCCTAACATAAATTTGTTAGCCACATCTTACACTGTTCTTTGAACATTTATTATTCCTTTAGGAAGTTTCTACTCTCTGTGCACACAAACAAAATGGTTTGCTTTAAAATACATTCTCAGTTAAATAAAGTTAGCACAATGCCTGGAATATAACTAACTGATAACTAAGAAAAAGTAAGAGAAAATATTGCTTTCAGTTAAATTCAAATTCATATGATTTGCTTTGTTTTGTCTTTGGAGGGCTAAGGACTATGCGGGATCTTGGTCATGTGTGGATGTTAGTAGCCTACTACTGAGCTGCCCTTCAATCTCAGTCTCTCTGTTTTTTGAGACAGGGTTTCTCTGTGTAACCTTGGCTTTGTAGACCAAGCTGGCCTTGAACCCTGAGAAATCCCCTTGCCTCTGCCTCCTAAGTGCTGGGATCAAAGGCATGTGCCACCATCACCTGGCACCCTTTAGTTCTTGATTTTGGGGTGTCAAGGTCTTGCTACGTAATTTGGGTTGATTCTAAACTTACTGTGTAGACCAGGTTAGCCTGAAACTCACAAAGCTCTCAGTCTTAATCTCCCAAGTGCTGAGGTTACAGACATGGTCCACCATGCACAGCAATGTGATTGTTAAAAGGCAAACTAATAGTTACAGATATGAAAGTGGACTGGCAAGATGGCTCAGCAGGTAAAGCACTCACCAAACTGAGTCTGGCCCGCACAGTGGAAGCAGAGACCAACTCCCAAAAGTTATCCTCCAATCTACTCATGTGTAGATGTGTGCACGCACACACAATGCGGAAAAGAAATATAGAAAGTAAAGTCTTTGCAAACAAACAAATCTTTGCAAACAAATCAAAGCTCTAAGAAAAATCTAAATCTAAATCTATAAATCAAAAAGTCTGTATTCAAAAATCACCTACAATTCAATGTTTTATATAAGATAGCCTTTAATACAGGGGAGGAGGAGAACAAAAACTCTTTAAGACATAATAATACAAATGAGAACTTTAAAAAACTAATGTCAAGGCTGAGCAGATGGTCGATGCCTGTGACACCAGCATTTGGAGGCTGAGCATGTTATATCTATAACTTCACTGTTTGAAGGCAAAGGCAGGTGGATATCAAGTTCAAGATAGAAAGCAAGTCCCTGCAAGCCTGAATTACACAAAAGACCCTGCATTAAAATATATAAACAAATCTTCAGAAATTCCCTGCATTTTGTATGTATGCTTTCAACACACGTAAAAATAATTATGAATTGTAGAAAGACAGGGCTACCAAGACTGAATCTATGCTTCTTCTGTTGCTGAAAATTAAGACTTAAGAGCAACTTCAATCATGCATGACTATCTCCAGTAATAAGGATAAATACTAGGCTTGGTGGCACAAAACTTCAATCCCAGCACTGAGTAGGCAGAGGCAGGCAGATCTCCGAGTTCTGAACCAGACTGGTCTACAAAGTGAGTTCCAGAAAACCAGAACTACACAGAGAAACCCTGTTTCGAAAAGCCAAAAATAAAAATAAATTAAAAAAAATAACTGCTGGCTGTTCAAAATTTTACTTCAATGGTACTCCTGAAGTTTTTACTCTAGTGAAATTCTTAGAAAAGATTTTTCCGTCTGGGTGTTGCTTGGTCATTATAAACTTTTTATTCCCTTGACCTAATAATACAAATGTCAAATCTGGTTGATTAAACAGCTGTGAGTAATAATGTGCTATTTTAAACAAATATATAAACAATAGAACCACCCAAGGAGCAGACATTATGAAAGTAGACCTCCCCTCAGGCCAGTGAAGCCTGCATTAGAACTGAACAGGTAGCGCTGAGGAACACGGCAGAAATACATGAATTTACACAAACTATGGGTACTAGGAGCCCTAGCAAAACATGGCTATGTTAATCATTTCTGATACTCAAGAGTTCTCTGTCTTTTTAATTAATCAAAAGTTAAATATACATATTTCCTTTCAGGAAAACAAAAAACATTTTATCCCCACCAAATAAAAAGTACATTGTTACAACTGAGATTCTACTTGACATGAGACTAAGAGTGTCTTACCGTTTTCTCCTTTTCGATAAATAGTAACTAGAACAGAAAAAAAAAATACAAGTAAATATACTTTATACATGAGGCTTATTTTACATTGAATATTTACTTTAATTTTATTTTTATAAACTTCAAAAACATTCTTTATCTTCAACAATGTAACTACTTAAATTTTAGGTGTGTTGACGGATCTCTTTAGCGCTTTCTTTAATCCTACAGCAGAACAGCACTATTCTTTTTGTTAGACTACAGTACTCCATACCAACCTCTTTCTGAAACTGTACTCAGAATAAAATCTTTTGGGCCTGGAAGATGAGTCAGCTAGTGAAGTACTGACTGAAACACACAAGGACACACCTTGGTCCCCAGCACCAAGTGCGGGGGTACACATGTAATCCTAATCCTGGGTATGTGGTTGCAGGCAAATCCCTGGGGGGCCGGCCAACCTAGGTTAGACAATCAGCAGCATCCAAGACGGGGTATTAGAGTAACACATCTGGACAAGGCTGGATGGGAGGAGAGCACAAAAAAACCCCAAGATAGACAGTTCCTGAGGGAAGACATCCAAGATTCACCCCTGGCTCACACACACATTTCCTTTTAACCGGCGTACAGTAATCATATATACTTGGGGAAATACGTAACAATTCATGTACGTATGCAAAGATCTAGCACATGAAAATTACAGCAAGCCACAACTGGTCAAAATGCAAGGTACACATACAAAATAACACGCCTAAGGCTCAGGGCACACTTCAGAAGAGGGAGAAGTATGTTAGAGCCAGTGGACCAAATAAAAACACCATCACTACAGCTGAGTCAAAAAATCTACTGGGACAAATGGATCTGAGGTAGGCAAATAGGTCATTTAGCCTAGGACTGTATTTGGTTTGGATTATGCACACATCTCTTGTAATAATACACTTGGCAGCCTAGCTCCTTCATCTGCACATTCTATGCACACACATTCCTCTCCTAAAAATGCACCTAGCGACCACTGAACCCCCACATCAGACTAAACAACCTCATCTTCCCTCCTAGTAACAACCGAACTTGGTTTCTATTCAAATGTGTTCCTAATATATCTGAGTAAGAATAACTGGTTTTGGTGCATGCTGTGAGTCCTGGGAGAATCCACTATTTATTACCTTATGCTTACATAGTATTGGGTATGTATACAATTAAAATCTCAATATGAGAAATGACACACATGGAGAAAAATGATATGACCCATCATCAAAACAGAACTGCCTCACTATTCCCCTTGGCAGCCAAATCACTCTTGAACCCTTAGTATTCACTCACATGGCCCAGCATCAGTCCTGACAGAATAACCCTCTAGGACAATCTTCCTCATCAGTTTTCTTCTTCTTTTCCTTCTTTTTGTTTTTTTGAGACAAAGTTTCTCTGTGTAACAGTCCTAACTGTCTTCAATTCACTCTGTAGACCAGGCCGGCCTCAAACTCAGAGAGATCCATCTCTGTCTCCTGAGTGCTGGGATTAAAGGCATGTGCCGCCACCACTACCCAGCCTATTTTTCTTTGAATTAAATGATCTTGCTACTTCTGTAAATCGGTGAGTCCAGTTTCAAATATTCAGATAAGTGATGGAAAACACCCAACCCAAATTAAACGGGTAACTACCTAGAAAAACAATTATCATCAGTGCTTTCTCAGCCTCTTGGCTAGGAAGAGGTGTGAACTGTCCAAGTCGCTCTTCACAAAAGTGGTTTACTACTCTCGTTACACATTTCCATACATAGTTTTGTCATGTTTGTGTCTTTAAAAAGCCTCCTTGGAGTTGGAGAGGTGGCTCAGAGGTTAGGAGCTCTTCCAAGGGACGTGGGTTCAGTTCCCAGCACCCACATGGCAGCTCAGAGCCATCGATAACTGCAGTTCCGGGGGATCTAATGCCCTCTTCTGGCACTGCATGCACATGGTGCAAAACATACAAGCAGACAAAACATCTATACACAAAAATATTTTTAAAGCCTTCTTGGTTTGGGTAGTTTATATATAGATATACCTTATGGATGAACTAGGGAAAATAGTCATCTTTATACTACTGTTTGACATTCCATGAATATGCTATCTCCATTTTAAATTCTTATCCCATCAGTATACAAAATGGTATATATTTATTAGAATCATTCCTAATCTTTTGTTTTTGATGTTATTAAAAAACTGTTACTAGAAATAGAAATGAGTTTTGCTGACCTTCTATCCTGTCATCTTGCTAAATTCACGTTTAGTTCTAGAGGCTTTTTTAAAGAGTCGTTGGGATTTTCTAGTAAATGAGAGTCTAGTACATCAACAGGTCACATCCTTTTCTATCTGTGATGTATTTCTACAGTTTATGTGCTTTTAAAAAATTGTTTTGTGTATTCAAATGTTTTGCCTGCACATATGTCACTGGAGTTAATATCCTCTGGAGCTGGAGGTATGGATGGCTGTAAGCATTCGTGTGGGTACTGCGGATTGAAACTGGGCCCTCTGAAGAGCATCCAATACTCTTTAAGCACTGAACCATCTCTCCAGCCCATTATGTATGCCTTTTCTGTTTCTGTTTGAGGCAGGGTTTATCTAGTCTGGGCTGAACTAAGAACTCAATGTGAAGATCAGGCTTACCTTGAATTCAACAAATCCTCCTGCCTCTGCATCTCAGGTGCTGGGATTTAAAAGCCTGCACCACCATGCCTGGCCTGAGTAAGCACTTTTATCTCATAAGCTTATACTTATGTTTCCTTCCTTCCCTCCTCCTTTCTTTTTCTTTTTGGTCAAGACAGGGCTTCTTTTTGTAGCCTTGGCTATCCTGGACTGGCTTTATAGACCAGGCTGGCCTCAAATTCACAGACATCCTCCTGCCTCTGCCTCCCCAGTGCTAGGATTACAGGTGTGCAGTACCATGCCCAGTAGTCATATTTTCAATTAAAATTCATGCCTATAGTTTTTGCTTTTTCCAGAGTTCTCTTGTGACCCAAGCTGGCTTTGAACACTCTATACAACTGAAAAGAAATACTGAGAAGTCCATCAGGAGGATCAGAGTTAAACTTTGGTTTTTGTTTTTTTATGTTTTTTGGGGGGGGGGGTACTAGGGGGTTCGAGACAGAGTTTCTCTGTGTAGTCCTCGCTGTCCTATAACTCATTCTATAGATAAGACTGGCCCTGAATTCAGATATCTGCCTGTCTCTGCCTCTCCAGTGCTGAGATTAAAGATGTGTGCCACCGCTCAGCCAGAATTGTAATAACCCTTGTAGAATTTTTAGTGCTCCTAGAGCTGTGGGGGAAAGGAAGGTAAAAATGCTGACTTATTGTAAGAAAGGGTTCAAGGTGGGTATGGTGGTGCATGCTTTTAACCCTATCACTCCAGAGACAGGCAGGCTAACCAAGACCATGTTGCAAAAACTTTACATTCTTTTAAGAATGTAAGAAGATCCTGACTGGTTTCAGTCTAAGTGTTTTCAAATTCTTGGTACTGCAGGGTAATTTTACAGTCTGCACTTATAAATGAACACTAGCATCTTTTATGTTTATAAGCCATTTTCATTTTTTCCTGTTAACTATTCATGTCTATCCATTGCCATCTTTGCTTATCAGATTTGGCAATTCTGAACTATATATAGTGCAAGGGGCTTTCACTGGTGTCTCCTTGCAGATTATTCACTTAGTTTCTTCTATTTTCATTTTTTTTTTATTTAGAGTAGACCCACTTTGAAAAGCCAATTCCAATGGCAGCAAAAAGTACCAGGTGAACCTTAAAAAGCTATAGTAGCAGCAAGTGTTAAAAATGAAGGTAGTTGCAGGTTCCAGCGGATGGAGCTCCTACTGGCCAATTTAAATAACAAATATTAGATTACAATTCGTAAGCTGGGACTCAGGGCAGCATGCTGACAGTAACAAATGCATCAACTAAATAGGAAGGCTGGACCAGCAAGTTGGCTCAATGAGTAAAGGCATTTGTGACCTAACATGCCAAAAACAGTGGACCACGAACACACACACAAATATATAGGAAGATAAATCATCCTGTTGATAAAATTGCAGTTAATAAATATTGACAAAATTATAACATTAGAAAATCACTATTTGGCCAGGTGTGGTGGCATACACCTTTAATCCAAGCACTCAGGGAGGAAGAGGCAGGCAGATAGCTATAAGTTCAAGGCTAGGCTGGCCTACAGAGTGAGTTCCAGGACAGCCAGAGCTGTTACACAGAGAAATCCTATCACAAACAAACAAACAAAGTAGATGAATCAATCAATCAATACATAAATAAATGAAATCACCATTTGGTGACTATTGCTTTTTCAAGCAAGAATCTTCAAAGGATGCTAAAAGGAGTCCAATGAAAATATCAAAAAGAATAGATAATTTACAGTTTCCAAGTGCTTCCATATATGATACCTGCCTTAGGTTGGGTTCTGTGGAATCCAATGTTGTGCTGGGTTTTTTTAATGTTACTTTACTTTGTCAACTTGACATAACTAGACTAATATGAGATGAGGAAACCACAACTGAGAAGCTGTCTCTGTAGGACTAAGCTGTAGTAAGTCTGAGGGACATTTCCCTAAGTAGTAATTTCTGAAGGAGCTGAGCAAGGTGATAAAGGTGTTCTTCATTGGGCCTCTGCTTCTGTTCCTGCCTCTGACTTCTTGCTATGATGGATTCTGATGTAGATGTGCAAGCCAAATAAGCTCTTTCCTCCCCAAGTTGCTTTTGGTCATGGTGTTTATTTCATCACAGCAACAGAAACACTAAGGCATAAGGCAGGTGCTGAGAATGAACTTGAAGTGCAGGCTATCTTCTAGGGGAAACGTAACAGGACAAAAAGTAAAGCGGAACAGAGGCAAGGCAGCACTCCTAACTGCAGCATAGGATTCACAGAGACAACACAGGGAATAGCTCAGCTCCACCGCGCTCAGGCACGCCAAGCAGGCTGCACCAGGAAGGATGTGACCTTGGGTAAGGCAAGTCACTCTCAAAGAGCTTGGCTGCAGCCTGCTGACCACACTTGCCACAGCAGTGTAGCAAGTCCTTCCTCAAAGGCAAATCTGCATAGTCTACCAGACCACCAAGAAAAAGAAAAGCTGCACCTTTAGTATATGAAAAGCCTGGCAAAAACCATCTCCTGAATGGTGAGCAAAGCTACAATCACACTGCAGCACTCCTGCTCGTCCAATCATGAGGAAACTTCTGATAAACCCAAACTGAAGGGCATCCTTACAGGGCATGCCTGCTTTTTAAAAATGCCACAGTTAGATTTTAGATCAAGGCTAAAGAAGAACAGCTATAATATGTAAGCCCTTATTTTCATTATCTGCAGTGCTGTGGATCAAACCAACGGTCTTGCAAATGCTCACAACTGATTTTGTTGTATGAGATGGGGACTCACTGTGTAGTAGAGACTGGCCTTGCACTCACTACAAAACCCACAACTCTAACTGCTCTTGAACTCACAATCTTCATGTCTCTGTCTGAGTGCCGAGACTGCAGGCATGGACTACCCGGCCCATCTTTAGTGTGTAACCTTGA
Source organism: Pachyuromys duprasi (assembly GCA_028658305.1). Classification (NCBI taxonomy): domain Eukaryota; kingdom Metazoa; phylum Chordata; class Mammalia; order Rodentia; family Muridae; genus Pachyuromys; species Pachyuromys duprasi. Next base: position 5,912,302 of record CM053745.1, on the reverse strand, counting down.
CTGGATGGTGGAAGAGGAGGAAGGAGGAAGTTATGCTGTTTGCAAAAGTGGGGGCTCAAGTAGAGATAATCGCATTATGAAAATTAAGCTAATGAAGAAAGACAATGTCTTTCATTTCAGGTTCAAACGTAACAGTAAAAATAAACTGGGGTAAAAGGGGAATGAGCAATGTGACGTCAGACGCATACAAATACAATATACATGCAGAAAAGCTTGGGGAAAACAACCTTAATATTTACAGTGAAAGGGCTTGGCATGCACAGCTAACTCTCCAACATTCAGGAGACAATGGCTGGAGGGCACCCTAAGGGAAAAACAGCAGCATGCAGAAAATCTGGGTGAGGTTACATGGAATTCTTCATATTCTTCTTCCTAGTGAAAGGCCAGGCCTTAGCTCAGTAGAACTGTGCTTGCGAAGCAGGCACCAGGCTTTAGCTTCGGCCTCAGCTCCTCAAAAGACAAGACAGATAATAGATAACAATCAAGGTAAACACACACACGGAAAAGGAGATTTGACCAGAGTGTAATCACATCCTGGAACAGCGAGGCTGATCTTCTCTCGCCTGCGGCCCCATCTTTTTCTCCATGATCTGAGGTTCTACCTTTACCATATTCCAAATTTTTATAAGTATTGTTTATTTCTAATACTGCATTCTGTTCCACTGCCAATGTATTTGCCTATTCACTGAATATATATTTTAAAACATATCATTTTGGAGCAGTTTTGGATGCCCAACAAAAAAACTAGGAAAAAGCAAAGTTGTCATGTGCCCCTCACTGCCAACTAATTATAGATACTGGTTTTGAATCTGGTGAAGATCAGGGTGTAGCAGTGCACAACTTTATCCCCACTACTCAAGAGGTAGAGGCAGGCTGGTCTCTGTGAGCTGGAGGACAGGTTGGTCTACATAATGAGTTCTACGTAATGGGCTACACAGTAAAAGCCTGTATTTCTGTCTTTCTTGAGGCCATGTTGTTAAGAGCAGGAGAAACTCCCAAGGTAAAAATGGAATCTTGACCTGGGTGGAGACCTAACATTCAAGCTGGGCTGGTTCAGTCACTGGCCAAGGGCCCAACCCACTCACTTTAAGCCATGCCAGAGAGACAGAAGAAATGATTAGTTCTTTAATGAGATACTCAACTTTTGTTTTCCAGGATCCTTGTGGGATTTACAGGTGGCAGGCATACAGTAGGGTCTTTACATCTCCCAACTTTTCTGATTCTCCAGAGGCAGACCTTTTCTTGTTTCCTCATTCCTTAGCCAGCTTGATAAGTCAACACTCTTTGGCTCAACACTCTTGGCTTCCTGAGCCTTTCTTGTAGCCCTGTTATCTGCTCTCCATTTGCCTCCTCCAGGTGGCTGCTGAGGTTTATAGCCTGCCGGCCTTGTTGTTTCTCTTCCAAACATTAATCAATTTTGTCCTTGTGTTTTTGAGTCCATTCTTGAATTCTTTTATTGATGGGACTAAGAACCCCAAAGGGGAGCCCCAATTTCCTCTGTATCACTTTCTTAAAATTCACTGAGCATACTGGAAGGGAATTGGGACTGTGAAGAAGAGGCTTCATACCCCTGATCCTGACTGTAAAGATTCAATCTAGGACGCTGGAGAGAGGGCTCAGAGGTTAACAACACTGTCAGCTCTTCCAGAGATCCACCACTTGGTGGCTCCCAACCATCTACATGAGATCGGATGCCCTCTTCCGGCATGCAGGTGTACATGCAGATAGAGCACTTGTGTGACATAAATACATCTTTGAAAGATTCAGTCTAGCTATCTGGAAGCTGGCAAAGGACTAGAATAAGGGCAAGATATGAAAGGTCCCTCCACAGTTTTGATCTCAGCACTTATGAGTCAGACGGAGATGCAGATGCAGATGCAGACGGAGCTCTTGTTAACTCAAGGCCAACCTGATCTACATAGACGACTCCAGACTAGCCAGAGCTAGACACTGAAAGCCTGTTTTAAAACAACAAAAAGCTTGTGTATGTCATATTTATTATGGTCATTGTCTCTTTCAGGGTGTCCACTGCTGTGGTGAAACACCATAACCAAAAGTAACTTGAGGAAGAAAGGGTTTCTGTGGCCTACACTTCCACATCAGTCTATCACTGAAGGAAATCGGGACTAGAAATCAGACAGGGCAGAAGCCTAGAGGCAGGAGCTGATTACAGATGCCAGGAAGGGGTGCTGCATATTGGCTTGCTTTCTTATAGAACCACGCCCACCAGTGCAGGGATGGCACCACCCACAATATGATGCATCCTTCCCCCACCAATGGAAAAAAATGTCCTATAGGCAAGCCTACAGCCAGATCTTACGGAGGCATCTTAATTGGGGTTTCCTCCTCTCAGATGACTTTAGGCTATGTCAATTTGACAATAAACTAGCTAGTAGAGTCATAATGAGTTTCTAAATACTTACAGAAAACATATCGGTTATCCCTTGAAAAACCAAAATACAGGCTGAGCATGGGACACAAGCCTACAACCCCAGCACTTAGGAAGGAGGACTACAGTGAATTTGAGGCCACCCTGGACTACAAAATCAGGCCCTTCTATCAAAATTAATAAAAAGTTAAAAGGCCAACCACTACAAAATCCTGTTTGTTTTAAAATGTTAATTTTCAAGATCTGGATCTCTATCTTACAAAAATCTATCCTGAAGCAGTCACTTTTACTCTTGACCTCTTATCTCAGTATTTAAGAGTAGGTGCTTCTCTGCTCAGGAACACCCAAATTTGCACTGCTCCCATGTCTACAGGAAGAGTATGAGGAGCTAACCATCTTTAAACTGCACATGACAGGGACATGGGCTCCTTTCCTTAGACAGTACATATAATCCTGACATTAACAGCAGCTTAACAAAAACTGGCATTTTTGCAATATAATCTTCAAAAAAAAATCTAGCTAAGAAAAAGTTATGAAAACTGGGTGAAGAGTTCCTGTTCTTTCTAAAAACAAAAGGACAGAAATATAATTTAAAAACAAAAAAACCACTAGGCTGGTATACATCTTTAATGCCAGTATTCAGGAGGCAGATGCAGGAGTATCTCAAGTTCCAGTACACAGTGAGACTAGCTCAAAAGATAACAAAATTAGGCCAGAGCAGGGTTCTCTACAACAATAGCAAGTGCTCTTAACCACGGGACATCTTCCAAGCCCTGTGAGAGTTCTCTTGCCTCATTAAAACTGTGAAGATGTTGTGAAAGACAGATATACGCTCAGAAATTACAGTCCCTCTTCCTACGTCTCTACTTGAAGTTTGCCCGCTCCTTGGACAAACCACACAGCTCTTCTAAAGGTTTTCTTAGAAGTAAAATAAAAGGGCTGAATTATATCATCAACTAAAACTCAAACTTGTAAGTGCTATACTCTGTTCTCTCAAGAATGTACACATGTCTACTCCCACTGAAGGCAGGGTCCTGACAAACGCTGGGAACCTGGGAAAAGGGCCGCCTTAGTTTGGGATGTACTGAGTGGCACAGGGAAGGCTCTAGGCTTGAACTCCAGGATGGCAAGCAAGCAAGCAAACCACGTTATCTACATCAGTATTCTCAAATATCAGCTTTGAGAAGGAAAAAAAAAAATTAAAGGGGAATTCCAATCCAAAACAAAAACCCAGTGTTATTCCTGGTGCTTAACTTCTCTATCACACTGGGAAAGGCAGCAGCTTAGATGAATCACTTCCTAATCAGTTTTGTTCTCAGTAATGTCTTTCCACAAGGCTGGGAGTCTCACTTCCTACATCTGTAGACACAACTGTGTTCTGAGACACTGGGAGAAAGAGGGCGGCGGGAATGCTCCCTCTGTGCCCATCAACACACAGCATTTCTCTATTCACATTCATCTCCCTTTACTTGGAGACACAGTGGGTCAAGGCTTACCGCCAAGCCTGATGACCCATTCAACCATCCCCTTCCCCCAGATTAGAAACCAACCCCCAAAAGTCAGACTCTACAGACAGACACATAAAAATGAAATGTAAAAAGAATGGGATTGACAAGATAACAGTTAACTGGACTTTTTATCTCACTGTGGGTATTTTGAATAAAAACTATTTTCAAAAAACCCCAAAACAACACTATTTTCAAGTTAAGCTGTGCAATCTGAACCTAATTCACCTGTTTAGTGTTCCTTCAGGAACTTCAAAACTATAAGGGCGAAAGGTGTGAGGGGTGTGTGTGTGTTGGGGGCAGGTTAGCAGGGCTGGGGGCTGGCATGCCTTTAATCCCAGCAGAGGCAAGCGAATCTGAGTTTGAGGCCACTCTGGTATACAGAGCAAGTTCCAGGACGGCCAGGGCTACATTGAGAGACCCAAAATTTTTGTCTCAAAAATAAAACAAACAGAAAGAAAACATTTAAATCTAGTCAATTCTAATTTAACAATTTTGGTAGTCAAACATTTTGGTAGTCAAAAAGATGATTCTAAATCATTACATTCAACAAAATTACTATTTGGAAAGGCGTTCCATTAATTAATTCATTCTGAGCCTAACTGTAGAGATAACTGTCCTAAAACATACTGCTCTATTTGGGCCAGTGAGGGGGCTGAGTAAAGCAGCTGGCATGCAGGCTTGACGACCTGAGTTAATCTTAGGAACCTACATGAAGGTGGAAGGAGAAAACCGCCTCAGACCTCCACAAGTGAGCCTTAGCCCTTATGTACCCTTGTATGTCACACACACACAATAATTACTTTTTGTTGTTGTTCTGAGACAGGGTGTCCCTACACACCTGTTTGTCCCAGAACTCACTATGTACACGAGGTTGGCCTCTAAGTCAGAGATAGCCTGCCTCCCTAGTGCTAGGGTTAAAGCCCCAGCTCTTTTACTCTGAGACAGGGCCTCACTATGTAACACAGGCTAGCCTGAATCTCAGCTTCCCAAGAGCTAAGATGGCAGGTATACACTCTGTTTCTTCTAAATCAAATGTTACAAGGAGCAAAGTAATTTAAAAATCTGCCGCAAACTTGAGCTACTGCAGGGCCTTCTATGTACATAGTACTTGGTTTAGAGCTGGCCAAATCCAGAGGCACAATTGAGGCCTAGACTCCACCATTTTCAAGTGATCAGTTTTGTTTTGTTTATCCATTCTTGTATTTACCTCATATACCTTTCCCCAAATGATATCTGTCCTTCTGATAACTGTAGACTCGGTCTGGAAATTAAAACCGCACCATTTTGGGGAGGCCAAGGGGACTGCTTTTTCTTAGGTTTTCATTTGATAATACTGGGGTGAGGCAAGCACAGAAACAGGCCAGATGGTATAAAACATATACTCAAAGCATACAGCAATTATTCAGTATCGCAGACACAGTAATGGCCTCAGGCGTCTTGATGACAAGGAAATTTCCTTCCACATTAAGGACAAGCTATTTGAACCAATAGATTAAGTCCTTAAGTGTAATGTGCTGCTAATCATTCCAGGAAATCAGGTAAGAAGAATATGGTAAAAATTAAAGAAGGTACACAGCAAAAGAAAAAATAAAGCAAAACCCAAAAACTAAAGCTATAAAGAAACACAGACCTCCAAAATAAACAGCCCAGAAAAAAACCAAATTGAGCTATGTATGCACCTCTCGTTCATCTCAAAACAACATTTTGTGTATGTCTAGCACTGAGACTCGAAAGGAATATTAAAAAGGGTCCAACAGCCCAAGCCAGAGGCTGACGCTCCCGGTCTGAGCCCTCACTGCAGACCTCGGAGACACACCTCCTCCCAGGACCCGTGCTCTTCAGATTACGCGCTTCTTCTCGCGCAGTTTGGAGACCATCTGAGAGAAAAAGATTTCTTTGTTGTGTGTGTGTGTTTAAGCCAAATTGACCTCTCAAGCCGTCTCTGAAGGGCGATTTCTCCATTTCCAAAGGGAAGGCCTTTGTGAGCATTCCGTCACAGAAGGGTAGGAGCCCCACGGCGACCGCAGCTACCCGGAAGCTGGGGACGTGGGCGGCTCTCAGGCCCGAACCCGGGACCCCACAAGCAGCGAGGCGCGGGCCGGAACCCCTGCACAGGGCCCCGCCAGCCGCGATCCTCGGACGTGGGTCCCCCCGGCGGGGAGCCGCGGGCCGGAACCCCCCGACACGGAGCCCACCGGCCCGGGAAGCGCAGGCCAGGCCCACGACCGCCCCTCGGGGCTAACAACGGGGCGCCGCGGCCTCGCCTGCCCACCGCGGCCCGGCCCGCCGCCCGCGCCTCCCGTACTCACACACGCACAGCTCCACCACGTACGCGTAGTAGGACCAGACGACCACAAAGGTGATGAAGAGCACCGGAACCCAGCCCACCACGCGTTGACAGCAGCGCCAGAGCGTCCAGGGCGCCATGTTCCTCCGGTGGCCGCCTGGTTCCGCTTCCCAAGATTCTGAAGAGCGCCAAGACGCCCCCGGTTCCGACGCCAGCTCCGACGACCGCGAGGCGCGGCTGCCGCGAGGAAAGGCGAAGGGCGACGCCGAAACTCCGCCCCTCCGGGCGCCCGGCCCGGGCCCGCCCCCGCCCCGCATCCCGGCGCTCCGCCCCTAGCCCCGCGACTTCTCCCCGTAGTGGGTGGGGCTTCTCGGCAGGAGGAGGCGGGGCCTGCGTCTTGGGCGGGGCTTTTGCTCAGGCCCGCCCACGGGACTTGGGCGGGGGCCTGGGTGGAAAAGGGGAGAGTGCTAAGGACAGTGCGGGAGGCCACTCAGGACTGGATGGTGAGAGGGATGAATGCTTAGCCGCCCCTGAGTGCCTTGGGTCGCTGTCTGTATATAACTTCCCCTGGCGTCTTTATGGAAGGCCATGCCTCGCTCCAGCGTGCAAAAGAGAAAAGTATTATATATGTTAGAATATAAGACTCCTATGACTCTGAGGTGTCTCCAATGCAGACTCCCTGACAAAATCTGGTCCTCATCTTGCCCTTCCCTTGGTAGGTGACAGAGATTTAAGGTGGAAGCCATATACAGCCGGTAAGTTTGATTTGGAGCCCATATTTAAGGTTGCATTGTGAAAGCGGGATATAGAAACAGCCCTGTTCCGGCGCTGACTTTTCAAGAATTTATTTACAGCTGGAGATTGCTAAACCATGATTGTAATCTTAGTAGAATCTAGAAGCCTTGTCATGAAGCATCATAAAGAATGACTATTAGAGATCATTTCAGCCGTTTTTTAAAAATAGTACATTTATTTAATGTATGTGGATGCACATGAAGCACTGCTCACGTCGGGGAATGCTCTGAGAATAATTTACTGGAGTGATTACTTCACCTATGGGTTCCTAGGTCATGATTTTTTCCATGTGAGTACTGGGATTAAACTCAAGTCAGGTTTCCCACAATGAGCCATCTGAGGGGCTCCTCCCAGCGTAGTTAAGGTTTATTTTATTTTATTTTGGTCGGGGGAACTGGGCCTGGTGGCACATGCCTTTAATCCCAGCGAGATAGTAGGAAGAGGCAGGTGGATCTCTGTGAATTTGAGGCCAGCTAGAACATAGTGTGACCCTATCTCATTTTTTTTTCTTTCAGTTTATGGGTGTTTATCCACATCTCTGTCTGTGTGCCCTGTGGCTGCCTGATACTGAGGACACCAGGAAAGAGTATCTGTTGGCATACTTTTTAAAAACTTTTATTTACATTTCTTATATTTCTTTCTCCCTAGTCTACCCTAGTCCCTTCTAACACCCCAGCACCAGGTAGGAGAGAAAGGGTTAGTGGGAGAGGGGCGCAGCTCTCTTAGCTGCTTCCTGCTGGTTAGGGTCCCTCAGGCTCCTTGGAGCCAGTCCAATCCTTGTTTCAGGAGATCTCTACCTTCTTGTCTAGCTGCAAACAGCAACCAGGAGCCACAGGGGGGAAGCAGCAGCCTTGTTCTTTCCCAGAGCTCCCACACTCTCTGGGCTCTGGCATTTATTCTCTCTCCAGAGTCCTCGGATTTAAACTATCTGCAGCTGGCAATGAGCGCCTCTCAGCTGCATGAGGCAAATAGTTTGCTGCAGTGGACCATCTGAATCGATCTCACATCCCACACCTGGGACCACAACAAAAACATGTTATATCCACAATAAGCATCAGAATCCTAGAACTGAAGCTACAGACGATTAAGAATATATGGGTGCTGGGAACTGAACCCTGGTCCTTTGCAAGAACGGCAAGAGCTTCTCTCAGGCCCTCAGCATTCCTTTTGTTTTTAATTAATTTATTTTCATTTTATGTGCATTGGTATTTTGTCTACATGTTTGTCTGTGTGAGGGTGTCATCTTGTAGTCATAGACAGTTGTGAGCTGCCATGTGGGTACTAGGAATTGAACCCTGGTCCTCTGGAAGAGCAGTCAGTGCTCTTAATCACTGGGCCATCTCTCCAGCTCCCACTCAGCATTCTTAATGCCACTTCCTGCCACTATCATGACAATTTGGATTTTAGACAGATTTTAATTAGCTACTGTTCACTAAAGTCTCCAGGAAAAGGGTAACTGCTTTTATGGTATGATAAAGACTTAGTAAAATGAAAATTGATATTTAGCCATCACAGACTACTGTTTAAAGTAATAAAATGTGTGAAACAGTCTGACCTCCATTTTCTGATTACATATTAGCAGCAAAAGTATCTTGGGCACTAAGGTGGATAAAATTCAGCCAGTTTTCCAGAAAGACTGCTTCAAGGCGTTGAGATTCAGCATGGAATCTGGATGACAGGATGTGGCCCATTGGGAGACCATCTGACACACAGATGTGGCAACAGGTTCCGGCCCCAGGGAGGTGTGGGTGGGTTGACAGAAAAAGTAGCACTAAGAACGCTGTCTCTGTGAACTGTGAGCACACACCTTTATTTAATCCCAGCACTTGGGGGTGAGTTTCAGGACATCCAGGGCTATACACAGAAACCCTGTCTTTAAAAAAAAAAACAACAAAAATAAATAAATAAATACGATGTTGCCTGAGTGCTAGGATGCCATGTAAGAAATGAAGCCCCCTTTCCTCCAGACATTTCTCTGTCTAAAACTATGCTAAAAGTTATGCCCTTCACCACCTGTCTGTAAAACACATATTTCTCTTATGTCATTTCACTTATAACTCCTGGGTCCTGCCCAGCTTCAGGGAGTGACCTAACTAGGTCATCAAGGGAACAGAGGACATCACAACAGAGCTGAGACTGGGTGGTCTGGGCTCTCTGATGGAGAAGACTCAGCACCCTATGTTTTAGTCACTGTTCTATTGCTGTGAAGAGACACCATGACCATGGCAAATCTCATCAAGGAAAGCATTTAACCAGGGCTGGCTTACAGTTTCAGAGGTTTAGTCCATTGCCAACATGTCAGGGAGCATAGATGCAGGCAGGCAGACGTGCTGGAAAAGAATCTAAGATCTGCATCTGTATCAGCATACAGCAGGAAGAGAGAAAGCCACTGAACCTGGTTTGGGCCCTTGAAACTTCAAAGCCCTCCCCCATTGATCTACTTCCTCCAATATGACCACACCTATTCCAAGGCCACACCTCCTAATTTCTCCTAAGAAGCCCCACTCTAACAACCAAGCATTCAAATATATGAGACTGTGGGGGCCATTCCTATTCAAACCATTACACCCTGGGAACTCAGCTTGTTTACTGTCAAGTTGAACAGAGAGGCAGGGTTCTTGCATACAGCCGAACAAGGAAGAGGGTTATTACATGCTGGTAAACAAGGAGGCCGGCTTAACTAATCTCTCTAGGGGTGCAGTCTCTGAGCCATTAGTATACTAGGAGAGGGAGAAACTACAGCGGATATTTTCTACTCACACTGTCAACATTTTCATTCTAACCAGAGGAAGCTTTGCCATACCTCTGAGCCCCACCCAGGGAAGGCTGGGCCAGTCCCATGGAGCCGAAGCATTGGTCTTTGGTACGGCAGTGCCCATGTCAACTACATACATTCACTCAGGACTTAATTTGCTCCCTACATATAACACTAGCTACAAAAACATAGCAGGTCACAGTCTAGATCAGTGGTTCTCAAACTTCTTAATGCTGCAACCCTTTAATACAATTCCTCATGCTGTGGTGATATCTAAGCAGAAAATTGTTTTCATTGCTACTTCGTAACTATAATTTCCCTGGTGTTATGAATATCGATGCAAATATTTTTTGGAGAATAAGATTGCCCAAGGGGTGCAACCCACAGGTTGAGAAGCAAGCAGTGAACTAGAGGCTTAAAGCAACAGAACTGAATTCTCTAAATTCTGGAAAAAAAAAAAAGTCAAGGTGTTGAGAAGGCCACTTTCTCTTGGGCTAGAACAGTCAGAACATTTTTTACTCGTTTGTGTTTTATTGCTTTGAGACAGGATCTCAGGATGTACTCCAGGCTGTCCTCAATCTCCCTGCCTCTCCTCTCATGTGCTGGGATTAAAGATGTTGTTCGCCACACCTAACTGTAGGAAGAGCTCTTCTTTGTCCCTTCCAGCTGTGGCTGTGGTCATCAGTCCTTGCCATTACTTGAGTTGCAGGCTGTGTTGCTCCAAAATCCACCTCCATTGTCACCTGGTGTTTTCCTTGCCTGCCTTTCCCTCCACATCTCTTAGACTGGATTAAGGCTCCAGTGACTTTGTCCTAACTAGTACTTGCATAATGATTATTTGAAAGAAAAGCTGCATTCCTAATAACTGGGGTGGGGTTGGGGGTAAAGCCGAAGCTTATCTTAGGAAGGCACAGCTCAACATATAATTTTGAATCCAACTGAAATTAATCACCTTGCCTACTACCTTGGAAGGTTCTTGAAGGGAGAAAGTATTTATTGTGAATCAGTGCCACCTGGGTAAGAAATACTTGGCAACTGTAATGCCTGACAGTTTCTGTCTAGCGTTTCAGTCAAATAGATAGTCTCCGATTTCTGAGTGCCACGTATGCCAAAAGCTTTTTACAAGGAGTATAGGAAATATTTCAGACCTACTTCTTTGTCTTAAAGTCATATTTAGGGCAGATTGTAATTTTTTTTAAGGCGGGGTTAAGGATAGGATAGGTCCCTGCTAACATTTTGGAGATGTGTCTGTCAGTCTTTGGTGATCACAGGCACATATTAACTCCTAAGCTCTTCTGCTTGTAAGTGGTCAGAACCAGCACCCCAGACCCCTGATGCTCCTTGCTGGGCGCATGGTTTCACTCCATCTCTGGCAGGTGGGATAGGGTCATGATGTGAGTGGAGAAACTGTTGGATGATAGACAGTCGTTCTGACTGTGTGTGAAAGAACAGTAAAGAGAGAAAAGTCTTTAGACAAGGAAGCCATCTGGGAGGCAGTTCTACAGGCGTGTGGAGGCAGCCTGAACTCAGGTTACAGAAATTACTCCAAAAAACACAGCAGTGGCAGAAGAAAATGGAAAGTGAAAGGACCGAATCTTCCATCTCCAACCTTTATTGTCCCCACATAACCCCACACCTGAAATAGAAAAAAAAATGTGTTCTGTCTGTCAGACTGTGGCCTCCCTTCTGTCCACCTCCTCCCCCACCCTTTTTTTCTGTCAGCTGCCACTTGGCCTAATGACTGATTTCTGGGTTCTCTGTTACAACCACCAGCAGGAACCTAAATATAGCTCAAGTTCTCTCTCTGGGTCAAAGGGTAGGGGAGAATCGGGGCTCACATAAAGCATGTGGATGTGGGTGTTGAAAGAATGAAGGTGAACCAGATGGCAGCAGACGCCCAAGTTCCCAGCACTTAGGAGTCTTTGACACAGATTGAGTTTGAGTGCAGGCTGGCTGGACCTTGTCTCAATAAACAAAACAAGTAAAGAAGAATAGAATTTATATTCTGAATTAAAGCACAATTCCAAAACACATCAAGAAATCTAATAAAGTACCTCCCAGCACACAGGGAGGCAGAGGCAGGCAGATTGCTGTGAGTTTGAGGCCAGTCTGGTCTACATCCAAGGCTGTGAAGAAGAGCCCTGTCTCAAAAAGACCAAGAGAGAGAGAGATCGATCTAATATTTAGAAAGGGCACAAATAAAGAGCAGAAGAATGTGAGCAGTGGTGTAGACTTTTAGTTAATCCCAGCTTTCGGGAGGCAGAGGCAGACAGATCTCTAGGAGTTCAAGGCCAGCTTGGTCTACAGTGCTAGCTCCAGGACAGCCAGGGCTACACAGAGAAACCCTGTTTCCAAAAACAAACAAAATCAGCAGGAGAGTGCAGGGGCCGGGAGTGGGGTGCAGTGGTGGAACACAGAACCCACACACTAGAGGGCCCTCCTTAAACCCTGGGAAAAGAAACCATTAGTCCAGAAGATGCGGATATGCCGAGGAACATGTGAACAAACAGGCCTTGCTGAACTTCTGTTTTATTACCATTAAATCACACCTTTTCTCCTTCAATCACATTGCCACTCCACCATCCATAAAAACAGATGGGGTTCCCTGTTCGGCTCTTCATTTCTAAGGGCTCCGAGTCACATAAAACATAATAGTAAACACAGCTGGACGCGTTTCTGTTCCCAACCTTTTATTATAAGCGCCTCCGTGATGGAATTCACAATGGATGAGGAAGCATTTATTCACACACTGCCCACATAACCATATTTTTTTGAGAACTGCAGGAGGGCCCTGTCTTGCTTAGGAACAAATGACTCAGTAGAATCTGTCAAAGTAAAAAGGCAAGTTGAAGCACATGGAGCATGAGAATGTACAGTTCGTGGATTCGCAGATGATCACTAAGGACCAGGTTCTAGAGACCCAGAACTAATTCCCCCTTTCACCCATGGTATATAGGAGTTCTGGTGCTTTGTAGTTTTTGTATGTGGCTAGGGATTTTAGAAAAACATGTACTCAAGTCCTGTCCCCACTTCACCCTCAGCCTGTGTATAATGTCACAAGAGAAAAGTACAGACTGTGACCACACTGATTAAACCAGACACAGGTATAAGAGTCCTTTCATTTTGGCTGGTGATCAAGAGTGGACTTAGGCCTCAAAGTCTGTTGGTGTCAAAGCATGGGGATACAGTGTTCGTAAAGGCAAGCACCACAGTTACATCAACAGTACATGAGGGTCAGAGCAACCTGGCTACATTTGTTTTGACAGAGTGTAGTAGTAATTTCAGCTGCAACATGACAATTAATTTTGACTTATAGCTTCTTCAGTTACTTTGGTTTAAGTTTGTATAAACATTATTTATTTTGGTTAATACATCTGGACCGTGGTCAGGGACACAGAAATCTCACTTGTGTTGCCAACGCAGACATACTGTTGGGGGAGTAGAGGGCTGAGAAATGTCAAAGCAACCACAAAGTGAGCAGGACAAGGTGGTGTTACCTTAATCACGTCATATGGATGGGTTATTATAGATAGAAACAGAAAGGAAAGAGGGTGCAGTAAACCAGTTTGTCACAAATGAATTGTCACAATTAAAGGACAGTGCTGGAAGGCTCACAAGCAATCCGTCCCCAGAGAGAACTGTGAGAAGCATTGGGTATGGTCCCTAGACAGCCACATTTCCTACCTTCCAGGTCCTAGGTTCTGAAACATGGCCCTAGACCTTAGCACTGACTCCATGATGGAAGTGTCATTCAGGCTGTCAAACACAAAGCACCACCTCCCCAAAACAAAACAAAGGCCTAGTCTGTCAAAGTCCATAGTTCTGGCAAAGTCTCTAAATGTACTGACTTTGCTTTTTGGCTTCTGTAGTTCTGCCTCTGGCTAACTGTTCTTGTTAAGTAGAGTATGTCAGCCCAGGACATGGGTTTTGTGCTTAGAAGCTCGCCCTGGGAAAGATTCCATGCTACCCTGGGATCCCAAACACCCAGTGTAATCGCAGGGCAGTTAATAAAGACTTTCTATTGGCTCACATCCTTGTCCCAGCAGTCTTCTCTGGTAGATACCCCACAATAGGGTCCTGTGTGACTCAGGCTCCCTAGAGGAACGGAAGCAATGGAAATGGGCGCAGCGGTGCACGCCTGCAATCCCACCACGCGGAAGGGGTAGGCAGGCGGATCTCTGAGTTTGAGGCCAACCTGGTCTGTAAAGTGAATTCCAGGAAAGTCAGGGCCACATAAGGAAATCCTGCCTCAAAAAAACTAACCAACCAACCAAACAAACAAATAAATAACATATAAATTAATAGATAAATAAATAAAAGCAAGGTGATGTCAGTGAAGGGAACAGCAGCAACACTGCAAACTTGGCAGGGAAGGTAAAGGAAAGATAATCTTCCTTTTTCTCATCCATCATGCCAATCAGGACAGTTGGTTGGGTGAGAAGCCATGCTCAGGCAATTTTAATTTGTGGCAAGTTGACACTAAAACCATAATAGTTCCATCCTTAGTATCACAAAACCAAAAACAAACAGAAAACAGGTGGCAAAGAGTCAGCTCTGAAGTTCCCTTTTATTATTGTTGTTGTTTAGTTGGTTTCTGTTTTTTGTTTGTTTGTTTGTTTGAGTCAGGGTCCACTTGTAGCTCAGTCTGGTCTTGAACTCTCCACCCTCCTGGCTTCTTTTTTGCACTGTTGAGGTTATAGGCATGTGCCACCCCAAGTCTGCCTTTATGTGTGGCGGGTTTTTTGTTTTGTTTTGTTTTGTTTTTGAGACAGGGTTTCTCTGTGTAGCATTGATTGTCCTGTACTCACTTTGTAGACCAGGCCGGCCTTGAACTCACAAAGATCCTTTTGCCTCAGCCTCCCAGAGTGCTGGATCACACAAGTGCACATCACCACACCCAGCTTTATGTGTGGTCTTTGTATATTAGGGCTTGCAGAACACTACAGTGTTAGGTCAAAACGACTAAGATGACTGTCTCAGTTGCTGCTCTGTTCTGTGAGGAGACACCATGACCAAGGCAGCTCTTACAAAAGAAATAATTTGAGAGCTTGCTTACAGTTTCAGAAGTTTAGTCCATTATCATCATGATGGAAAGCAGACAGGCATTGCATTGGAGCAGCAGTTGATTCACAGGAAGAAAGAGAGAGAAAGACAGAGAAAGAGACAGAGACAGAGAGAGTTGGACCTGGCCTGAGCTCTTGAAATCACAAAGCGCATCTACAAAAACATACCTACTCCACAGCTACCAAACAGCTGGGGACTAAGCTCACAAACGCATGAGCCTGTCGGGGGCAGTCTCACAGTCACTCACAGTGACTATGGTCTCACCTCATGTTTCCCTGGGCACAGGGGTTGTGGAAACCCCTCCACTGTGTGTGTATGTATGATTTAGATCCTTTCTCCGTGCAAGTCCACATTCTTGAAGTGAAGGTCTTGGAGGAGATGAGGAAAGCAGAACAGACTTTGGTGATGTATTCATTAGCAACCTCATTATTGGGATAAAGTACTTGCCCAAAGCATTTGAAGGAAAGAGATGTTTATTATGGCTGAGCAGTTTATGGGTGCAGTCCATCATGCAGTGAAGGTCGTCATGGCAACAGGAGCTCACTGTTCCTACGTCTGCAACCAATCAGGGCAGAGAGAGAAGGCTCCTCCTGCTCAGCTCCCTTTCTGGCCCACGGAATGGTGGCACCCACATTCAGGTTGGGTCTTCCACTTCATTTAATCTAATATAGATAATCCCTCACAGTCATGCCCGGAGACTCGTCTCCTTGGTGATTGTGTGGTGCTAATAAATATTAGCCATAACAGATGGTGTTGGAACAAAAACAGGGCTTGCACCTCAAAGGGATGAGATAATTTAATCTGAGGTCATATGAGTGACCATGGCCTGGTAATATTTGTATTGCCCTAAATGCATCCCCCCCAACAGGGTCACAGTTTTATTTTGTTTTTGTAGTAATAGAACAAATAGAATTCTAAATCAATGAATTTTTAAACACACGCAGGTGGAAATATCAGGTAGATGTAGTGTTCTTTTTAAAAATTTTCCCTTTATTTGGGTGTTTAGGCCTCAACCTCCCTTCTACCAAGCCCCCAATCTTAAGAGAGAAAAGCGTAGTGGGGAGAAGGGGCCCAGACCCCTTTACTTCTGGTTATTTAGGGTCAAGGGGTTCTTTTAGGGTTCTAGACCAATCTCTGTCAACTGCAGATGCAGCCAGCAGCCTTTTTTCCATGCTGCTGCACCCTGAAGCAGTCCTCTGTCTGTCTGCTCAAAATTGCTACACTGTCTCTGGTCTCTTTAAACTGCTCCACGCCACACGCCAACATAGAAGGCCATACAGAACACCACACGGCCTTTTTCTCAACCGCATATTTATACTCTCAGAGTCCTAGGCCATGCCCCTCTCTGTGCCACCTATAGAAGGCAGTTACCAGCTGGCAAAAGCCACGCTCTGCACGAGACAACAGGTTAACTACAGCCCAACTAGAAACCCACACTTGGGATTAAAATGAAAGCCTATTTACATAACCTACAAAGAAACCAACACTTCCATCACAGGTAGGCCATCTACAGCAAAGTGGGAGACTGCTCTCAATAACATCCTTGGCCTTTGCGTTGGTGGAAGATTTACCAAACAGCCACAAGGATGTTAGTAATACCGAGAGGTAGGTAATGAGAGCCAAAGACAGCCAAGATGAATTTGGGTTCCCAACGTGTAACATTCGAGCTCCCCACCGTCAGTCGACCAGCTCTGAAGAGTGTAACACAGATGAGACTTCTTCCCGGTGACCATCAGTTCACAGCAGGGTGAAGGAAAATGGCCAGCTGCAGGGAGACAGTTGAGAGAGCAGAGGCAGCGCCTCTGGCCAGGGCTCTCTCTGCCTCAGCCAAGCCTCTCCGCCTGCTGCAGCTCAGGTTTCCACTCACCCCGCCCACGGGGACACTCACCCCGCCCACCGGGACTCTCACCCGCCTCTAGTCCGATCCACAGTGTGACGGCTATTCTTTTTCTTTTCTTTTGAATCCACGTTGTGCCTGGGTGTACCTCTGTGTGAGATGCCAGGTCATCTGGAACTGGAGTTTCAGACAAACAGTTCTGAGCTGCCATGTGCGCACTGGCAATTGAGCCCCCGTCTCTGGAAGAGCAATCACTGCTCTTATCTGCTGAGCCATCTCCCCCATGATGGCTCTTCTTGGTTGTCAACCTGACTACATCTGGAATGAACTAAAACCCCCAAATTGAAGGCACATCTCTGAGGGATTTCTGTTTAATTTGGGTTGAGAAGATCTACTTCTAACTTGGATCTTTGAGGTAGAAAGACTCTCCTTTAATCTGGATCTTTTATCCAGAGCTAATCTGGCCAAAACCTTCTGCTGTAAGCCTATAAGGACATGCAAGAAGCAAGCTTTTGTTCTTTGTCTGCTTGCTCTCCCTGGCAAATTTATCTCTTCACTGGCATTAGAGTCTGCTTCTTCAGGATTCCGGTGTATACGGAAGACCTGCTGGGACATCCAGCCTCATGGACTGAGCAACTACTGGGTTCTTAGACCTTCTGTTCACATGCAGTCATTGTTGGATTAGCTGGACCACAGCCTGTAAGTCATTCTAATAAATCACACACACAGGATATAGAATATATATGAATTACTAGAATATATATATATATATATATATATGTGTGTGTGTGTATACATATATACGGGACTATATATGTGTGTGGGATGTATAGATGGGATGATATATATATTATACATATTATACATATAGTGAGATTCATTCTATGAGTTCTGTTACTCCAGAGAACCCTGATTAGTGCACACTGATGGTTCCCTGATATATTTACCCAACAACAGATAGTCTTTCATTCCCTGGACAAGTGAGGAGAGAGGGGAGTCTTTGCTTGTTTGAAGCCTTTGTTTGCTTTTTCTCCTTCCTCCTTCTCTCCTCCTCCTCCTCTTTTTCTTCTTTTTGGTTTTTTGAGGCAGAGGTTCTCTGTGTAGCCCCGTATGTGCCGGAATTCTGTAGACCAGGCTGACCTCCAACTCAGTGATTTTCCTGGTGTTGCCTCCTGAGTGCTGAGACTGAGGGTATGTACCACTCTGTGCCTGGCTGCTCTTGCTTTTCTTGAACCCTGGTCAGCTGAGCTTTTGTAAAACAAGCAAACCATTGTAGGATTTTGAGGATCTTGAGGTCCTTCACTACATAGTTTGAGGCCAGCCTGGGCTACGTGAAACCTTCATCCCCTAAAAACAGAAAAGATCATCTGGTCTGTCTGACAGGCTTGAAAGTCTGTTTTTGTTCTTGTGGTACTGATCAAATCAAGAGAGCACAGACCTTGGACACTACAGCTGTACCCTAGGTTTCTCTATATTTGTTATTTTGACACTGAGTCTCACCAAATTGCCCAGGCAGGCCTTGAACTTGTGATCCTCCTGCCTCAGCTTCCAGCATGGCTTAGATAGGAGGACTATGTCGCCAGAACTGGCAACCTGACTGAGTTTTGTTTGGCACTGTTGCAAAGCCCCTGCCTGTGCCTCCTCCCCGCCTGCAGCTTCCTAACAGCTCTTCAGTCCTCCCAAGGCTCTGGGCTGGACTCCACGACTCCTGATTTTCTTGAAGCTCAGCATACGCTTGCTCAGGTAATACTCTTCTCCATCCTTCCTCTTCGCCAGGCTTGGCTATGTGGGGAGTTCTCATGACCTATCCACTGGCATTGATAGGTCAGATCCTGGACCTGTCACAGGCCCTGGTAGCCCTAACAAGCTAGTCTAGGCCACCCATCCTCAATTAAACAGACAAGCAGTAGTGAGAGGCAGAGAGAGATTTATCTCATGTGGCCACAACAGGAAGAGGCCTGACTGTACATCTTGCAGGGAGCAAGAGTGGTCTAACTATGAGAGAACCCTCTCTGTCTCATTCCTGAGGGTCCTTGTTCCTTTCTCCAGTCTTTTCTACATGTTGTCAGAACGGTTTAAAATCTCTTCCTAGGAGACACTTCTTCTATGGCTGATTTGGGACTTCAGCACTTTCCTGGTATGAGATTCCTGAGGAAATTCCAATTTCCCAGAGCCAGCATTTCAAGTCTGATGGCCAAAGGGGAACAACTGTCCATACTGGCTTACCGTCCCTACTGCCAGGCCTCAAACGTGTGTGGTTGCTAA
Source organism: Pachyuromys duprasi (assembly GCA_028658305.1). Classification (NCBI taxonomy): domain Eukaryota; kingdom Metazoa; phylum Chordata; class Mammalia; order Rodentia; family Muridae; genus Pachyuromys; species Pachyuromys duprasi. The sequence continues at coordinate 5,893,402 of CM053745.1, read as the reverse complement.
CAGGTCCAAATCTTGACGCCCGTCTCCAGACCATGACTTTGCTAAATGTGGACGTGACATTTGATGGTGCACTGTTACACACAGTGGATGAAAACATTCTTTGGTAAAGAGGTTTGACTTTTTCCTTAAAAAATGTCTTTAACTTCTGAAACCATCTTAGTTTTACAGATTACTTGGAAAATTAGTACAGAGAATTCCTGTTGAGCCTACACCAAGCTTCCCTAAATGTCAGCTTACATAACTGCCAAGCGTTTATCCATTCTCAAAAATTAGCATGGGTCCAACAATATCACCTTAGCTATATGCTTCACTGAGATAGCACAGTCCCCACCGAGGCCCGTTTTCCTTCCCAGGATTTCTTATATGTGTGTGGGTCTTGGACCTTTTCACTCAGCTCTAGCCTGGCTGTGATATCTCAGTCTTTCTTTGTTTTGCATGAAAAACACTTTGGAATTGTACTGGCCAAGAGGTCCAGAACAACACAGTATTCTCACACAAGGAGAACGGAGAATGGTGTTTACCAGAGGGGGGCGTGCACGCATGTGTGCGTATGTGCATATGTGCATGTGCAAATGTTTAGCAACATTGACAACATTGCAATAGGACAGAAGGGATGCATTTCAGTTCTTGATGACACAGTGTGGTAATCACAATGGTATTTTGCATGTTTCAAACTGTTGAGGGGAAGTTGCAAAGGCTCCTACTAGGAAAAAAGTATTTGAGGGGACAGGAGTATTACTTTGAGTCAACATTTCATTTTCTGTGTGTACATATACACATATCTAAAATCGCTCTGTACCACAATATATGTCTAAAATTTATTTTGCCTTGTTTCCTACATTTAACATTACTGTGCATGTGTATGTAGTCAAGGACAATTTTGTGGGGTCAGTTTTTTCCTTTAACCCTTAACTAGGTTCCAGGGATGAACTCAGATCACTTGCCTTTCAAAGCAGGTGCGTCTTCCTGGTAAGCCATCTTGCAGACCCCCCTGTCCATTTACTCCCAAAGTCTCCCAAATGGCAAAGCTCCTTTATTTAAAAAAAAAAAAAAGCCATTTCTGAAAGGAATGAGCTACTATAGAATTTAAGGACAACTCCTGAATGAAAGAAAGAAGCTGCAGGCATGGAGGCAGAAGTAGGTGAACCTCTGGGAATTCAGTCAGCTGGGTGTAAAGTTCTGGGCCAGTCAGGACTATAGTGACCCCGTTTCCCTGAGATAACCCCCAATTCAAAACAAACAAAATGAAAAGTGCTGCTCAGGTATTTGTAGAAAGTTCCTCAATTTGGGTTCATCTGATGATGATTTCTCATAACTGTACTGAGGCTGTGGATTTTTTTTTCCTTTTTTTAAAGATTTATTTATTGTTATTTGTAAGTGGGAGCCTGTGTGAGTTTTTATGTGCACCATGAGAGCATAGGTGCTCACACAAGCCAGAGAGTGTGGGATCCCCTGGAACCGGAGTTACAAGTAGTTATGAGTCGCCTGATGTGGGCACTGGGAACTGAACCTTGGGTTGTCTGCCAGAGCAGGAAGGGCAATGACTTCTGTTTTTTCTTCCTTCATATCGCCCTCCTACCTTTCTTCTTTCCTCCTCTCCCCATTCCCTCCTCCTCCACTCCTCTCTCTCTACTATTTGTGCTCTTCATTCTTTTTTTATGACTTTTTAAAAAGATTTATTATTTATACAGTATTATACCTGGATCTATGCCTGCATGCCTGCCAGAAGAGGGCACCAGATCACATTATAGATGGTTGTGAGCCGCCATGTGGGTGCTGGGAATTGAACTCAGGACCTTTGGAAGAAGAGCCAGTGCTCATAACCTCTGTTGTATCTCTCCAGCCCCCTCTTCTCATTTTTTTTAAGCCCCTTTTCCTCCACAGTCCTCTAAAGAGCTCTCTTCACCACAGCAGGTAGCTCTCTGTACTTCCTCCTGAAGCTGGTAGATTCCTACCTCCAACGGCTGCATTCATTTCTCATTGTAGCATAACTTTTCCTTGGGAAATGTGGGGGTGGGGAGTCTAGTCACTCAAGATAGAGTCATGATGATGAACAAAAGAAAGGATTCCTCCCAAGTCCAGCTTGGGGGTTGCTCTTGGAAACACGGAAGAGAGGCTACGGTAGCGTGGACGAGTCAGTGACAGCTGGGATCACCAAAATGGAGAAAGCACTAGTGATGGCAAAGGCAGCCGTGTCCCCAGACCTCCCGGAACAACCTGCAGGCGGCAAGAAGAAAGCTTTGTTCTCCCAGCAATTACTACGCTTCTAGAACTGTGGGGGAGGCCTCTGCGAATCTTGAAACATTCTAAGGGTTGCGAATCTCTAAGTTGCATGTTTCCTTTTCTCTTTCCGGGACAGAATGTTTCAGTTCAGGAAGAAATGGCTGCACGTCGCTAGTTTAGTGAGATTTATTGTGTCTGAGTTTCTGGGAATCTATACAGGAAGCTTGGGGGTCACCTGTTCATTGATCAATCCAGGCACATGTTATTGATGGCCTGTAAGCTATAAAGACAGTCTTGAGTCAACTTCTGCCATGGGAGCATTGATGTCATGGGGCGTATAGAAAGCTCAGAGTTCCATGGCTGGAAAAGATCAGGCCTTTAGGGAACTTGGAGATGCACAGTCTCCATGGCTGTGTCATTTCTGTAAGGTCATAAAGAGCGAAAGTTTCTGGATGCAGTAGCAGACCCGCTGCCATGGACAGTGGGAAGTGCAGGTGGCCAGTGCTTTAGGAGGCAGCAGAAGAGGCTATTGAATGGGTCCAATAACCCCATATCCTGTCTCTGCTAACTCCCTTTGGGGAACCACTTAGTTGGGACACACATTCTGTTGCGTGTTATGATTCAGCTAAAGACCATAAGATTCTGAGGAAGGGATTGTTTCTGGTTTGCTTACCACTGTGAGCCTAGTACAATGTCAGGCATACAAAAGATACCATATGATAATCATCAAATAAATGTAAGTAAATTCATAAGTGATATGGAATTATGGAAGTTCCTGCTTTCCTTTCAAAAAAAATTTCAGTCTTCTTATGATTTCAGTCATTGAAGTCTTGCATATGATGGTTAGATTTAATTGTCTTGATATAATGTGGAATCACTTGGGAAGAGAGTCTCGGTGAAGGATTGGCCTTTGGGCATGACTGTGGAGACTGTCTTAGTTGATGGGGGAAGACCCAGCTCACTGTGGGCAGCGCCATTCCCTAGGCTGGGGGTCCTGAACTGAGGAAGAAGGGAGGAGCAAGCAACAGCATGCATGAATTCATATCTGCCTTTGACTGTGGCTGTGATGTGAACAGCTGGCTTCCCCGAGACAGACTGTAACATGGAATTGTGGGCATAAACTCTTCCTCCCCTAAGTTGTAAAAACAAACACATAAGGACATTTTATCAGAGCAACAGAGGAGACTAGGATGATTATCCTCCATGCATCACTAGAATACTATTGTGCTTACTTTACATTTTCAAATAAAAGAGACATTTGTGACTAGATTGGAGAGTGAACTCCGCTGTAGAAACTGGTTGTGTCCGTAGTTGTTGTTTGGGGTGCTGGTGATGGAACCCAAGGCCTTGAGCATGCTAAGCCTATACTCTACCATCAAGCTTCATTCCCAGCCCTAGAACACAGAATACTTTAGAGTCTGTGGCCAGGTTTCCATTGCTGTCCTGAGGAAGCTGAAGCTGAAGGTTGCAGTCTTGGGGACGGGAAGCCCAGGGATCGTTCTCCTAGCTACATCCCTGTAGAAGGCTTGGTGGCAGGAGTGCGTGTGGAAAGGGAGATGCAGTGGTCGGACAGCATGCTGGACCCTCTCTTTTAACCACTCACCTTCATGAGGACTCCATCAGGCAGCCACAGGAACTATTTTGGTTCTTTCTGAGGGGCCTCCCCCACGTCACCCCACTTCAGTGACCTAGCCTTCTCTTGTTAGTTCCAGTTCTTTGGAATCCTGCCACTTCTAAATGTCACCCCTGTGGGGGCCATGCTTCTAACATATGTTTTTTTAGGGGTGTCAAATGACATCCTAACAGTAACAAAGTCTTTAAAGGCCTAGTAGGAAAAATACAGATTGTAGAATCAGATACTGGGTTCAAATTTCAGCTTCCTCTTTTATTTGCTATGGGATGTTGTGGAATAGACAACATCACCCTTAGACTCAGTTCTCCTTCTATATAATAAAGATAAATGTCATTTTCATGGCATTTGCTATGGGAATTAAGTGAAATTTTGTGCATAATGCATGTATATAGGGGTAAGTTTAGTAAGAAATAGGGCATGGTGGAACACACAAATCCCAGTACTCAGGAGGCAGAGGCAGAAGCAGGCAGACCAAGGCAAGTTCAAGGCCAGCTGCTCTCTATAGTGAGATCCAGGACAGTCAGGGCTACCTAGACAGTCTCGCAATGAACAAACAAAAACAAAAAAGATTTTTTTTTTTTTTTACACAGAATTCACAGCAAGGCACAGAATATGTCAAAAGCCCTGAGAGAAACTACTGCCGGTGGCTTTGTACTTACCACACCTTGGAGA
>CM053745.1:5811384-5888774 GCA_028658305.1 Pachyuromys duprasi | reverse complement strand
ACAGGTTGGGTACTTTGAATCCCAGGCGTAGCCCCCTCCCCCATTCCCTCCCACCCTCTACTCCCTCCCTCATCTCCTTCTTCCCCGCCCCCTCCAAGTCCACCAACAGGGGAGGACCTCCTTCCCTTCCATCCAACCCCAACTTATCATGTCTCCTCAGGGCTGGCTGCAAAGTCCTCCCCTGAATCCCCAATGTTCTTATGTTCAAATATTTCATCTCCAGTGAATGCAAGTCTTTGGAAATGATTAGGTGGTGAGGCCTGATGAAGTAGGTGTGTCACTGGGATCTGGCTTTGGGGTTTCAAAAGCTGGCTCAGTCTTGAGTGTCTTCTTTCTCCCTTCATGGTTGTGTCTCAAGACATGCGCTCTCAGCTGCCGCTCCAATGCCACACCTGCCTGCCTGCTACCATGCTTCCCACCATGACAGTCATAAACTGGGAGCCCCAAGTAAGCATTTCTTTTTGTAAGTTGCCTCGGTCATGGTCTTACAGCAATGAAAAGTAACCAAGACAGTCTCTCTTCTAGATATGCATCTATTTTTATTTCCTGGCACATGGTCATTGTATCAGTGAGAGTCCACATTAAGTTTTTTTCTTTTTTATTTAATGTATATGAGTGCTCTGTCTGCATGTATACCTGCATGCCAGAAGAGGACATCAGATCCCAGGATAGATGGTTGTGAGCCACCATGGGGGTGCTGGGAATTGAACTCAGGACTTCTGGAAGAGCAGCCAGTGCTCTTAACTGCTGGGCCATCTCTCCAGCCCCATCCACATTAAGTATTATAACAGAAAATTTGATTTTAAAAAAGGAAGTGTTTAAAATAGGTTTTGGGCCGGGGGTGGTGGGTGGTGCACACCTGTAATTCCAGCATTTGGAAGGCAGAGGCAGGTGGATCTCTGTGAGTTCAAGGCCAGCCTGTTCAGCAAAGTGAGTCCAGGACAGCCAAGGCTACACAGAGAAACCCTGTCTTGAAAAAAAAGAAAACAAACAAAAATAAATAAAATAAAACAGGTATTGGGGGGTTTTAATCAAAGAGAGCACTGGAATAACAGAGAGAAAACCCTTGCTGGGAGCAGCTATCATGTTCAGGGCCTGGGCGTGATAAAGGCAGGGGGTAAAGGCAGGGGGTTGGAGTTATTGCAATCTAGAACAGTCCTGTGCACTCAGAGAAGAGAGCCTGGAGGCAGAGGCGTGTGCCTCTGGGGTAGGGTTGAGGAGAGAACAAACAATGATTGGTTTCAGTCTTGCCAAAAAAAAAAAAAAAAAAAAAGCAGCTGGAGACTGGTACCAAAGGCTGCAGGGCTGAAAGCTGAGATTGGAGACATCACAGGGCTTTTCTTCCAAGTGCAGGCTTGCAGCCTTTCTTACTGCTCACTGTGGGCAGAGGCCAGGATGCCGCTGCTGGCAGGTAAAGGCAACCAGCATCCCAGGCCACTCCCTAGAGTCACAGAGCCCGCTGTGTATGGGAAAAGAATGTTGGAACGGGGAGGCAGCACCTTTGCCAACAGCAGAATCTGCAACTTAATTTCTCCGCTGTCTTAGGGTTTCTAATGCTGCAATGAAGCACCAGGACCAAAGAGCAAGTTGAGGAGGAAAGGGTTTATTCAGCTTACGCTTCCACACTGCTGCTCATCATCGAAGAAAGTCAGGACCTGAACTCAAATGGGGCGGGAACCTGGAGGCAGGAGCTGATGCAGAGGCCACGGAGGGGTGCTGCTTACTGGCTTGCTTCCCCTGGGCTGCTCAGCCTGGGCTGATAGAACACAGGACCACCAAGCTCAGGGATGACACCACCCAAAATGGTCTGGGCCCTCCCCCATTGGTCACCAATTGAGAAAATGCCTCACAGCTGGATCATAAGGTAGCTGAACCTTCTTAAGAGGGTTCTCTTGTTCCAGGCCATTCTAGCTTTTGTCAGGTTGATGTAACATTAGCTGGCATAACACTCACACCTTAAGTGGCTGCCTAGAGTTAGTCATATAACCCCCGTGTCCATATAACCCCCAGGGCTGGACAGTCATGTGATTTCCAGGTTTTATTATCCAGATTGATGCTGCAACGAACAATCTTTCCTTTCTCTTTGGATCGTACGCTTTGATGACTGGGGTTGGTTCATACAGTTACGACTCATATATTTGAAGAGGAAACATTCATAGTTTTAATTTTTTCTGGGCATTAAATAAATGAGTGTTTCTTTCACAGTATTCTCACAAATATTGTGTAAACCCAATTGCCATAAGCAAAATGAGTTCTCTCTTTCCACTCTCATGGAAGGATTGATTCTACACCGGAGAGCACAGAGCAGGCACAAGGCCAAGGTCCGTTTCCTTCCTCTTCAAACACAGCCCAATGCTGGCAGCAGGCACTCTTCTGAGCACTGGCAAACCCTCAACAAAGCACTGCAGTCCAAAGCAGGCAGCCTTAGAGATATTCTGTGCTTCACTCTATGTTCTTCTGTGCCAGTGCCTGGGCACGTCTTTGGAATGCAAGGGTGCCATCTTGTGGAACTTGTGCTGAATTCTTCTTTGAAAGTGTCTGTAGTGATACTACAGTGATTCATGTGGTCACCTTTTTCTCTCTTTGGCTCATTTATCCTACGGCCCTGAAGGGGTTGTAATGTCAATTGCATGCCACATTTTGAGAATATGCGCTCTTTCTTACAACGATTCTTAATGTGCCTAAATTAAAACATAATTTCAATGAAAATGTTTTGTTTATTCTGTGTGTGGGTTAAAAGTACAAAGTAGCTTTTGGGAGTCCAGTTTTTCCTTTCCACCATGTGGGTCCAGAGGATTGAATTTAGGCCATCAGCCTTGGCAACAGGGGCCTTTAGCCACTGATCCATCTCATAGGCCCCTGAATATTTATTTACTTTTGAGACTTGTCTCTCTATGTAGTCCTGGCTGTCCCTGAGCTCTCTATGTAGGCCAAGATGGCCTTGAACTCAAAGAGATCCTCCTGCCCTCTGCGTCCCCAGTACTGAGATTAAAGGCCTGAGCCCCTGAATCGTTAAAAAAAGTTACAATTTATTTTATTTTGCAGTACTGGGCTGCAAAAATCAAACTGAACTCTGGACACATCTGATCCCTTAAGTTTAGTACTTCCTCTGTCCTGTGCTGCCCTCTCTACCGAGCTATGCACTCATGCACAGTTTGCAAAGTTCTGACTAGGTGCCAGAGTTGTTTGAGGTTTCAGGAGCCCAGCAGTGCATGAAAACATGTACCTGCTGTTGTTGAATTACATTCCGACTGGTCAGACGGTCTCATCAGATAGAAAACACACTTTTACACTCTCAAGTGATGATCCCACAGCTGGATGATAGGGCTTGCTGGAGACTGGGCTGAGGAATCTTTCTTTTCTTTTCTTTGTATGTATACTTGTGTGGCACCCATATGCCATAGTGCACATGTGTGTGGAGGTCAGAGTATATCTCTCTTCCCACCGGGTGGGTCCCAGGGATCAAACTCAGGTCGTCGGGCTTGGTGGCAGGCACCTTCATCTGTTAGCCACGCCAGTGCCTCTAATTTCCGATTTGCATACACTGCGGTTGCTACACGTCGCACCTCCTGTCTTCAGCTTATTATACGGGACATACACTGCGGCTGTTTTAGGCCCCAGCTCTAAGCCAGCGCTGTCTTCTGCAGTGAGAATTCTGCTTTCTTTAAACACCCTGTTATGTTAGGTGGCTGTTTTGTTTTACTCCCAGGTGTGGGGATGGGGCTGCTTCAGTCTGTCCACAGCTGTCGACTACGATTCTCTTGCACTAGCAGGGGCGGCATGATCTTTAGAGCTGCGCGGAGTTTAGTTTCCGGAACTCCTGAGAGGGTAAGATGCCAAGCCCGGCGAGGGATTTCTGTGTAGGGTGAGTGCTCCAAAGAAGGCAGCGGCCGCTCCCCTCTTCTGCTCCTGAGGAGCAGCTGGAGATCTCCTGACTATGGAAGACTGGATTTGCCCCAGGAACCCGATGACCCCAAAGAGCAAAAGACCCCTTTTCTCTCTAACCTGTCTCTCCGACCTGGTATTGGGGTGTTGGAAGGAACTGGGGTGGAGAAGGGTGGGAGGTAAAAGCAGCATTAACAAACACACCAACAGTCCTCCCTGAAACATCTTATTCTGCATTTCCGTAGTGCTGGACACTGGTGCAGTCCTGACAGGAAGCCCCTTGGAGCCACCTCATGCACATTAGTATGCGTCTCCGGGGCATCTGTTCAGGAGCTAGGCTCTCTCTAGGTTTCCTGAACACTGCCAGTCTATGGCCAGCGGGCACAGGGATCCTGTTTCCCGAGTCCTTGCTAACCTTTCCTAGATCACATTTCTGTCTTCTGCCAATCTGATAAGCATGGATTGGTTCTGTCTTAGTCTGTACTCTGCTCACGAATGAGCCCAGAGCTCTCATCGGTCTGTGCTCTCAGCTCTCATGAATGTAGTCATCAGCTGCTTTCAACTCTCTTCTCCCCTCTTCCCACTCCTCCCTCCCCTTCAGCTGCTCCTCCCTGTTTCTCTCCCCTTCCTTCTCTTTCTGACATACTATCTCACTTCTGTCCACATTTGCCTCAAACCCTTGAGCTCAAGTAATCTTCTCCACAGCCTCCTAAGAAACTGGGATTATGGACGCAGCCAACTATGCCAGCTTTTGGGCTTGTTTCTCCACTGAGTTGTGACACACCCTTTAATCCTAGTAGAGGCAGGGGGAATCTGTGAATTTGAAGCCAGCCTAGTCTAGATAGTGAGTTCTAGGACAGCTAAAACTACCTAGTGAGACCCTGTCTCACTAAAACAAAACAAAGAAACATATAGGAAGGTTAATAAGGACTGTTACAGTTGGGATATTTTATCTTTAATGCTTTTTTCATTTATCCGTGTGTGTGTGTGTGTGTGTGTATGTATGTATGTATGTATGTATGTATACATGCATTCACAGGTTACTGAGTAATAGGAAGATCTCTCTATGTATGAAATCCTGCTTCTGTCTCCCATCTCCTGTGGGAATGCTGGAATTAGAGGTGAGCCACCACATCCAGTCCTCCACGTGGTTTTGAGAGTAAACTCAAGTCATCGAGCCCATGTGGAAAATGCTTTCACCTGTGAGTCACCTCACCTCAGGAGCCACCGGCTCCTGTACCTGGGATCTTACGCGTCCCGCAAAGACCCACGTTTTAGGGTTTGGTGACCATCCTGGCCGTTAGGATGCAGTGCGCTTCCTTCATGATGGACTGTGGTCTGCAGGACATGTAAGCTGAAACAAACTCTTCCCTCTCCGAGTTGATTTCAGTCATGTTTGACATAGCAACAAAGACAAATTAGAACAGAAATTGGCACCAGGATCACGGGGTACTGCTCTGACACACCTGACCATACTGTTACGGTGAGAACCTTGGAAGGAATTTGGGATTTTGAGCTAGAAAACAATTGAGTGTTCAGAGCTCAACAAGCTGTTATGTGTGAGCTTGGAAGATGGGAATACTGAGAGCAGTGCAGACAGTAGAGGCCTTGCTTGTGAAGTTCCAGAGGGAAGCAAAGGCATTGTGGAGCCATCTTTGTGATATTTTGAATTAAGAGTCGGTGTTTTCTAATCAGCTGGGTCTGAAGAGTCATCTGTGACTAGTAGCAGACCACCATCACTGAGGTCTAATCTTCTGGGAAGTGTCTCCTCAAGGTCAGCACACAGCAGCTGTGCTGAGAGGGACCAAAGCTGTATCTCCAGCCTGGAGCACGATGCCCGAGTCTTCCATGCGGTACTGGTTCTGGTGGCGAGGGCTTCAGGGTAGAGGTGTTTACAGAGGGCTGGCACCACGAGAGGCCAGTGTGGCCATCACCTCTTCTTGCTGTGCTTGGTTCCATTTACACAGCTTCAAAGAATCATCGGACCCCCCTTTTACAAGTGTGTGCATGATGCTTTCTTGCTGCTAACTGAAGCTCTTCCTGCCTCTGCTTCTCAGGTTCTGGATTAGAGGCCAGAATATACCTGCTCTTAAACAGCTGTTGTTACTAACTTGTAGAAATTGTATTTTCTAGATATCAGTCCTCATTGGATATATGATTTGTGATTCAATGAGTTGTTTTCTCTTTCTTGGTGGTCTCTTTTGAGCGCAAGTTTTAACTTTGAGGAAGATCATTACACAATTTTTGTCTTGTGCTTTTGGCATTGCATCTAAGAAACCAGAAACAATTCCAGTGTCGTGAAGCTTTGTTTTCTCCCAAGAATTTTATTTCTTACAATTAGTGTACTGATTCATTTTGAAAATTTTTTTTTTATGGTAAAATATAAGGATTCAACCTCACTTTTTCATGCGGATATCTAGTTTTCCTAGCAAAATTTGTTGACAAACTAGTCCTGCCTTTATTTAATGTTCTGGGCAGCCTTGCTGAAACTCATCTGACTCCCTCTGTGAGGGTGTCTCCTGTAGTCCGTTGGTCTGCAGGCATGCACAACCTTCTGGAATTGAGGTGCCTCACTGTCATCATCACCTTCAGGCCCAGTACTGGGGAGGCAGAGGCAGGCAGATCTCTGTGACTATCAAGTTCTAGGCTAGGCAGGTAACATAATGAGATCCTCTCTCGAAACAACCTAAGCCCCAAACTACCATGTTCTCACCAGTTAAAGGACAGGGTGCTTGAGAGATGGCTCAAAAAGTTAAAGCATGTGCTGTGCTTGAAAAGGACCTGGGTTTGGTTTCTGGCACACACAGTGGCTCACCATCCATGTATATACAAGGCATATATACATATGTTTAGCTAAGACACTTACACACTTAAAACAAAATAGATAAATCTGAAAAAAAAAAAAGAATGGGCAACAGACCAAAGTAATAATATCATCCAAGTCTAGCTTGTGACTTAATGAGTTTATTGGGATTACATCAGGAATATGGGTGGGGGGTTACTTAGAGGAACAGGGACTTCCACATACATGCCCACTTGTATACGCATACATAAACATGTACATAACCTCCCCATAACATTATTTCATATTTATTTTATTACCAACTATTTTATAGTGCCATGTTGAATGTTTCCCACAACCCATTTCATCTTACCTTATGCGACTTTGATCTTATGATCATTTGTGTGTGTGGGAGTGTTGGGGATGGAACTCAGTTTCCAGCTTGTTAGGAGAGTGTGGTCCATAGCTATGTCCTATGCTGGCTGAGCTCCCAAATGTGTGTTTGGCAGAGGACACTGTATATTTCAAAAGCATGAAGAAATTTAAAAAGCAATCAATGTAAACACTTTATCCTGCTCCCAGATACTGTCACTTACATGTTTTCAAGGCAGGAAGCAAGCGTACATAGGACAGGACACAGCAAAGACAGCGGGGCAAGTGTTTTAAGTGCATTTACTCCCTAGGCACGCCACAGCTTCTGGAATCGGCACCTTTCTTGAGAATAAAGTCCCTTCCCTGATGGCACTTGTTCAGCCCTTAGGAAGCACATCGGGTCCTCGGTGAGGACCTTGGCCACCAGTCTCCTAAAGCATCACTTTGCATACGCCTCTGACAATGCATTGTGTTTTCATAATGAAACACTTTGTGTAATGAAAACCCACCAAGCAATTACTGAGGTGGAGCTGGTGAGATGGCTTATCAGGTAAAGGCACTTGATGTTAAAGCTTATGGCTGGAGGTCAATCTCTGGGACTCCCATGGTAGGAGGAGAGAACTGGCTCCCACAGGTAGGACTCTGCTTTCCACTGTGGCACACACTTATATGTACCTCCTCAGCCCCCACATTCCCCAATCAAAAAAATGAGTACATGGCATCTTTACACGTCAAAGCAACTCAATACTTATATCCCAAATTCTGGCACTTCGAACAATGTAGCTGCTACAAATCTTTTCCTTAAAAAGGGCCCCTGCCAGCTTGTCTCCAGACTTCCTTTACTCCCTTAATGCTTTCCTTCTTCACGCATTTCCAGTATTCTTGAACACTCTGCTGCTGTGGCACCTGTTATTCAGAGAGGAAGAAAGATCAGCAGCCACCGGTGCTCAGTCCAGACAGAGCGAGCAGTCACTGGTGCTCAGGCGAAGCATGGTCTCATGTCTACTATGGCCCTGTTTATTGCCTTACCACACTTCTCTAAAGAAAGCTGAAGACGGGCTATCTTTGTTAACTCCCCTCACATGTGCTGTGGGCATCCTTGTAAATTAATTTTTTCTGTGTTGTGCCCTTGTTATGAGCACATGCATCGCGTTCTCCGTTATCCTCTTTCCTGTCTCTCTCACTCCCTACTGTCTTTGTTTTTTGTTTTTTTTTTTTTAAGACAAGGTTTCTCTGTGTAACAGCCCTGGCTGTCCTGGAACTTTGTAGACCAGGTCAGGTGTGATGGTGCACACCTTTAACCGCAGCACAAGGGAGGCAAAGGCAGGTGGATCACTGTGAATTCAAGGCCAAGGCTGATTTTTGAATAGTGGTTTTTCATTACGTTCAGATTTGTATGCGTGCATGGATATCCAAATGTATGTGCATACATGTACACAGAGGTCCGTCTGTGTCAATTCCTGGTGTGAAGCTCAAACAGGCTGGTCTGGCAAGCTGGCAATCCCACAGTCCCAGCTGTCTCTGCCTCCCCAAAAATGAGATTCCAAGCACATGCCACAGTGCTTGGCATTTACATGGTGGACTCTGAGACTTAAAGTCAGTTCTTCACTAACTGCACCATTCCCATAGACTCAGGTTATTTTTGAAGCAAAGAAAATGCTAAAAAGTATTCTTTGTAAAAGATGGTTCACTGTATTGGTTATAGTGAATGATCTCTGTATGAATGATTGAGATTCCACTTAACAGATGGCATTTGCCCTAAATTGTAGTCTTAATACCATTATGTCACTAACATGTAAAAAACACAGTTTATGTGAGCTGCCATGTGCATGCTGGGAATTGAACCCTGGTCCTTTGGAAGAACGGCCTGTGCTCTTAACTGCTGAACTATCTCTCCAGCCCCATGATCAATATGCTTATGTCTAATCCTCTAGTACCTCCTATAACTTACGATGAATGTCAGTGATCTAATATCTCAACTATTGGTAATTGTTATATGCATACTGTTAACATTTATTGCTTACTTTAACTGCAATTCAGCCATTTCTAATAATAAGAGTTTAACTTCTTGGTATATTTTCACTTTTGGTCAACATTTTAACAGTAATTATTATGTACAAAATAATGATCCAAGCACTTAACATCTCACTTAATGGTTTTTGCTTTTTGTGAGTGCTTGCTCATTTGTCTTATGAACATCCAATAAATGGTAGCTTGCTTCCTGTTTATTTAAAAAAAAACACAGTTTAAACAGACAAAAATATTTTACCCATAAACCTCGATGCATCCTGTTTTTCAATACTCCAAGAAACTCCCCATGGCTGAGGCATTCATCACCATCCAGGTCAAAGATCTTGAAGACAGTGTCCAAAATATTGTTTGAGAGTTCTTGTCCAGTTGCTACTTTCACAGCTCTCTTAAACTCCGCTAAAAAGCAAAACAAGAAACTGCCAATCACTCAAGTAGTCTAGAGTGGATTTAATCCACATTTCCGGTGTTTGAGATGTAAACACAAAAATACCCACAGAAGTGTATTCAAATCATGCATTAAGTAGAGAAGTATCATGAAAGTAACTTGAGCCATTTCAACTTGATCAAGGCTCCCCGTAACATACTTAATTCTGCTCCCTTCCCCCTTCTTGAGAATAAGAAAGTAAAAGAAATAAAGCAACTCTTAAGTAAGTGTGCTGGTACTATGAACTGAAAATAAGCAAGATGCATTATTTTACTGCTAATCATCTTTTTGATAGGTGTCATCTACTGATTAATGAAACTAGTTCTTGACAATAAAAATGAAATGATTCGTATCTTACCCAGTCTCACAGGGCGATGAGCTAAACTAAACATTTGCATGGCGATAGCAAAGTCTTCCAAATGTGTTGTAAAATGGCAAAATGACTTGAACTCATCCAAACTAATGCTCTAGTAAAAATAAAGGGTTTTAAAAATTACAATTTTGTATATACATCAAAATCTTATTGCTGTCGAGTCTTCTATCCTAAAGCTAATGAACTTTAGATCCCTCTAAGCAAGCTGATAAAGTGTTGAAGACACACAGTAGAATTGGATTCTACAGCCGAAGAATGTCCACAGGAGTGAGGGCTACCATGTGGCCACGGGTCCTTCCTAGTTTCCTTCCTTATTCTCATTAGGAGGCTGCAGAGGTAAAATGAGGTCATGGGTGGGCTGTAGCCAGTGAGGCTGATGTCAAAGGGAGTATACATTAGCACTGATTGCTGTTCTTATCCCTTTCTCTGTGGATATGTACACACACCCATAAAACAGTAGCCATCCAAGGACACAGAAAACACAGTGTATAAGCTGAGAGGCATTTCACCAAAACACAATATAAACTCAGCCTTGCTGGCACTTTAACCTTAGACTTCAAATCTCTAGAACAGAAAGAAGGCAGGCTTCTGCGCTTTGTCTACAGTCAAGGAGACTAACACACCTTGTTCAGGGCAGGGCACTGAACAAGATAGCCTATGCTGAAATTCAGCTCTGCCATCTACAATGTGTATGCTCTTAGCCTAAATCTCAGGCAGGCAACTCTTAGGTTTCTTTGTCCAACATGTATAGGGTAGAACAACTGAGATGTGAACCCTTGTCTATATAGTTTCAGTATCTATGGACCTAAAACCAAACAAAAACTACGATAAAAAGCTACTTTTGCCAGTAAAAATCTGTAAGATCAGGCTGTAGGCAAGCCTATAGGGCATTTACTTAATTAGTGCTTGATGGGGGAGGGCCCAGCCCATTGTGGATGGTGCTGGTGACATCCCTGGGCTTGTGGTCCTGGGTGCTGTAAGAAAGCAGACTGAGCAAGCCATGAGGACCAAGCCAGTAAGCAGCTCTCCGCCATGACCCGCACATCCACTTCAGGCTCCAGCACTGTTTTGAGTTCTTATCCTGGCTTCCTTTGATGATGAACAGAGATTTGAAAGCATAAGCCAAATAGGCCTTTTCCTCCCCAAATTGCTTTGGTTGTAGTGTTGTATCACAGCAATGATAACTCTCGCCACAACAGGACATAAAGTCACAAGAAGAGAAATCACATATGAGCAGTGTAAAACCTCATTTTGAGGATGTACAAGTTCAGATGCTAACAAGATGCCATATCCATCTGTCGGAAGAGCCTAGCAAGCACAGAGGCTGGGGTCACGCCTCGGGGCATAATGAAACGAAAAGAAGGAGACAGCAGAAGTTTGCACTCCAGGCCTGTTTCAACATCATGATATGATACAGAGGAACACTCATTTCACAACTGAGCTGAAATATTCACTGTGAAAAAAAGGAAGCGGAGTGTAGAAATGTGGGAAGAGGTTGTTCCTGAGTTCAGACAGGCAGCTGTGTATTTGAGGTACACAGCTGCTGCCGTATGAGCTGTGTCTTTCTGATGCATACGCGCACTGCTGCTGCCTTCCCACTGAGATGAGAAGAGGCATGAAGGAGGACGACCACTCGCCTTCACACGGCTGCAGCCTCTGGCTTGGGCATATATTCTTTACAATTTTTTTTGCAGGGACTGGAGGGATGGCTCAGTGGTTAGGAGCACTGGCTGCTCGTTCAGAGGACCCAGTTTGGTTCCAGCGCCCAGATGGTGCCTCCCAAATGTCTGTAACTCCATCGGGGATCTGATGCCTTCTGGCCTCAGTGGGCACCTGACATTCAAATGGTGTACAGACAACACCCATACACATAAAAAATAAGAAAAGTAATCTTTTTAATGTGTTGCAGTTTTTACAAATAACTCTTTGATTGTTCCACAAAGATTCACAACGGCTGAACAAAGTGAGCTTAGGTAAACTGCATGTGGACAGAAGGCAGGTCCTTAAGGCCCTGCAGAGACAAGGTCCAGAAGAATTTACTTTTAGTATATTCTCACTTATAAGTGGATATCAGACATATAATATAGGATAATCATACTAAAATCTGTACACCTAAAGAGGCTAATCAAGAAGGAGGACCCTGGGTAAGATGATCAATCCTTACTCAGAAAGGCAGACAGGATGGACATTGGAAGAAGGAGAAAACAGGAAACAGGACAGGAGCCTATCACAGAAGACCTCTGAAAGACTCTACCCAGCATTGTATCAAAGCAGAGGCTGAGACTTGTAGCCAAACTTTGGGCAGAGTGCAGGGAATCTTATGAAAGAAGGGGGAGATAGAAAGACCGGGAGGGGACAGGAACTCCACAAGGAGAGCAACAGATCCAAAAAATCTGGGCACAAGGAAGGGTCTTTTCTGAGACTGATACTTCAACCAAGGACCATTCATGGAGATAACCTAGAACTCCTGCACAGATGTAGCCCATGGCAGCTCAGTGTCCAAGTGGGTTTCCTAGTAATGCGAACAGGGACTGTCTCTGACATGAACTCAGTGGCCTACTCTTTGATCACTTCCCCCTGAGAGGGGAGCAGCCTTACCAGGACACAGATAAGACAATGCAGCCAGTCCTGGTGAGACCTGATAGACTAGGATCAGATGGGAGAAGGACTTCCCCTATCAATGGACTTGGGGAGGGGCATGGGTGAAGAGGGAGGGAGGGTAGGGTTGGGAGGGAACCAGGGAGAGGGCTACAGTTGGGATACAAAGTGAATAAATTGTAATTAATAAAAATTAAAAAAAAACTTTGACACTAGCTGGGTGTGGTGGCACACGTCTTTAATCCCAGCACTCAGCAAGGCAGAGGCGGGCAGATCTCTGAGTTTGAGGCCAGCCTGTTCTGCAAATCCAATCCAGAACAGCCATGGCTACACAGAGAAACCCTGCCTCGAAAGAAACAGTGTGGCTCTGCGGGCAAGTACCTGTAACCCAGCTACTCTGGAGACTGACGCAGTCAGTGAGTTTGAAATCAGTCTGGGCAGCATCAGTCAAAGGAGGAAGATTTTCTCCTCCTCTGTAAGAGGAGAGCTGCTTACTGGCTTGGTTCTCATGGCTTGCTCAGTCTGCTTTCTTACAGCACCCAGGACCACAAGCCCAGGGATGTCACCAGCACCATCCACAATGGGCTGGGCCCTCCCCCATCAAGCACTAATTAAGTAAATGCCCTATAGGCTTGCCTACAGCCTGATCTTACAGAGGCATTTTCTTGAGGTTCCCTCCTCTCAAGTGACTGTAGCTTGTGTCAAACTGATAGAAAACTATCCGGCACGTGGTCTTTTCCCCACGTTTGGTAGGCTGCTGGGTGGCCTCTTTTCGGCAGAGGTACAACTGCCTTTTTAGTCCCTGAAATCTCCCCAAGAATGTATGTATCACTGGCAGCCTTGAATACACAGTGTTCCCCCAGACAAAGGACAGCTTTGCTTACTGTCAACAAAATGAAAACAATGCCTCTTTCTGCAGCAAGGGTCAGGAAACCTTGCTTCCTGCCTCTTCTGAAAGACTGATTGGTTTGGCTGTGGATGATCTCTTGCACAGTAGCTTTCCTCTGGGAACCTCAGAATCACTGTTATGGGCAAGGGGAAACTAGCCCAAACAGGATGCTCATGCTGTTGCTATGGGTATTAGTTGTCTCTGACCCAATAATCTTGTGTAAGCTGTGCAGGGTAATTTGGAAACAGATAAAAATTTCAGATACTTTATAGTAGTTGACAGACTGATCTTTAAAGTGCTCATATAATAGAGACGTCTCAGATCCTTAAGTGTTCGATAGTTACAAGTTTTAAAAGAGTCTATGACTTCCTTCAGCGGTCACCTTGACACAGCCCAGGACAACATTTACATGTGTAACATTTGAGTTTCCTATTCAATCCTAGGAACATTTCTAGAATCAGGTAAGTTTCCTTTATATCTAATCAAGGATGTAAACTTTCCTTTTTCTTTTGGTTCTTTGAGACCCAGTTTCTCTTTGTAGTCTTTGGCTGTCATGGAACTAGCTCTGTAGAACAGCTGGCCTTGAACTCAGAGATCCGCCTGCCTTTGACCTCTGAGTGCTGGGGTTAAACGCGTGCACCCCCCACCCTCCATGTTTTTTTTTTTTTTAATTTAATTTTTTGAGATAGGGTTTTTCTGTGTAGCCCTGGCTGATCTGGAACTTGCTCTCTAGACTGGGCTGCCCTCACACTCAAGATCCATTTGCCTTTACCTCCACAGTACTGTGATTAAAAACCTCTGCCACCACTGTAAACATTTAAAATTTTTAAAACTTAATTTCCTCTGATGTATTTCCATTGCAATCATCAATGGAATTGCTTGTCTGTCATGGTGACACACAGGAGGCTGGGGCAAGAGGATCACAACTTCAAGGTCTTCCTGGACTACATCCTGAGACCTTTGCTCCAGTGGGGAAAAAGAATCACTTACATTTTACCTTTTCCATTCTGCTAGACTAGCTTTTAAAGGCTAGAGAGATGGCCTATCAGTTATTAGCACTAGCTGCTCTTGCAAAAGAGCCAGATTTGGGTGGGTTGCAATCTTCTGAAACTGCAGTTTCTGCCGCCATGCCTTTGCTTTGTTATCATGGATTCTAAATCCCTGAAACCATAAGCCCAGGTGAAACGCTTCCCTCTGCAGGTCGCCGTGGTCACAGTGTTTTGTCACAGCGACAGAAGAGTAACTGAGACACGTACAAAAGCCATGATCACCAGTTTGGTCATTGTCATTTTGTATGTCACACACACGCACCACATTTTTCACTAAACCGTGTGCACAGGATACATAGTTCTAATATCAGACGTTTTATTGAATTCATATTGCTCCTAATGGTTTTCTGTGGGCTGTTGGGCTCTTGAGGCACATAATCAAATCCTATGTAAGCAGAGACAACCATGGTATCCTTTCCGAGTTTTCTAGTGTTTACCGACAACCTTGTTGTTGTCCTGGCTCAGCTCTGCAGAGCAGCATCAGCGGGTGGTGGGTCCTTGTCTCAGGAGTGGAGCTGTGGCCTCACGGGGCTGTACCATCTCAGGCAGCTCATTCAGGGAGCTAGTGAGTAGGAAATGCCCTTGACCTGGGCCCACGCTTCAGCACTGGAACACAGTCTGAGTTAACTTATGAGCTACTTTACCCGGTTATGTGAAATTTCTAGTTTGCTTCATTTCTATCACATGCATAAGAAAAAGTATACCAACCTCTCCTATTGACAACTTTTCTCTCACGTTTTTCCAGTAAATGTCCTTATTTTCAGTGTCAGTGAAGAAAAGTAGCCACTCTGCAAAGTCTTCTTTTCTCATGAAATTCAGACCTTTAGAAAACTGAAGGAATTCCATTTCTTGAACTTCTGTTTGTAAATTTTCCATAAATCTAAATATTGAAATAAGAAATTGGTTTAAGCAGCTAGTGGCATTTTTCCAGCAAGGCAGCCTCTCCTTCCAACCAAGTATCTGGCCTCTGGTAGGAGAGCAGAAGGAAGCCTCAGGGCTGTGTAAGGAACAGAGAAACTGGTGAAGTCCAGCTCCTGTTCACTTTGCCAAGCGTGTTTGTGCAGATCATACCCGGCAACCAAACCCGTGGTCAATGTGAAGGCGTAAAAGTTTCCCAAAGTTATACAGAAAAGCCCTGTCTCAAAAAGCCAAGGGTGTGGGGAGAAGATCCACAGAAAATAATATTCTGTGGAAAGCATTTTTTTCCAATGTAGAAACATTATTAATAACTGGGAAAATGAAAACTTAGGAGAGAATACTCCTTTTAGAACCTTAATAATGAATGGTTTGTACTGTTTTTCAGACACCAAAATAGAAACAATGACTTTGAATCAGAAGCTTGGGTCTTCATGAAATTAATTATCTGTAGTCTTTTGGGCAACAGTGCCAATCTATAGACTCAAGATTCCTTTTTTATAAAAACATAATGTTACTTTGATCAAAGTCACAGCAATAACTACTTGGGAAAATACAAGTTGACTATATATAAGGTTGACTTTTATTCTCTGGAACAAGAGTCTAAGAAGGTTGCACTAGGCCTATTACCTGGAAGCATTATGAGAATATTAAGTTTTCATGTTCTGCCATATACTTCATAATCTCTCTCTCTGCACAATTTAAATGGGTGGAATACATATATGGGATTAAAAAAGAGGTACATTCATTCCAGTAGGAGAAAACCACCATGGTTAATAGCTTGCTTTAGGGTCTGCATTTTCCCCATAAACTTCAGAAGCGTGGTGCCTACAACATGTGCCGAATATACCAGATGCACAAATTTTTTGATGTCATGTTTCTTTCTGGGTCAAAGCAGAATTTTGTGTAAAACTTAATGTACTTTGCGTTGAACTAACTGGATAGAGAGGTACTGTCCTGATATGTCTTCCCGTTTATTTTACTGCATTTTATTGTACCGTGTACTATGATAATATTCAATGACTTTTATTTTTTATTGTGTGTTCCGTTTGTATGTGGGGGTGTTAGTATGTGTGTGGAGGTGCAAGTGTTGTGTGTGTGTTAGTGTGTGTGTATGACTACATGTGTTTTAGTGTGTGGAGGTACATGTGTGTGTATGGGTACACGTGTGTTAGTGTATGTGTGGAGGCGCATGTGTTGTGTGTTAGTGTGTATGTTGGGATGCCTGTGAAGGCTACAGGCTGAAGCTTATTGTCTACCTCAATGACTTTCCCCCCTGATTTTGGGGGACAGGGTCTGCCACTGCTGATTTGGTGGCTCTGGCCGGGACTCTTCTATCGCTGCCTCCGCAGTATTGGGGTTACAGGCAGGTGCTGCCTTGTCTGCTTTTTCACATGGTTGCTGGGAAACAAACTCAGGTCCTTGTGTTTATAGCAAACACTTAACTGACTGGGCCATCTCCTCAGCCCCTCGACTGATTCATATTAGGATTATTAAAAGAATGCTTTACTTGTAAATAAATGTGTAGCAAATGAAGAGACCTGGCACAACAACAGAGCTGTGCTTTCCTGTTCACCTCTGTCTTTTGAGACAGGAAGAAGGTGGGTCAGGGGTTGGGACACTGGCTGAGGAAGTGAGGCAGGAGGTAAGGAGCTGTGCCGGGCTGCTGAAACTCTAGAGGAGAAGTGGAGGAACCAGAGCCATCAGGAGAAGCAAATTCATTGTACCTGATGACCAACTGGACAGGGAATGAGAGAGAAGTCAGAGGTAATACTTTATTCTGAGTGGCACTGGTTACAGTGTGCTTCTGTTCACTGGGCTCAGTTACGAAAGGGAGGAATACCTATCTCTCCTGGCATCTGTTTCCTTGCAATGCCAAGGGCCTTTTTTAAGAAAAACCATCTGATAAACGTACGTGTGAACCTGAATAACTTCATGGGCTATATGACTTCAGCTGGGTTTCCCTCTTTATCTACTCCCAACTTCCCACATGGGTAAGATCAGGAAGCAGTCCTCCTCACGGACAGAAGCACTCCATGCAATGCAGCTTAACAGTGTGCATGTTTGCCACATAGCTTGCAAAAGGGGCCATGCTTAGCATTTGAGACTCTGACATGCAACAGCGCATGAGACATATATGCTTAGCATCAAAGCACAGACTGACATGTAACAGCACATGATATACATATACTTAGCAAATCTTAGCGAAAATGCAGTGAGCTGAGGAAGGTGCAGGTCCTCTGCTCTCCTGTGGCTCTGCTCTGTTTTTAGGACCTACTTTGAGACAGTGTTCAAGAGAATGCTGCAGGGAGGCAGTCGTAACCTCAGTGAGAAGGTGAGCATCAATGTCTACAATAATCAGATAGTCTAAGTATTACCAGCCAGCTTTTACAAACAAGTGAGCTGAGGGAGGTTAAGTGAGCTGCTCTCAGGCAGTACTGGGTAAAGCTTTACCGAGACCTGCAGCTGTCCGCCTCCCAGTGCTCTGTTTCCACAGCACGGCTGCTGGCTCTGGGGGTTTACTGCTGGGCTCTGCAGACCAGAGCAGAGCCCCCACATTTCAAAGTTTTTTGTTTGTTTGTTTTTGGTTTTTGATACAGGGTTTCTCTCTGTAGCCATGGCTGTCCTGAAATTTGCTCTATAAACCAGGCTGGCCTCATAGAGATTCGCCTGCCCCTGCTTCCCAAGCACTGGGATTAAAGGCGTGTGTCACCACCGCCTGGTTTTAATGCAGAGGAAATCAGCTGAGATCAGCCAGCACTGGCCCAAGCAGAGCTGCGCTCAGGGGCACAGTGCATGGCCCTTGTTGGGCTGGTTTGTTTCGTATGAAGAACAATGTGGCAGGATAGTGGTGGCATTCATCTTTAATCCCAGAACTTGGGAGGCAGGCTCAGGCAGCTCTCTCTGAGTTCCAGGACAGCCTGGTCTACAGAGTGAGTTCCAGGACAGCCAGAGCTATGTAGAGAAACCCTCAAAAAACCAACCAATGGGCTGGAGAGATGGCTCAGCAGTTAAGAGCAGTGGCTAATCTTCCGAAGTACCTGGGTTCAATTCCCAGCAACCACATGGCAGCTCACAACTATCTGTAACTCCAGTTCCAGGGAATCTGATACCCTCGAAAACACACACACACATACACATACGGAATATTGATGTACATAAAATTTAAAAATAAATAAACAGACCATCTGTTAAACAAACAAACAAAAAACAACCAATGAATCAATGAATTAATGAACCAACCAACCCGTCCACCCACCCACCCAAATTGATGCTAAGGGAATGTTTCTTAGCTGCCAGTATCAAATTACCAAAAGGAACTACTGCATTTTACAAATGAAAAACAGACATTATTTTAGAGAGGCTAGAATATTTTGAGACTAGTAACTTTATGTTTTATAGGTTAAGTTCTCAGTGAGAAGCAGCTTAAAGATCCAATAAATAGTATCTAGGTTTAGAGCAGTGGTTCTCAATCTTCCTTATGCTGCAACACTTTAGTACGGTTCCTCATGTTGTACTATGTCATAACTGTAATTTTTTTTACTGTTATTAATCATACTATAAATATTGTTTGATAGAGGTTTGCTAAAAAGGTTGTAACCTGGTTTATAATCTGAGTTCTAAGAAATGAATGTATGTTCAGTTTCTTCATTTCTTACATATAAAATAATTATATTCCCAAACAAATGTTTATGCTTACCTTCGAAATTCTTTATAATGAAGTTTTTTTTCTCCTTTTTTCCCAAAGAAACACACTTGAAGGGTTGTGTTAATTCCCGGCTCTTTCACTGTTGGTTCCTATAAAAGAGGACAAAAAGGAACCCGTGGGCTGGGGTGTGGGAAACACTCACAAGCGTGTCCTGTAGGACGAGATGGGAGGAGAGCAGGTGCTCCTTCTATTTGTATTACTTTTGCCTAACAGGACCCATTCCCTCTCCCTCCCTTCCACTTAACATCCTTTTGCGATAAAGGCCCTAGAGAACTAGGAACAGAAGGAACACACCCTAACAGGACAAACCTATAGCCAACATTATACTACATGGGTGAAAAAAGTCGAAAATCTGAAAGAGTCAAGGTGGCCCTCCCCTCATTTAAGACAGCCGGGGTTACACACCTGGCTTTACGCAGTACGCCCGTGTAATGTCCCTTGAAATGCTTCGGCACAGCTGCCCAGAGGCTCGCTCCACAGCCCACATCAGGTGGTCTGGAGTCTGGAACCCAGCACCCCTTAGATCGCTAGCCTGTTCTCCTTGCCTCACTGCTGACACCTCTTGCAGAGTGCAGCTCAGACAGGTTATTACTGAACTCTGGTCAGGACCACAGGATTACCTTTCTCCAGAACCTGCCTGTTGGAAACGGGCTGCCTAACTCAAATAAATGAGACTGTAGGGAGCTCTCTGCTGCCTCTTAGCAAAGGTCTGCTGCCTGTGGAGGGGAGGATGTCTTGGTTTTTGAGAGGGTCTCATTATGTAACCCTGGCTGGCCTAGAACTTGCTTTGTTAACCAGGTTAGATTTGAACTCACAAAGATCCATCTGCCTCTGCCTCTTGAGTGCTGGGATAAGGATATGCTCCTGCCAGAGGTTGTGATTTACTTACATAATTGAAATAGGTATGTGCTAAAGCGATGTAATGATTCAGAAGTTAAAGAAAATTTCACAAGATCGAGTTAAAATTAATAGGTTATCAGTTGAAATGTATTGGTATACACCACTGGTGGAAATGAAAATTTGTTTGTGTCCCATACAACATACTGGTTGGTATTTGTCAAAATCTGATAATCTTGTCAATAGTCACACTTTTTGGTCCAGCAACTGAATTTCTGGTAAAGTCATCCCTAAGATACAGTCATCTGCGTATTAAATAGTCTAATCCTAGGATTATTCCTTGCAGCCTTATGAACTATGAAAGACAGGTACATGTTAAATATTTCCCAAGAGGGGATGACAGCATAAACATTATAGCAATGCAACAACATACTTTGAAGCCATAATGAGAACGAGACACTGAGCTAGGGAGATGGCTTAGTGTGTAAAGCACTTGCCACACAAGTGTGAGGACCTGAGCGAAGATCCCCAGAGCCTACCGAGCGTCAGGTGCAGCAGCGCTCTCTGCAATCCCAGTCTCCCAGTGGGGGTGGGAGGTGGAGACAGGAGACTCCTCAGCCAGCGTGTGAGGTTGTAGTCTGACGGCCACGTCTGTGTGGCCGTGCACACCTGCCGCCCTGCCGCCCACACAGTAATGGTGTGATATTTAGATATACTATTGGAAAATGAAAAATGTAGAGCAATATACAGTATACTCCCGCTTGTATAAAGACGAAGATCAAACTGGGTGTGTGCTGTAACCCTCTAACTCTTGCACTAGGAGGATTGCTAGAAGTTCAAGGTCAGCCTGAGCTAGTGTGACCTTGTCTCAAAAACAAAACAAAACAAAACAAGAAACCCAACCAACCAACAACAAGCAAATGCCCCCCCATATACCTAGGAATGGCACGCACTCCCCCTGGCGGAGGGCGGATGGCTAGGCCAGCCCTGTGTATCTGCACACACTTATGTAGCTCAGTAGCGTGTGTGCTGCGGCACCAAGTTCTTCATAAATCCCACAGCGACCCGGGAAGAGGAGAGCTGTTACCAACAGCATGTGTTTGGAAATGTTTACTTACATACCTGATATTCTGTCTCACTAGTTTTCATGGTCTTGAAGCCATCTTGCTTACTTATGATCTTCTGTAGCTGAAAAGATTACAGGCATGAGCTTACAAGTCTGTCTAATGCAGTTTTCAAGCTGAGCTGAGAGCGGATGCTAAGCAGCCGTCTGTGGGCTGACTGCTGGCTATGTAAGATGACAGGAGGGCAGACGGAAAGGCCACCAGAGCCACAGCCTTCTGCTCAGCAGACAAGCTCGAATGGCTGCGAGGCTTTCTACCTTGTCTTTTTCTCAGGTGATTTTTATTCAGGCTTGTTTCTTACACCTCTGATAGTTTACAGCCACAATTCCAAATACATGCTGCAGACGAGGCTAGTCTTCTATATATGCGCTTCCTTTTATTTATTTGTAACATGTTGAAATACTGACAATTTTTGTTAATTACAAAACTATAACAGTTTCTTAAAGCTGAATGTTAAATAACCTACCTACCTTTCAGAGTCATTTGTACCAGTCTTCATGTGGAAAGCAAATGAAAAGAAAAGGATTTAAAAAAAATGAGATATACACAAAATCTCAAACTATGGTTTAGATCAATTAGGAAACAAATCATCAGGACTTTTTTCTACGTAGTTTGTTAGTAATTTACAAACTGCTGACATTAACTCACAAATTTTCTATCTCAACTTGGCACCTCCTTTTCGGTTTGTTGCAATGGGCCATGCTGGGTTTTGTAAAGCCTTCCCCCCCCCCCTCAGTGCTCAGGGCCCCTCCTGGCTGAGAGGAACAATGGAAAGCTTCCCATCAGTTTCACCTTTTATGCCTGTCATTAAAAACCCAATGGTACAAAGAACTCACATTTTGTATTCCTCCCTTTGCTCAACACCTTCATTTCTTTCATGCAAAAACGAACATAATCCAGCAGAGAGAAGAACCTTCTCCAACTACCCTGTGAGCAGCACTCAGCCTCAAGCATCACAAGCTATCACGCTTAGCTTATCTTGCTTCACTTGCTGTTCCCTGCTTGGTTACTATTTACAGTGCTTCAGAAAAAAAAAAAAAAACCCACAAAACCAAAATCCAAACCACACATTAAATTGCAGACCCTTGCCTTGTATACTTGATAGCTGTCTTCTTTGTAGTCAATCTGTTCTTCCTGAGCAATCTGTTCTTCCTGAAGCAGTTGTTTTTAACTCTAAGTTTACCCCACCTAGCAAGAGGAACTGAACACTCCATGTTGTTTTGCACGTGCCTCTTTCCTTTCATTATCTCTGTGGCTTGCTTCTATTCACTACTGACTGTGCTGTACTAACCACAACACTATTTAGACTTATTTACCTGAGTGGCGATCCAGGTTCCCTGGGGCAAGTTTGATTTTTGCTATCAGGATATCTAACTTCTTCTCATTTTATTTTATCTATTTTGTGCACGCCTACTTGCCAAACCACAGCCAGCCAGCCAGCCAGCCACCCTGCCTCTCGGGGCTCTAGCAGTTGCATATCCTCGGAAAAGTGCTCGTCAGTCCAAACACACACTCACAGAGACTATCAGCAGCTGGCAAAACCACGCCCCATGCTAGAGCGCAAGGCAAATCAGAGTCAGCTGTTGTCAAGCAGCCTCATGTCCCCACATCTGAGATTAAAATGAAAACACATTCCTGTGACATTTCTATGTTTTTAAAAAAGAAACCAAAATTATTAAATTTACCCAACAGAGCCACAGAGCGCTGCCCAGTCTTGATGTCAGCTGCTGCCTCAGCTAGCTTTGCTTCTGTTTCTCAAGACTGACATTTCTCAGACCTCTACTTTGACATGTACACTTAATTAGTTTTAATTTTTTAAACTAAGCCTTCTTTTTGCAGTACTGGGGATTACAGCCCAGAGCTTTGTATGTTTCAGAATCGCTTTTTCAATGTCTATAAAGACATCAGCTTGTATTTCCCACTTTGAGGTCTGTGTGGACAGGTCCTGACGCATCTGAACTCACTAACATTCTGTACTGCTCTACTTAGTCAAACCTCCTCAGGTTTCTACCAGCAACTCAGCAACACTTTCTTTGCTTTTTTTAAAGATTTATTTTACTTTATCAGTGTTTTGTCTGCAAGTATGCATGTGTACCACAGGACTGCTTGGTGTCCATGGAGGTCAGAAGTAGTTGGATCCCCTGGAACTGGAGTTATGGATGGTTGTGAGCCATCCTGTGAGTGCTGGGAACTGAACCTGGGTCCTCTGCAAGAGCAACGAGTGTTCTTAATGCTGAGTCATCTTTCCAGCTCCTGCCAGAAATACTTGAAGTTTCAGTGCAAGCTTTTTGTTAAACTTACTCATAATCGCTTTCTGTTAGTTTATTTTGTCCTAAGTAGAACTGACTTTCCAACTATTTCTACCACAGGAATATATTTAATTTCTGTATACTAATCTTCTCTCTCAGGCCCACTTTACACTCACTTACTGTGCTTTTGTTTTTGATTCCTTGGCATTTTCTATGGATTTGTGTCAGTTGGAGATAAAGCATGGTTTGACTTCTTCCATTTTAATCTTTTCCCCTGTGTTTTTATTTAATTTTCTCTTCTTGAATGGCTGCTAGCACTAGAATGTCCATCAGGATGCTGAACATGCGTTATAAACAAACCCTTTGCTCCTGATTCTGCAGTGAAGGCACTCAAAAGTCCCCCAGCCCTCAAGCCAGATGCTCAGTTTGCTTTTTAGTTTCTTGGTGTTGGGGACTGAACTCAGGGACTGATACAATTTGACATGTGAACTACCGACCATACTCTCTAAGCTTCTGTAAACGCTCTTCACCAGAATTAAGATACTGTTTTCCTACTTCACTGATTTTTGACAATGATTCATTTGGTTAAGTGTTTTATATATGCTGACATGATTAGCAGGGCACGGTGGTGCATGCATGGATCTGCAGCAGGAGGATCAGGAGTTCATAGGCAGCCTGGGTGTTACACAAGAGCCATCTCAAAAGCTAAAGGTCAACAAAGAAACAGATGGCATATGTCTACATGGCTCTTCTGCTCTGTCACTGTGCTATAGGGTGGACTGTGCAGACTGAGTTCTTACCTATGGAGCTAACTGGCATTTATATCTTGACCTCTTTCACACAGGGACAGGTTTGCTTTTTCTGGATAAGTACTTCTGCATTTTGGCTTATGAGAACAGGACTAGAATTCACTTCTTGGCAGGTCTTTCCCAGGTTTTAGTTACCAGGAACATCATGAGCTTTTTTTCCCTTTGTCTTGGGTTTCTGGTGGTTTTGTAGAAGTTTGGCATCACCTTCATTTTAGTTCCAGTGAAGCCATCTGCACTTGAATGTCTTTGTGGGGAGATTCTGAGATAGTGATTTCCAGGCTTCTGATGGACAGTTGTTTATAGTTAGATGCCATGTCTTGTTATGCTGACGACATGCGTCTATTCATCGGGGCATGTACGAGCTGTCTGTCAGAGCACTCTGACTATTCATCGGGGCATGTACGAGCTGTCTGTCAGAGCACTCTGACTCTGCGCTTGGCTATCTGTAGCGTTTGTGTCGCTGTCTCCTTTGACTCGAAGTTAACAGACCTTACCTTCATTCCCACATTATTATTAATATTGGTGGAAATTCATCATCGTGTCTTCATAATTTAATTTTGCTGCTGTTAGAAATCGTAATGTAAACATCTGATATTCAGGGCATCTGGTATGTGATCCTCGGATTGAGAACCACTGTGAGAATGTACATTTGGTTCTGAGCAGTTCTAAGGGTTCTGAAGCTCTTCTCTGGTCTTATGGGCACAAAACACCAAAACATAGACTAAAATAAATCTCTAAGAAGTTATTGTGTAAAAAGTAGTTTTTTAAAAAAACATACAAATAGATGTTTTGCCTGAAATGTATGTTACATGTACTCCTACTTATTGAGACCAGAAGAGGGCTTTGGGGGCCCTAAAGTTGAATTACAGACAGCTATGAGCTGCCATGTAGACGATAGGAGTGACCTGGGTCTTCTGCAAGGCTAGCCACACACACACACACACACACACACACACATACACACACACAATGTAACTTGAAAAATTACAGTGCTTGTCTTTATCTTTGTATTAACATTTCCATTTGAGAGTATGAGGCTAAATATCTTGGTTCCATACTTAGGCCAAAGGGTCTTTCTCTTCCTTTAGACTCTCCCATGGTAGCACAAGACCTGGCTCATGGTAACAAGCTCTATGTGCCTGCTTTATGAGACCAGCACTGTTGGAGGTGCTGGGGAAGCAGCGGTGAGGGACAGAAGGCACCCTCGTGGTCACTGAACTTCCGCGCCGACGGGCTGAAGAAAATAAACAAGTAGAGCAACTGTGGTGCTGAACAAAACCCCTGAAGTAGGGGACGAAAGACACAGCACTGGGGTGCTGGAGGCTTCCTTCCTCCGGTGGCTCTCCCTGACGACAACAGTGCCAGGCTCTGCATGACTGAAAGCACCTGAACGGGTGGGGTAACAACGTTCAAGCACAGGGAAGAGCAAGAATTTGGGCACAGGGGTGCCATGTTGTGTACACAGGTAAAGTTAAAACAAATAAGCTGTAAAAGGCCCTGGAGATGCCCATCTGCTAGATAGAAATTCTGAATGACCAAGGATGTATTCTTGAATCATCCGAATGTCTGTTGATTAACACTTTCAATTTCAGGCTGAAAATGAATTATGCAGAGTCAATTTCCTTTGCTTCCAGGACACTTTACATTCGGGAATGGGAGAATCATTAGGAAACCAAGGAGGATGAATTCTCCTGAAGGTTTTTCCTTATTTAGCAGCAACTCTAGCAGGTGTACTTAGCTTGATAAACTCGTAACACTCCTGTTAGAGTCGAGTCCTGCCCACCAGCACGAAAGCAGCGTGGAGTGAGAGGACCACCTAAGGAGCGGTTCCTCCTGGGGAACACACTCGGCATTAATCTACTGTCAAGGGGGCTGCTTAAAATCCCCTGGCACTTAGCCCACAAGCAGACGTGCCATCTATCAAGGTGAAGATTACATGGATTAACTATTACTGGCTTTGATCACTGTCCACACTGTTTATCACACTTGACAGAGAGCAACTCATGTAGATGGTGACTCTTTCACTAGTTCTCAGGGTGAAGAAGTTTTCATACAGATGTTAATAAAACACAAATGTTCACAGGTATTGAAGTCACAAACGGAGGCAGTTTGCATGTTAGGACACGTTCACAAGACATTACAGAAGTGTATCTTATCAGTGTACCACCACGCCTGGCTCTTTCAAGACCATCTCTACCTACCTACCTACCTACCCACCCACACATATAAAAATATATGTATATACATATATAAATATATAAATATATGTATATGTGTATATATATAGCTGAGTATGGTGGCACACCTTTAATCCCAGCACTCAGGGAGGCAGAGGCAGGCAGATCGTTGTGAGTTTGAGGCCAGCCTGGTCTACAAAGTGAGTTCCAGGACAGCCAAGGCTACACAGAGAAATCCTGTCTTGAAAAACCACCAATACCAACAACAAAAAGAAAAGAATTTATATGTATATATAAGAATATATATGCATATGAATGTATATGTACCTTATTACTGTACCACACCTGGCTCTTTCAAGAATATATATGATACTATATACTTAGGTAACTAATATTACTAATACAAGGACCAAAGAAGTGAAACAATTAATATAGTAACTAGAAATGTAGTTTTCTTCCTTGAAATACTTTTTTAAGAAACTGATGTACATATGAGTCCCCTTGGCTATCAAGTTCCATTTCTGTAGCCAGCACCACAAACTCTTTATAGATGTACAAGGTTAGCTTTATATCCTTAACATTCAAACAACTGGTGACATCTCCTAACAATTATTTTGGGTACTCTGCCACCAGTCTTCACTGTCTGGAAGCCATCTTGAGTCCTGACTGTCTTCCTTAGGCTGAGGTTCCTCCCTCTTTAGTTATCATCTGTCTCAAAAAGGTACTTGTGAGATGGCTCAAAGTAGCTAAGGGAAGCCTGATGACCTGAGTCTCAACTGTGGGATCCATACAGTAGAAGGAGAGAACCCCTTACTTCCTCCTGGCTCCAGACAACCAAGGGTCTGCTTTCTTTTAGTTCATACGTGCAGGACTGTATGTACACAGAATCACACAGTTTGTACTTTTTCTTTCCTTTGGATTCATCCTTTCTGTTTTGATTACTTAATATGTTGTTTCTTTTTACTGTTGAGTAGAATTTTATTGTATAAATAAGATTTATTTATCTCGTCAACTTTGATAAACATTTTGGCTGCTCCCAGATTGGGGTTATTATGAATGAAGCTGCTATACATATTCATATACAGGTTCTGGGGGAACATATGTTTTAAGTCTTCAGGGTCTTACTATGTAGCCTTGGCTGGCCTGGAACTTAGTGTATAGATCACGCTGGCCTTCAACTTACAGAGATTTACTTGCCAGCTATTTTATGTTTTTGAGACAGGGCCTCTCTCCATAGCCCAGGCTAGCTTAGAACTCATTCTATAGCCTTGGCTGGCCTAGAACGCAAGGCAATCCTTCTAAAATTTCCAAGTACTGCCCACCTATATATTTTCTTTCCGTTGACTACAAATCTAGAAATAAATTATCAAGTCATATGCTACATATGTATTTAAGTTTAAAAGAAGATAGAAATTTGTTTTTCAATTTGGCATCATCTTATTTCTACTATATATATATTATAATATATATATATATATATATATTAAAGAGAGTGCTATTTGTTTCATATCTCAAAGACTTTAAAAACAAATAGTCACAGCTGGGCTTTTAATCTGGAAGCCAAAGCTTTTAAACTGGGAAGGCAAAGGCAGGTGGATCTCTGTGAGTTTGAGGCCAGCCTGGTCTACACAGTGAGCCCAGGATAGCCAGAGATACATAAAGACACCTTGTCCTGGAAAACAAAAAACAAACAAAGAAAAACTACCAAAACTAAAACCCCCAAACCCAACCAACCAACCAAATAAATAAAATGCCATAAATCGGTCATATATGTACACATGGACTTTGTCATTCATGTATCTTCATTAGTTTATCAATAATGCCAACAATCAACTAAGTTACGCACCATGTGTCCATACACCCCTCTGCACTTAACTATGAAGCATACCCAACTGCGTACACTGAGGTACTTCTTTCATAACATTGCCTATTTTTAGGAAACAGAGAGGAATTCACTGTTTGGAGGTTTAGAACTACGTCCTCAGAAAAACATTAAATACTTCATTTGTATTTACATCTTTTCAGGTATTAGCTATACTCAGTTCCTAAAAAAAATTGCATTAATGCATATTTTTTGGCCTTATTATTCTTCATGAAGTTACGTTTCTATTATTTTCTTATATGAGACTAATTAAAAACACATCTCTACCGCATATTCTTTAAAGCATATGGTCTATGAAGCCATTTTTACTTTATAATTATCAAAAGTCATGAAAACAAAATCCTGAAAATGCAGATGATCAAAACTCATTTCTCCTTTTAGAATCTTATCAGTTTTCTTATCAATTTTCCCAAGATTGTATTTAAGAAAGCATTTTTAAAAATTTATTTACTTTTATTATATATATATATATATATATGAGTGTTTTGCCTGCATGTATGTTTGTGTACTGTGTATGTGTCTGGTGCCTGTGGGGGTCAGAAGAGGGCATCAGATCTCCTGGAACTGGAGTTATAGACGGTGGTAAGCTGTCACATGGGTGCTGGGAATGGAATCCAGGTCCTCTGCAAGAGCTGTAAGCACTCTGAACTGCTTGGCCATTAGAAAATAGTTTTGAGTATGCAAACGGCTTGATATTTCACATGTGAACACTGAAGATGGTTTTGACTTTGCAGTGACGCACGGTCACTGAACAGCTCCAGGTACTTCATGATAACCCCAACAACAAGTATGCACTCACCTTAATGAACTCCTTCCGCTCAATCATCTCATTGCCATCTGCATCCAGCATTTTAAAAGCAACATGGAACCCAGAGTGGGGCTCTGCAAGGAAGGGAACAATGAACAACTGTTTAGTTGTTGGTGAACCGCTAAGTACTTCTACATGCATGCCCCTCCCCGAGTCCACTGACAGGGGAGGTCCTCCTCCCCTTTCATCTGACCCTAGTCTATCACGTCTCATCAGGAGTAGCTGCATTGTCTTCCTCTGTGGCCTGGTAAGACTGCTCCCCCCTCAGGGGGAGGTGATCAAAGAGCAGGCCAATCAGTTCATGTCAGAGACAGTCCCTGTTCCCATTACTGTGTTTTTAACTTTTTATTTTGCTATCTTTCAACATATTATAATAAAGTACAGTGGCAGGCCCCTATACTGTTTAGCCAGCTTCCTCTAATGTTAACACTTTTACATACCACAGCAGACTTGGCATTATAAACCACGAACAGCACATTTGATACTTGTCACTAATGCTGTGCCGGGTTTTAGAATCAATGCAAGTTATGCTTCACTCAGTGGCCAGGGCTGCTCAGTGTCACCCACGTACGAGCCTACCTCAGCCTCTCCTTTGTCTCCACCACTGGGCTACTTGTGGAGGCTGAGAGTCTTGTTTAGTGTCAAAGTTGTTTTATTAAAAATATCCCCAACAGGCCAAACATGGTGGCCCATCCTTTAATCCCAGGGACAGAGGCAGGTAGAGCTCTGTGAGTTCAAAAGTGTTCCAGGCCAGCTCAGGTCACACTGTGAGACTCTCTCAACAGAACAAAACCAAAACTTCCAAAATAAAACAACAAAATTCTCTTTCTTCCCCCTGAGGCTAACCATGATATTCTCTCTCCCTGAGAACACTAACCATGATTTTTCTCTCTGTTTTGCCTCAGAAACAAAGTTCCAGGGTGTTATAATATGTGGGGGTGGAAAAGATTTAAGAATACACTCTAAATTAACAGTATCATTTTATAGATGTAGAGATTAAGGTTCCTGTGTATGTGCACATGTGCACACATATGCACATGTCTATGGTGTATGTATGTGAGTCCAGCTAAGCATGTACATGTTCACATGGAAGCCAGGACTTTGGATAGCTTCGGTTCTTGGTCCCCACTTTACTGCTGTCTTTCAATCTGGAGCGTTTTGGGATTCAGCAGATAGGCTAGCCAGGGGGGCCCACTCTTGGTACTGGAACTAAAGGTGCACCTCTGTGTCTGTTTCTGCCTGTGTGCGGTAACCTGAGCGCAGGTTCTCGGTGTGCTGAGCACCTCAGTTTCACCCACTGCAATCGCACCAGCCCCATTACCAGTGTTTTTAGTGATAAAGACACAAACACCAAATTTCAAAAGTTCTGCTTGCTGAGGATGAGAATGTCACATGGCTGTTGTAAAGAGAAGTGGTGTGGGTACTTACTTGTGAGGATTGTAAGCAAAAAAAGATACTCGGTATATGAAATTACCCCTGGAGGAGAAAAAGTAAGAACAAATCAGGAGATAAATTTTAGGTGAGAGCCATGGAAATAACTAATATTGAAACTTCACCTATATAAGAATTGATGTTTTCCTCTACTTTCCTTTGGTATAGTGGAAACCACAGTACAAGACTTGAAGCACAGCCTGGTTTAAAAAGAAAGACACCATGCGCCATCAAGGGTGGCCTCCAGTAAGGTCATCATAGTGGATCTTATGTGCTAGCTTGCCTGGGCCAAGGGTTGTCCATTATTTCCGGGTGTGCCTGAGGGTTCTCCAGCTAAAATCAGCCTGTGAACTGGTAGACTCAGCAGAGCAGGCTGACCTCTCAGTGTGTGGGCATCATCTACTCTGTCCAGTAAGATGCTGAGGGAAGAACAAACACCTGCCTCCTCCCTTTCCTTACCTGCTATGTCATCTCACTTTATCCTCCACCCTGAGAGCAGGGCTTCCATTCCTGGCTCTCCTGCTTTTCAGGCCTTCGGGCTTAGACTGAATGCCACTGATGGCTTTTCTGGGTCTCCAGCTTAAAGTCGTCATACAAACCTGCAAGTCTCTGTGGGTTCTGTTTCTTTGGACAACACTGATGGATGCTGCTTAGTAAGTAACAGAAATTCTTTAGCATTCCATCTTGTAAGTTATGTAATTTAGACTTAATTTTCCTACTTGTAACACCTCTATTGAAGGAAACTTAAAATTTTAGTATCATAGCTTTGGATATATAGTTAAAATATAACAATTCAATCTTTGTTTCAGTGTCTTTCTTTCTCTTTGAGAAACCATTCTTTTCATTCTCAAAAACACAGTTTGGGGGGATGCCTTGCTTTTCCTTCCATGAGACTGAAGGAGGGAAGGCGTCTTAGCTCAGTTTCTCTTGCTGTGGTAAAGCACTGTGGCCAAAACCTCTCTGGGGTGGAAAGCGTTCATTTTGTTTACAGTTCTACAGTCCCACATAGCAAGAAGTCAGGGCAGGAACTGAAGTGGAGCCCAACGGGGAATGCTGCTCGATGGCTTGCTCAGCCTGCTTTCTTATGCCACCCAAGGGTGGCACCTCCCACAGTGAGGGCCTCCCACACCAAGCACCCATCAAGAAAATGTCTTACAGACTTGTCTACAGAGGCATGTTCTCAATGAAAATTCCCTTTTCTGGGACTGTGTTATGACCCAGTTTGTGTTATGCAGCAGAGATGGGCAAGTGGCTTTAGGGTGAAGCTGGTGAACAGGCTGTAGGACTGTGGTCCTAGGGACTAGTTCATGACTGAAGCTGGGCTACTATGAATGGTACTGCATGATTTCTGAGAATGGTGGGTCACTGACTTCTTTTGTGGGGAGTTTATGTGTCGACTTGATGATTTGAGAGTTATAATTAGAAAGATGAGGCCATGAGCAAAGTGACTGGAATTGACGCAACACAGTATTTAGAGCCCGAGAGCCTATATTTAACTGGGAGGCTTGAAAGACGGGTACTGGGTATGTCGGAGCTCCAATCAAGCTGGCTTTGGGTCTATATTTGGTCACTTAATAGACTTCCTTTTTCGAGTAGTGATTTTTTTTTTTCTGCTATGAGAGAATCAACAGTAAACACAGAAGTTTGACTTTTAACAAGAATGGCTACTGGAAGAGTTAAAAATGTGTCTCTGTGCTGGGCCTGTAATCCCAGCACTTGGGGAGGCAGAGGCAGGCAGATCTTTGTGAGTTTGAGGCCAGCCTGGTCTGCAAATCGAGTCCAGGATGGGCAAGGCTACACAAAGAAATCCTGTCTAAAAACATAAAAAAAAAAAAGTGTCTGGATTAGAAACTTAGTATAATAGCAAAATGCATAATTTATAACTAAGCCCACTTTATCACGAATAATTCACTGACAGGCAAAACCACATAGAATAATGATACTTGGTTATATATTATTATATTAGACAATGAAACTTAGATCCAGTAATTATCAACCCATGAGTCTTATTTTATCTGTTGGTCCCTACCTCTCACTAAATGATTTCGAAAGAAATCCTTCATATCATCTCACTTCAAAGCCTACAGGTAAACAATCCAAATGCTGGGTGCTGACTTCCTACCAATCAGCAGCCCTCTGTGCACTTGGTTTTGGAGCAGTTGTACTTTCTCAGAGTGAGGACATGTAGGAAGTCTGCACAAACTTCTTTCTGAAGACTATTCAGTGTTTACATGAAGGGAGAATAAATTCTATGTGTTTGTCATGTCTGGCTCCTGGCAGAAGTGAGGATCAAAGCATTTCATCCCTTGGCAGCCTGAAAAAAGGCGGAAAATAGTGTTTTTCTATATTTCAAAGGAATATAGGAAAGAAAGAAAGAAAGAAAGAAAGAAAGAAAGAAGAAGAAGAAGAAGAAGAAGAAGAAGAAGAAGAAGAAAAAAGCTCAGCTTGTAGATTGTACTGGGCTTGGAGCCAAAGGAGACCTTTTTTCTTTAAACAAAGGTAACTGTCCTTCAAGCATAGACAATTTTTGAAAAAGAAAATTCCAGTGTCTTCCTCTGAAACACTGACTGAAGTAAAAGGTTTAAATACACACTGCTGAGAAAGTGTAAAAATACTTGAGCTTGTGCCTGAGACAAACAACAGAGAGGCCGCAGCACCCAGCACCTGTTCAGACGGAGCTTCTGGAGACCCGTACCTGAGGGCACTCAGGAGCGCAGTGCAGGACTATTCGCTGAATGGTAAACTGACTGCTGCTAAGAGGCAGTTTCGAAGCTGCATGATAAATAAGGACATGTTTTTTTAATTTTAAATTTATTTTCTGTGTATTGGTGCTTTGCCTGTATATGGTGATGCACCACATGCTTGAGCTACAGACAACTGTGAACTGAACCTGGGTTCTTTGGAAGAGTAGTCAGTGCTCTCAACTACCAATTCATCTCTCCAGACCAAACAAAGAAATATTTTAAAACACCTACTTTTAAAATTTTAATAAAGAATCTTTAAGGGGTACTAGGAAAGATGAGTGAACAGTTCTTACACTTGCAGAAATATTTTGAAGTTGGAACCATAGTCAAACATGGTCTTGTCAGTAACAGCATTTTGAGAAACTTGTTTCCCAAGTAAGCTGGGTTATCCCTCTTCCATGGGTATATATGGTATATATATATATACACACCTTACAACTATGTGTCTTGTAATTAATGGTCAGAACATCCTTGAGGAAAGTGTGATACTGAGATTGTAGCTCAGTTTAAAAATTCAGAAATCGTAACTCATAATTTACTTTTCTTTAATGAACAGTGAATTATTTTTATTTTTATCTCAAAACACTCTATCTTTGGCTGGTTATGTTATAAATTCTGATAGATCGTATTTAGGGTGAAGTGGAGTATCTTAAATTGTTCTTTACACAGTTTTATTATCATTGGCAATGAAGTACAGGTGAATAAATCAGCTGCTGAATCTTTCCTTCTTCCTGGAAATATATATTTCAATGGAAAACAAAAAGTAAATAATCAAACAAAAGTCTCCATCAAATCCTTCCTCAAGGTTTTTCTATTTGTGATGCTCAAACTCCATTATTAATTAACCTGACTGGTGGGCTAGCAGCTGGTTCACGTGAGTGACAGAAGAGCCAGGACGGGATTCCAGAGGGACAAAGGACTGGCAGGGTGGCTTGGAGAACCCACAGAGACTCAACAGCACACAGGGCCAGCAGTGATGCTCCACCCTTCCAGGGTAGAGAGCAGAAGCCTATCTGAGAGGACATGAGGTGGCCACGGTGGGGAGACTGGCAATACTGTTCACAGCATGAGCCCCAGTTTAGATTTTGGGGAGAAAGCACAGTCCATCGTGGTAAGCAGTTCCGTACTGTCACTCATGACTTGAAGGGCTGTGGCTGGCTGCCTACTGTTTAAGACTGATACCTTGGGGGCCTGAGAACAAGGGACAATGGCTAGGGGCAGATTTTTTCAACTGAGAATAACTGAAGTCTGACAGCCATAAGCTTGGGACCAGTGGGTAGTCAACCTCAAGAGGCATCTATTTGCCAGGAGGATCCTGTCATAAAGACTCAGAATTCAGAAGCAATAGGGATACTTGTTCACAGCTGCAGCCCTCCAGCAGTGTTTAACACTTAGTGGGTTTTGAAAGCAAATGCTCAGGTCTGTCTGTAGAGAGCTCAGTGCTGTGTTTTCTTCCCTTATTCCCAACACACTTGGGAGATGCCCTCAAGTATGAGTGAGGCTCTTCAGGATAACAACTCCTGAGTCTCAGGAGGATGGGGAAATCTTTGGCCCACGGTCTGCAAAGATGACTGTGGCCAGCAGAGGGCCCTATACTCAAAGGAGGGAAGAGGCCCAAGTGAAGCCTGCTCTGGCTGACTTCTAACCAGTACAGTCCAGGCTCAC
Source organism: Pachyuromys duprasi (assembly GCA_028658305.1). NCBI lineage: Eukaryota > Metazoa > Chordata > Mammalia > Rodentia > Muridae > Pachyuromys > Pachyuromys duprasi. The sequence continues at coordinate 5,854,021 of CM053745.1, read as the reverse complement.
ACCAATGTGAACCATAGTAAGACAAATAGACAATACATTTTTAGAAAAATAAACAAAATAGAAAAACTGTTAGTCAAATTGAGAAAGAGGGAGGATGCAATCAATCAAATTAGAGATGAAAACAGTGATACTACAGCAGATACCAATGAAATCCAAGGATCATTTGAAGGACTACCTTGAAAATTTATATTCCAAAAAAAAAAAAAAAAACCAAAAACAAAACAACAAACAAACTAGACAACCAAAAAGAAGTGGATTCACAGACACAGGTACTGTACCACAGTTAAAGCAAGAGGGCATAATTAACTCAGATCTCTAACAAGTAATGAGATTGAAGCAGAAAGGGTCTCACACTAGCACCATCAAGATTCCTTCCCTCATTTTTCCAAACCTTCCCAGCAGACAATGCTTCAAATTGCTTCATAAAATAGAAAGGCAAGAAAACCATGAACCTCGTTGTGAGAAGCTGGTATTAACCTTGATACCAAAACCACATAAAAACACAGCAGCAACAAAAAACTGCAGACCGATTTTACTGATAATAGACACAAAAATTCTCAATAATTTGCAAGTTAAATGTGCATTAAGGAGCACAAACACTATGCCCATGTTGGTTGTGTTTCAGGGATGCAATGATGGTTTAATAAATGTAAATCAAGATATGTAATAGGAGAAAGATGCTGTGGCGAATGCCTGTAATCCCAGCACTCAGGGAGGCAGAGGCAGGGAGATATAGTTTGAGTTTGAGGCCAGCCTGGTTTACAAAGCAGAGTCCAGGACAACCAAGTCTACAAAGAGAAACCCTGTCTTGAAAAAAACCAATCTAACCCAACCCAACCCTCCCCACCCCCAAAAAAGTTTAAAAAGATTTGTAACCTGGACTTAGGAACTGAAATCACATCATCATTTCAATCAGTGCAGGAAAAGCTTTTGACACACTTAGGCACCAAAGGCTAGGTAGGATTCCAGGGGTGTGCCTGCATGCCTGGCCCAACTCTCCTCTTTAATGTGTTCTCTCAGCCTCTGTGAAACATTCTTATGGTTTCCTTCTGCTTCTTTAATTGCTTAGGAAAGTTGAGAAAGTTATCCCTTACTCAGGGAATCCTTTATTATGCCATGGAACACCGTAGCAGGTGGCATTGGCATCCCGGTTTAATTGTTTAAACTACTCAGTTAAAACATGTGAATATAAATACAGAAATCTAACAACGACTGAAAATTACCTTTATCACCCAGGTCTCTAAAAAAAGTTGATCCATAACGTGCTGTTTGGATTCCAGCCAGTACATCCTCAATGTCCTTTGAATACACAAATTAAAATCTTTCAATTTAAGGTATACAAGTTCATTCCCCATGTCACCCCAAACAAACAAATCAGAGCCCCCGGCCCTACTTACCTTTCTTGACAGCTTCTTGACTAGTGTTTTACCTATAACAAAGAGGAACCATGACTTAGTATTTACATCTCTTCCCAAAACTCAGGCTGTACTAAGGAAGAAAATCCTTTCTAAAACAACTCAATTTTAGGTAAGAAATAAAGTTGGCAGTTTTAGTCAAGATCTTTAATGTAAAACCAGGAGCCAAAGAATTCTGAATCTAACACAAAGATACTAACTATAGTTTCTGCAAAATAATTCTCAGTCTCACAGACTTGAAATCTTACAGTCTTTATTCCTCGTGGGCATTGCACACTGATTTGTGCCCTCTGATAATCAACAGTGTTGATTATAAAGTTTGTTGATTTGAATATGGGAATCTGATCATCAAACACAGGAGTAGATGATGTAAGTAGTAGGCTGATCTGGTGGCTTGGTATGCCAGGAAGAGGCCTATGTCTACCACATCACTCAGCAGTCACAGGAGCATGGAGGCAGGAGTTGGTACCAGCCTATGCTTTATAAACATGGGAACTGGATGAAATGCTTCAACGGTCAAAGAGGAAGAGATTGGTATGTTCTGGGCACTAAGCAAGACTTCCAGGCTAACACTACTTGCTGTCGCACTATAAAACAGTACAAACTGATGTTGAGAAATGAGCTTTAAAAGATGAATAGTAAAACTCCTTTCAGTTTCTCATTGAAAGAAATACAAAAGTAAAACAGAAATCATGTGTGTAATAGCTTTTTATGCAGTCTGAGAGGCACCAGTGGGTGCAACAGGGAGTCAGTTGATGACCAAGACTCAGAAAATAGGAGAGAAAAGTGGCAACTTTCCTGCTTCTTAGGGGAGGTGCAGTCTGTCCCAAAGATTACAGAGAACAGGTTGGAAATGCAGTCAGTCCCCAGTTGGGGTGGGCTGGCGATGCATCAGGGGACAAGTTTTAAGTTATTGTAAGTTATTCGTCACCTTACAGGGTGACAGGGAAGAATATCCTTGTTGGGCTACATAGGTGTGTGTGTTTTCAAGAAAGCCCAGTGTTTATGTGTGTGCGCGCCTGTGTGTGTGTTTTCAAGAAAGCCCAGAACGAAAATGTTATATATCAACTGACTGTAAAACTGGCTATTCTTGTACCATCCGGGAACATGGAATTTTTGGTTCAGCTGAAGGGGGATACGGGATCTATAGAGTCCTTGGGAGTCTTCGCAGCTGATGTATTTTTACTAAAGCAGTGACTTTAGCATCTTTCTGTGATTTGAAAACTTTCAAATTTCCACATTCAACACTGCATTACAGTACAGAACCAGCTTAGGTGTGTCCACACACCTAAGATAAAAGGGAAAAGGAAACATGTTCTTCATACCTGATGGCATTTTATTCAGCCACAAAGAAATGTCATTTGCAGGAAAGCAGGCTGGAGAGCAGCATATTAAGTCAATTAGAGCAGGCTCAGAAAGACAAACACAGTTTCTTTCATATGCAGAATCTTAATAAAAAGAGACATAAAGGAAAGGGAGAGGACGGCTGAGGAGAGGAGAGAGACGGATGGGAGGTGAGTGTGAGCAAGCTTTCTAACAGGCAGCTCTGGAAATGCCATGCTGCCCTGCCACTCACAACTCAGGACACAGAAAGGACATGATGACGTTCTCTGTCCATCTTTATTACTCCAGGGCAAAACTGTACTCTTGAAATCTAAAAATAGTGCTTCTTGATAAATGTAAACAAATAAAAGAACTTATTATTGAAAAGTTGATGAGAAAAGTTCCAGTTAGGCAGGAAAGAGAAATCATGAGATTCTTTAAAAATTAATTGCACTTTATTCACTTTGTATCCCCCCTGTATCTCCCTCCTTCCTCCCCTCTCAACCCCTCCTTTTCTCCCCCTTCTCCGCGAATGCCCCTCCCCAAGTCCACTGATAGGGGAGGTCTTCTTTTCCTTCCTTCTGACCCTAGTCTATCAGGTCTCATCAGGAGTGGCTGCATTATCTTCCTCTGTGGCTATTAAGGCTGCTCCCCCCTCAGGAGGAGGTGATCAAAGAGCAGGCCAATCAGTTACTGTCAGACACAGTCCCTGTTCCCATTACTAGGGAACCCACTTGGAGGCTGAACTGCCACATCTGTGCAGGGGTTCTAGGTTATCTCCATGCATGCTACTTGGTTGGAGTATCAGCCTCTGGGAAGACCCCTGTGTTCAGAGTTTTTGGTTCTGTTGCTCTCCTTATGGAGCTCCTGTCCTCTCCCTCTTACTATTTCCCACTTCTTTCCTAAGATTCCATGCACTCTTCCCAAAACTTGGCTATAAGTCTCAGCAACTGCTTTGATATTCTGCAGGGCGGAGCCTTTCAGAGGCCCTCTGTGACAGGCTCCTAGCTTGTTTCCTGTTTTTTTCTGATGTCAATCTGCTTTGCCTTTCTGGATAGGGATTGAGCATTTTAGACAAGAGTCCTCCCTCTTGATTAGTTTCTTTAGGTGTACAGATTTTAGTAGGTTCATCCTATACTATATATCTATATGAGTGAGTATATACCATGTGTGTCTTTCTGCTTCTGGGATTGCTCACTAAGGATGATCTTTTCCAGTTCCCACCATTTACCTGCAAATTTCATATTTCCTTGTTTTTTATTGTTAAGTAGTGTTCCATTGTGTAGATGTACCACAATTTTTGTATCCATTCCTCCACTGAGGGGCATCTGGGCTGTTTCCAGCTTCTATTACAAATAAAGCTGCTACACACATGGTTGAGCAAATGTCCTTATTGTGTACTTGAGCCTCTTTTGGATATATGCCTAGGAGTGGTATAGCTGGATCTTGAGGAAGTGCTATTCCTAGTTGTCTAAGAAAGCACCAGATTGATTTCCAGAGTGGTTGTACAAGTTTACATTTCCACCAGCAATGGAGGAGGGTTCCCCTTTCTTCACAACCTCTCCAGCATGTGTTGTCACTTGAGTTTTTGATCTTAGCCATTCTAATGGGTGTAAGGTCAAATCTCAGGGTCGTTTTGATTTGTATTTCCCTGATAAGTAAGGATGTTGAGCATTTCTTTAAGTGTTTCTCTGCCATTTGATATTCCTCTATCGAGAATTCTGTTTAGTGCTGTTCCCCATTTTTTAATTGGATTACTTGATTTGTTGCTGTTTAACTTCTTTAGTTCTTTATATATACTGGATATCAGCTTTCGGTCGGATATAGGGTTGGTGAAGATCCTTTCCCAATCTGTAGGTAGTCGTTTTGTTCTGACGACAGTATCCTTTGCTTTACCGAAGCTTTTCAGTTTCCCATTTATTGATTGTTGATCTTAGAGCCTGTGCTGTTGGTGTTCTGTTCAGGAAGTTGTCTCCTGTGCCAATGAGTTCCAGGCTCTTCCCACTTTTTCTTCTAACAGGTTTAGTGTGTCTGGTTTTATATTGAGGTCTTTGATCCACTTGGACTTTAGTTTTGTGCAGGGTGATAATTATGGATCTATTTGCATTTTTCTACATGTAGACATTCAGTTAGAGCAGCACCATTTCTTGAAGATGTTATCTTTCTTCCATTGTATGGTTTTGGCATCTTTGTCAAAAATCAGATGTCCATAAGTATGTGGGTTTATTTTTGGCTCTTCTATCTGATGCCATTGATCCACCATTCTGTTTCTATGCCAGCACCATCCAGTTTTTTTTTTTTTTACAAATGATTTGATAATGCTTTAAGAAGTCTTAGTGTTTGTATTTCATGATTACAAGTTCAGAAAACTATTTTAGAATTGGTTAGGCAAAGACTTATTAAAACTACACTATGAAATTATATTAGTAAAATAACTAGGAAATTTAAATGCTCCAATAGAAGGGAACTAATTAAATTATGGCATACTAATGAAACTGTCAAAATATTTTCAAACAACACCGACAAAGAGAAACTACTAATTACACATTAAACAGAAAATGTTAGGTTATAAAGCAGATGGTTACAGCTACAGAGACAATGCACGCCTTACATCTGTAAGTAAAAGGGCGTGTTTTAGAGGGTAAACCTTGTAGCATGTGAATTATACCTCTGTAAAAAAAATTTATAGGCAAAAAAAAAGTGTGTGACTACTAGGTGGTGGCCATCTGCTTCTGGCTGACTGTATTTTCTACTCTACAGACGGAAATGCTTTAGTTTTAAAAACTGACAGACTTTTCCTCATGCTCTCTAACTTTATCATGCCCACAGCTCTATGTTCTACAGACCATAGGAGAGGCTTTGGCACTAACCCAGTGACACAATGGGACTGGATCCAGGTCCATGTGACTCCCATATACTACCCTTTGCCCTAGCATAACAACACATCCATGCTAAGTCCCCTCACATGTGTTCAAATACTTCTCAAACTTAACCGCTCAGAGTAAATACCTTAAGGGTGCTGGATAAGAATGCAGGGGCATGGAGAGACCGTTACACAGAGGGAACACAGGGATGGGCCATTTCTGTGCCTCTCGCCCAGATCTCAAGGGACTGACACCTGAAGCTAAAAGATCCTAAAAAGTGTCGGAACACATTTTCCCCGAGATAACACCATCCACAACGACTGAGTTTCAGCTGCATTCACAGAGCTGCAGACACCTGCTTGCTCTGCTGCAGAAAACAGCTGAGCCAGAACACACTCCATCATGATGGTTTTCTAAATCTACGTTGATCAACCTATTTTTCAGTCTTCACCCCAATACTGGCTGAGCTTACCTTAAAAATGTTTGCGTATATCCTCCCTCATTATAAAGTCTCTTAAAACTATAGGAAACGTTGAATAATTCTTCTAAATTCACTAAAAAGCTAGAGGAGTCAAATGTAACAAGTACCAATATTTTTGTGCCTTCCCCTAACATGAAGAAGTGGTACCACTACAGAGTTTTGCATGGGTTTCCACGCCACACTTGCATCATGTGGCTGATGCTTTACTACTAGCATTCTCAACATATTGAGGTGATCTGTGTAGTGAAGCCAGTATTCAAAGCCAGGCCCCGACTTCCTCCACTACACTATGTGGACTGCCTGTGGCCACCCTTTGATTCTGGTGAGCCCTACACTCACTCTCCTCTCTGCCCATTATTCCTCACTTGCTCCTGTCATGACTTCCCCCAGGCTCAACATACATCATCAACCATTACAGCCAGTCTGTACACAGCAGCTCCTTCTTTCACTTTATCACAGGCTCTTGGTGATCCCCAGTCCCGGTTAGAATTCATTGTGACTAATCCACACCAGAACATGTTCAATTGAGCCTAGAAAAACAGCCACAATCTTTCTGCAAGACTCATTTAAATCCATTATTAATAGGCACAGGCATGACTTTGTTCTTAGTTTAGAAAATCATATTTTCCTTATGTGTGAGTCCATGTGCAGGGACCCTAGCAGACACACTAGGGAGCCGGTTCTCTTCTTACATCACGGAGGCTCAGGGACCCAACACAGGTAGTCTGGGTGGTGGCAAGAACCTTTACCAGCTGCGCCATGTCACTGGCTCCACATGGAACTTTAATAAGGCTACTGGCAATCATACTGTCTTTCTTACTCCGCTGTCTCTTTCTATTGAGGCTACTTCTGTAAGCGACAACACCCTCCCTTTTCTTAAAACTTGTAACTGCTTTCTCACTCACTGAGAACATAGAAACAGAGACACGGTCACCCCTGTACTGCTTGTATGGAGGGCCTTTCCACAATCCAGTTAATTCCAGCTAATTCCAGCTAATCCCACTGTACTCCCTTACCCTGTCCTCACAGGGCCTTTGTCATTGGAGGATCCTCCCACTACCCCACTGTGCCTCAATCATCTCCCTCAGCCCACATTTCCACCCCATCTCTCATCTTCTTCCCTTTGGGCAAGTGACCCCAGTGTTTACTTCACCTTTATCCAGCTCGCCGCCCCCCCCCCCCGCCCCAACCTACCATACTTAGGCATCTGCTCTCACACCAGTCCACCAAATGGTTCCTAGAAAAGATGATCCCAATCCTCATGCTGCTGGCCAGTGATAACCTCTTGGTCCTCATCTTGCTTGCTTCTCAACTGCACTTCTCATGATTATTTCTTCCTCCTCAAAACCTCATCTAAACTCACAGCAGCACCTGCTCTCTTTCCTCTGCATTCTCTCCAGCTCTAAATGCTCAAGTACCCTGGGGGTCAGCTCTCTGACTTGCCAAAAAGGTACTTGTTTGAATGCACTTCTGAGATCTCCCAAGTCCCTTAGCCTTAAATAACCCTGCATACTCGTGTGCTGGTATCCCTCATGTCTGAGAATTCTTCATAGTGACTGTGAGACTATCTGAAAGGAGACAGCAGAGAAGAAACAGACAAAGGGTAGAGGAACCAGGTGAAGGGAGATGCACCTCTCCTGGTAAAGAGGGGAGGAAGGGAGAAGGTTCCAGCTAGGGCAGTATGAGAGGAATCTCAACGAGTCCTCCACTTTCAGCCTTTATTTGCTCAATTACAAACAGGTGCAATCTTATGATCATGAGAGATGGAAGGGTGTGGCAAAACAGAGAGGTTGGGAAGGAGAGCAATTTGGGAAAACGGATGAAAGTAGCTACGGAAAGCGAACTGACATATGATGCAAATGACTTGGAGGATATCCTCTAGGTGAGGCTGAAGATGGAACTTAGTGGCTCCAATCTGTACAGTGTGTGACCTCCCATCAGTTCAGGAGAGGGAGAAAAGAGCTATTGGCAAGTAGTTATCAGAGTGGCAGTCATAAGCCCTGGGGCTGCAGGGAAGGAGGAGAAGGGGGCCTTGGGATGATAGGACAGTGGATGCCAGGCATTTTTATGAGGTCAGAAAATGCTCATACTGGGTAGCAGGTAAAGTAGAGGATAATTAATTAGTTGTTACCAGAGATTCCAAAATCTGAGACTGTAAAGTGGGACAGTTCCAGGTAGTAGCATGGGGGGTGAAGAGTGAAGGCAAAGGCACTGAAAGGAGTGCAGCAGGCGAGAACTTAGAAAGGGAAGACGGTGCTCTGGCTGGATCACCTGTGCAAGGAGAGTACACAGTAGAGACCTGAGCCTACGGGAACCAGTGAGAGGATCTGCCAGTGTCTATTTGGAAGTGCTATGCAAATAGCACTTACATAAGCCTCATCAATTGCTATTAATTAAGTGTATTATTTACCAAACGGCCAAAAGATAAATGCCAGGTAAATGAGTTTAAAATCTAATAAATCTTAGATTGCTTTGTATCATTTCCAGAGACCATGGGTCAGTGGTTTGGCTTAGTTTTTCTTTGTTTTGCAGTTCATCATGATCCGTAGGAATGTAACCAAGATTATCTTATCCCCGATGAAAAATGAAGATGAAGGACATCATATGCATAAAGGACGTATTATTTGGCCTGCAAAATGACTGAATTCTTGACTTGGCTCAGCGCCTTCTGATCATTTACCTGCATTCCAAAGAACAGTAGAGGTGGAAATGCCACAGCCTTTAATCATAGTTTACTGTACTTCTTTGAACATATTTTAGGAGCTATTTTGATGTCGTTTCCTGTTAAATCTCTTATCTGGTTGCAATCCGCAAGCAATTTCTGTTGCCTGCTTCTGTCCAGTGATGCTACATGTTCTTGTGTCTTTGTAGTCTCAGGTTTTTGATGTTGGGCCCTGGACATTTTAGATAATCCATTGTGGTAATCTGGGTACTCACTCCTTCCCCATGGCCCACACTGCTTGTGAATGTGCTCAGCGTCTGGCTGGACACTTTTTAGTAAAGATGTGTTTCAGTTTGCACTCTAAAAGTGCTTAGCACTTGAGTGAACTCCCCAGTGAGGCCTACTGTTAGGTCACTCATAGGAATGGCACAGGATTTAGAGTTCTAAGTTCCTTCCTGACCTCACTAAGGTGCTGAGTCCAGACAATTTTGCCCTGCTGACTTGACTTGAACCCTGGACACACACTGCCCTAGAGGTCATTTTTTTAAGGCTCCTGTAAAGGAATAGTTCCCATTGTGGGTGATTAATATTTGTTATGACCCTGGAAGGCTCCCCAGTTTTGTTCCGTTCCTAAGTGTTCTTCTGCAAAGCAGCCAACACACAGTTTAACCTGTTATCTTCATTGACTCTATCCCTGCACCCTCAACTACCTTTTACCACAACCTACATGTATCTACTTATCTATTCATCTATCTATTCATCTATCTATCTATCTATCTATCTATCTATCTATCTATCTATCTATCTATCTATCTATCTATCTATCTATCTACCTACCTACCTACCTACCTACCTACCTACCTACCTACCTACCTACCTACCTACCTACCTACCTATTTTTGGAGACAGGGTTTTGGTTGCTATGGAGTTCATCTGGCCTCACACTAGCAATCCTCCAGCCTATACCTCCAGAGTATTGAGATTAAAGGCATGTGGCAGTGTGCCTCTGTACCTGTTTCTGAGAGTGCTTCAAAGTCTCTACTTTATGGTGAAAGTGAGACTACTACTCTCGGAGAGAGCCCAGAAGCTACTTATTTAGCCAGCTTCTATCACCTAGGCAGAAAAAGCTCTTGCAGCCAGATGCAAGGGCAATGATGCTGCTCTTTCTGAGTAATAGCATGATGGTCCAGCAAGTGGGCTCCAGGTCTTCATCTCCTTTTCTGGATACTCTCTGCCTTTCAAGCCAGAAAATGAGCAGCCAAGTCCCCAGTGTTCCCAGTAGAAGAGCATGCAAGGCAGAGACTCCACTCCACAAATAAGGAATGGATGGGAAGGGTGCTCCCACTCTTCAGCCTCCCCACAGTAAAGTACTAAAGTAAAGCCTAAAGCACTGCTCTTCCCAATAGAGTCCTCAGAGAGCTGTTCAGGCTGCAGCAGGAAGGAGTCTAAAATGAGTCTCCTTTTCACTGAGTTGCAACAGGTAGCGGAAGGGGTGATATTAGTTAAAGTACTTGAACATTTTCTCATTAATTTTAGTAGCTTTACCTGAACAGATATTTCTAAATTTCCTGTAAAACCTCAGACTCATTGCCAGAGACTTTAAATGATGTTCTTAATTTTTTCTATAAGTTTCAGTAGCTGTGGCTCTGTGGGTTCTTTACTTTGCCATAACAGCTACAGTACTCTTACTGAATAGAATTCCCAGTGTGACCACACCCTGGTTTATGCATTCTCTCACTAGTGGACATGTGACTGTTTTCCCGATTTTCTGCTAAACCAACACTGCTGCTATAAACACTTTTTTTGTATATATCTTATGGCACACCAGCAAGTGTTTTATTGGGTATGGGATATATATACGTAGGAATGCAAATATTGGTCAAAAATTATGTAATATTTAATTTTGTAACACAGCTGTTTTCCAAAGCAGCTGGAGTTTTCCATTTCCAACCAAGAGTATGTAAAAGTCTTGGGAGCCCTCCACCTGTGATCTACAGCCTCCTCAACCCTTGTTATGAGACTTGCCAATATAACAGGTGTAAACTTTTATCTCACACAGTTACAGAGAAGGGAAGTGTTTATGTTCATTTCCTTGCTGCTTCTTCTGTGAATATCCATTCTTGCATTTTTAATAGCGATATGGAAGGAGGGAGGGGAGAGGAAGAGACCGAGCAGAGGAGAGCTCTCTTCCCCACTTAGTCTTCCTGTGGCAGTTCTGGGATGGAAGCTGGGGCCTCACACATCCTAGGAAAGTGCGCTGGCACCCTCAGCCCTTGGCAGGCTCTTTGGTTGGATCTAATGAGTGGTTAAGTGAACCTCACAAGACAGTGATGCCTGAAGAAACAACCAAAGCAAGATGCTTTGATATTTAGAAAACAATCAATTTGTGAAGACAGACAGGATAAAGGGATCTCTGGACTAAGGTAAATTCTAGGAACATCATTAACAGATATCTTGGGGTGGGGGAGGGCAGAGGCTAATGGAAGCTAAAGGTTACTTCAAAGAACTTGTTAGCTGGGGCTGTGATGAATTACTGCAGTCACCAGTCTAGTGATCAAGGCTGTTTTTCTGGCTTTGCTTTGTGAAGGATGTCCCTCTCAAAAGACTCTTTAAGCTTGATGCATGTAAGAAGACCAGGCAAATGGTCCTTTCTGAAGTGACAGTTTCTCTAGTGATGTCACTCTGAAGTAATTACCATGTCACTTGGCACACCTGGAGATGACAGAGCCTTTACTCTTCTATGTGCATATCCTTTTTAAAATCATAGTTTCATATGTAAATATTAACTCTTGTCCATTTTATGTGTTATAAATAAATTCTGCCAGTTTTTGGCATGTTTTAACTTTTTTAAGGCAACTTAAATTTTTTTTTTATTAAGCACCACATAACATGCGCATAGCATATAACATGCTGCACAGCCTTCTAGTAGGAACAGATGACCATAGCTGAGCACTTTTTTCATCAGCCAGGAAAGTGCTTCCTTAGTCAATGTTCTCCAGGGCCCTGGACACATGGTGGCGACTTACTCCAGAGACATGTCTATCTTGTTCCATGAAATACCACTGGTGTCAGGCAACTCTTTTGCCTTGGCCCCACTGGTGTACCTGTGGATGTATGCAGTGGACACCCTGAGGATGACTGAGCACACCCCAGGAAGAATCTCAAACCACATCTCTCTACTGGGACTCATGCTCCAAACGGTCACGGGTTCCTCATTAAGGCAACTTTTGATAATAAAGTTTAATTTTAATATGGCTGAATCTCATTCTTTTGGCTAGGACTTTTTATCTTGTTTAGGAAATGTTTCTCTACCTCAGGGAGACACACAGACACACACTGCCAAGAGGAGAACTACTGTGCATGTGCATCTCTGGAGACTGAGACCATCAAGCAGGTGCAGCTGAGCACAGCATCAACTGTCAGTGGAAGCTACTGACTCTCATAAGACGGTCATCTTCCGTGAGCGCAAACCCTGTTTGGCTGTAACAGTCTAGAATGAGTTCTATTTCATAGAGCTGGGATTGGCAGGGAGGGGCAGGTCTTTTATTATTTTTTTCCCTTTTTAGATATGTTATGTGTGAGTGTTCTGCCTGCATGTATGTGTGCATACCACATGTGTGGTTGGTGTCTGTGGAGGTCAGAAGAGGGCACTGGATCCCCTGGAACAGGAATTAGATAGCTGTGAGCCACCATGTATGTGCTGGGAATTGAACCTGGGTCTTCTGAAAGTACAACAAATGCTCTTACCTGCTGAGCCATTTCTTCAAGCTTGAGCTCAGTTCCCAGTTCCTGTGCTGGGCAACTCATAACTACCTGTGACTCTTGCTCAGGGGACAGAGGCTTCTGGCCTTTGGGGAATGTGCACTCAGGTGCACACACCCACACAGGGACACATGCACATACTTTATTATATGGATGTGCCTGCACATGCCATGGAATGCATGTGGGGGTCAGGGGACAACTTTGTGTGTCAGTTCTCTCCTTCCTGCTTAGCCTTTCCAGTGCACCCCCTCCTGCTCTGGCCATCTGCCTTGCCCTCAGCTGCTGCTGCACAGAAGTTGCTTACAGTGAACCCAGTGTTTTGAAGGACAGGCTTTACAGCTCTGCAGTGTGTTCACAATCTGTTGGAAAGCAGAAGGGCTGGTTCAGGTGACACACCTGGGGTTTTCTGCCATCATGGGATAATTATGAGTTTTCTGTTTATAAAGTAATTGTACTTTGTTATTTTAATTTTGGTTACATTGTTTTCATCGAGATTTTTCAACTTACAGCATGATAACACAGTAACTCTGAAAATGGCTCTCCTTAATAATTAATCTACTTTATTTTATCTTCCCAATTTAAGACCTTAATTCTACCCATAACTGATACCCAGTCAAATTATTAAACAACCTTTTTGGGCATCTTAAAAACTGTTTTTCCCCCCATTTAGAAAAACCCATACAAAACAACTACTTCCAAGATAGATATACATGAAAGTTTACAATTGTTACATCATAACAAGAAAATGCCTAATACAATGAATAGTAACTGAAATACAAAAATGCTGTCACTAATTTTGAAAACAGGTTTTTCAGCTCTCATGTTTAAAAGAAAAACAAAGCAAAACAAACAAGCAAAAACACTTACGCTCCATTTGCTCAAACATTACTGAGAAGAGGAAGTCTCGGGGTGTCATGTAATATTCTCCCTCATGCTCCAGTGATGAAAACTGCATGAACCGCTGTTTGCGGAGAGAAAGTTTCTCCACTGGTCCCAAGTCATTTTTCTAAAAGAAAAAGAAATAATATTTAAAGATTTTTTTCAGTATGATTTCCAAACTCAGCTACCTCTAGAATTATCTTTAAATGGTAAGTTAGGTCTGACAACCACCAAAGTTTACATTATTCATGTAACAAATATCAATAAGTCCTTATGTTTTCGGGCACTGATGTTAAGACACAAGTTACGATTAATTGGAGGTAAGTTACTCTCACGAGGGAGAATGACATTCACAAATATGTACAGTCACCGAGGGGCAAGCAGCGACACAGCCAGCACGGGAGAAAGTGGTGGCAGGTCGCTTGGGTAAGACAGGGCAGTGTTTTGAAGGGATGACACTCACAGAGGTCATGGAAGGAGTTAGTGAGTCACCTTCTGAGGAAGACAGGATCAAGCCTAATGCGGCAAGAAGGAGCAGAAGGCCACTGCCACTAGTGACAGGGCCAGACCATCACACCAGACAGATGTGGCCAACGGCAAGCACAGCTGTGCTTTCACGACAGGCTCTGCTTACACAGCTGTGAATACGAAGTGCAAAAGGGTGTGTTCGGTCAAACACTGACGGTGCAGGAGTCTCAGGCTTTCGGACCAAGCATCCCCAACAGCTGAGAGGCAGTGCTGACATCTTTACTAAGTTTTCTGCTCCACTGAAGGCACTCAGTCTCTAGTTTCCACACTATCCTCCTACACATGAATGGGCCTTGTGGCTGCAAAGACTGTGACGTGGCAGTAGACAACACTGGAGCTGGTACGGAGCCTGGACGTGAGGTTGTGCACTTTCACTCTGGACTGCTTTCCTACGGTGTCATTTTCATTTGGACTGTGTATCCTACCAGGATCCACTACCTGCTTCTCATACTCAGCACCTATCCTAGGATTTACCAGGGAAAGAAATATGAATTCTGGTTGCTTAAACTTCTCCACATCCAGAGGCTTCTTTCAGCTGACTCTCTCCCCTGAAGTAGACAGCAAGCTGGCTGAGCACCTGGTTGGTTCTGGCCCTTCTGCATACTATTCAGTGCCCGTAGAGCACTGACACCATAGACAATGCACTCACTGCTTCAGGCTCTGTATGGTTTTTGTTCTAGCTGTCAACTATAAAAAGGACTAAAGAGGTGAGGAGGTAACTCAGTACCTAGCCCAATCTGGGAAGGCACTCTACTCTGACCTGTACCTCAGCCCAGGGGCAAGTTTTATTTACAGGCTTCATATGCATTGTAGTAACCAGAAAATGGAATCATAGTAGTATTAGTAATATTTTCTGAATGTTATATATAAAGCACACACCACTTTATACAGTAAAACACCAGCTTTTATACATGGCAACAGACACATCATTTTATTTAACAAAAGAAAAAGCAATGGCAAGTGAGACAAACACTAAGTTTTGAGGATGTCCTATGTGCAGTGATAATGAATTTATAGAATGTGTATGGCCAGGAAAGGGAGGGTGGGTTGGAGCAAGACGAGGATCCCAATGGCATTTGTAAGCCCTAGGCGTTAGAACAGAAAGGGGCTGAATATGAGCATGCTTTACCATTAAATGTTAAATCCATTACAACTAACATTAACTTATAGTCTATTAAGAAAGTAGCAGAACTAATAATCACAACAGAAAAAGCACACCCTCAAATCAAATCCTGAAACACTAGTAAAGTTTCCCTAATTTTTGTATCAAAGTTGTTAAAATTTCCTTTTCTGATATTTTTTTGTCTAAATTCTTTTTGTACCTCAACCAATTACAAAGTCCAATTCTTCATTCAGCCCTCTTGACTACTGCTGCCACGGCCAGAGGGTTATGTCTTAACTGTGTTAACTTGTGTTTGTCTGTTTTCAGGTTGTCTTCCTCATTGTAGCAAGCTCACTCTTTCCTGGTCTTCACTTACTTACAGGAAGTAAATGCACAGACCTACCACTCTCTCCCAGGACATTGTATAAAAGAGACTGTGTGTAGTAAGAATTTTAAAATTAAACATAGAAATGTTATGGTTTTATTTTAATCCCAGGTGTGGGTTATAGGGCTCCTTGAGATAGTACACACCAGCTGACTGGTCTGTCTCGTGTTCTGGCAGGAGTGTGATTTTGCCAGTTAAGGATTGTTTACCTTTGGAATTCTGAGGACTCTTCAGAGTATGTAATAAGTGCTAGAGCCATCAGGTATGAGACTGTTGCTTGCTGTCTTGTTGTTTGCTGGTTGGCGATATCCCTTATAATCAAGATCAACTTTGCCCCACAGCACCTGCCCCTAATCAGCAGAAAGCAGCCTAACCATATTAACGGTCCCTTTACCCTCTAACCTTCTTTCTCTCTTACATGGTGTTGGGGAGTTGGAAGGGCTGGGGGTGGTTTAGGCAGTAAGGAAAAAGAACCCAATAAAGTATATAAAAGCCTGGTTACAACCATATTTCTTCTAAAAGGTTTGGTTCTAAAAGTTTCTCTACCGTGTGGTTATAATTTTAATTAAATAAAATATTCATTTAATTAAAAACAATGTGATGTGTGAATATGTCACATGTGTGGATGTCCACAGAAGTCAGAAGAGGATGTCAGATCCTCTCAAGATATGGACAACTGTGAGCTGTTGATGTGGGTGCTGAGAATCAAACTCCAGTCCTCTCCAAGAGCAGCAAGTGCTCCTAGGCACTGAGGCCCCATGGTTATCACTCTCCATATACTTTTATGAACCTAACTCACATAGAATCACACTTCTTAAGAGCCAACTCTTCAGGAACTGCCATCTTATAGAGTTGGATGGTTGACTGGGTTGTTTAAATCCATCTACATTTTGGCTAAATATGCTTTCTAGTGAACAAAAAAGACAAAGGAAATAAAGATACCTTTTTACTAGAAAAAAAGGATCCCTTTTTCTGTGCTTGAAGTTTGCATAGAATTGTAGGTCATTTCCACACAAATAACCTCCACGTGTGACCTACAACCATGACTCTTCACCAGCAGATGGTTCAAAATCTTTCAATACCCTTAACCAACATCCTTCCAATTTACTTTGGTATGGTAGCTTTCTGGATTCCTGTTACTTCCCAGTATAAACAAACCTATTCTACTAGCCCAAAGCCTTTCACTTCCCACTATCAGCACCAATACTCTTTACTGTCACCAGTGGTGCTGTCTACTGTCTCTGTCACTGAGGTGAGTACTTTTTGCCATCACTAGTCAACCTTTCTATTTCTATTATCGTAGCTTTACCTTCTCTGGTTCAAACACTTAATTAAGCATTTGCTAATTTCAGAAAAATACTAGGAAGACTCAAAATGCAAATGAACCAAGTGTTTAATTGTGCAGCAGAGAATATTGGCAGCAATGAGGTAGATTAAGTGTGGTATGTATAAGGCAGGCTGTGAGCATCTTTATAAGCATGTCTTCTGTAATCCTCAAGATGCCCAGTTGCATCCATAGTTATTATCCCTTTTTTAAAAAAGGAGGAATGTAGGCTTGTTAAGGTCAACAAGTTTGTCTAGATTAGCACAGTAGGTAACTGATGGCACAGACCATACGGCACCAATCTCAGTTTCCCTACCAGCTCCTGTGAGAGAAGATGCAGTGTAATGCAAGAGGAGGGTATAAACTAGATTCTAGAGACCCACAAAGAAAAGAACTAGAATTAGCCATTCTTTAAGATCCAGCCTAAATGCTGCCGATTTCCTAACTAGTATGCAATATTTTCCTGGATGTATCAAATTTAAGTTGAGTAGAATGTCCTGAATAGATTTGTTTGCTGTTACATTTGAGCAGAAGGAAAAGATTTTGAAATGATCTCACTTTTCAAGCTAATGACCAATACATTTTTTTTAGGTTACCTTTTATCAAACAGCAGTCAAATTTTAGATGTAAAATTTGAAGGCCCACAAGTGCACTAAGTGTACATTGTACAGCTATGGCTACTTTATATAAATTGGACTGACTTGCCAATGCCAGTTTTAGTGCTTTAGTTTTTTATCTGTTAGGCTTTATCTTGCTCTACTTCACATTCATAACTATTTTGTTCAGATCTCAAACCCACTAGATGGTTCAATGGTCATGAAAGCAACTCTCAGCTATGATATTACCAAGAGGAGAAGGATTTCATTGTATGATTTTCTAAGGCGATTCGAACACCCACATTCTTTGAGCCTAGACTTCAAGTAGCCCCGGAAGTGATGCTTCAGTTTGTTTCACTCTGACACATGGCACATTAGCTGGTGCTCTGTGTACAGCAGAAGCACAGGTGTCATTTACAACAGTGCTTCTTTATACAATTTATTAGTGTTGGCCTTCAACAATTTCATCTATGCACAGTAAGTTATGATGACTCTCACCCCACGATTTTCCTCCTATTCCTCTCTACAAGTCCCTTTCTCATTCTCCCATCCCCTTTTTTGGCCTTGCTATTTACTGAGTTCAACCAAGCCTGGTGGGCACATGATTAAAAACAATGAATGGCTGCTTCTCCCCTGAATTAGTAGTAGCCAAAGTTTAGTTGGGTGTGGTTTGGCTCCATGAAAGCCATGACTGACTGATGACAGGCTCAGTTGTTTTTACTTTTTTTTTTTTTGAGACAGGGTTTCTCTGTGTAGCCTTTGCAGTCCTGGACTCACTTTGTAGACCCAGCTGGCCTCAAACTCACAGCAATCGGCCCGCCTCCCTGAGTGCTGGGGTTAAAGATGTGTGCCACAGCACCCTGCCCGGCTCAGTCTTGTACACGCTGTGCACAGATAACCCCTGCTATTATGAGATATTTGTAATGGCACGTCATTCCCAGAAGATAGCATTTTTCAGACCTTATATTTTTTCCAATACTTCTTTCCTCCCCACCACAGCGAGGGTGGTATAGACCTCTATTGAAAGGCTGAATGTTGAGTCATGGTGTATTCTGTGAACCTTGTGCAGGCACTAGTCTCTGCATTCCTTGTAGTTCTTTACAAAGAGAAGCTTCTCTGATTAAGGTTGAGTGTAGTATTTATATGCATAGGCATATAAATAGAACTATTTAGAAGGCCATTGATGCCATGCCAATCTGTGTAAGCAAATGAAGCGAATTCTCTAGGAACTCATGGCCACAGCATTTTGACTGTGTGCACAGTGCCAGGCAGAAGTACCCTCTAGTGGAACAGGCTTCAGATTCAGTCAGAGAGCAAATGATTACCACCATCATGATCTATGCCACTGTTCTGCCTGTGGGCATGTCTTGCCTGGCAAACTGGTATTGTAGTTTGTAGAGCTCACAGCCCATTGGTGCTTTTTCTTCCCCAGTAGCATGCACAGCTCCTTCTGGAAACGTGAAAGCCTGCCAGCAGGGAGGAAGTTTCTGACCCAGTTCTAGCTTAATTTTATATCTTGCAACAAAGGTATGTGGTCTTCAGCAATGGTATAAGCCAGAATTTTAAAACTTGAAAGGGCCCTAGAGAGCTTCTAGTTCTAGCGTAGTTCTAGCGTTGTGCAGATGCCAGCATCCCGGCTTTTGAGCTCTGGACCATGTTTGGTTATGCAGTATGTGGTACAGGACAAGATGCCAAGTCATGCTCTAGCACCTTGAACAAATCTGCAGCAGGCTGTGGAGGGAGTCCACTCTTCCCTTTCTGGTTCTTTTGTTTTCTGTTCCTTTTCTTCCTCTCGTCTGTTTCTGGCTGATCCCATGTACCAACGCACTCTTTAGCCATTTTTCTTTTTTCTTCTTCCTCATAAGCACTGGTGGCTTTGTTGTTATTGTCATTGTTGGTTTCAATACCATAAATTAACCATACTGTTTTGGGCACTTATTTCCTTTCTCTAGTCTTAGTCTTCTCTCTCATTGGTGTGTATTTGTGGCAGGCTGGACTTCATAAATGAGCTAGGCAAAGAAAGTGGCTTGCAAACTCAGTAAGTACAGTCAGAGCACCAGTCTGGATGGAGAGGAAGAGGAGGTATGACAAAGGTCAAGATGTCAAAATTGTATCTGAGAAAAACAGATGCCCAGTGTAGTACTATTATATGTATATATTCAGAATAGTTCATGAATCTATGCTCAGGTATTTCATAGTCTGTGAATGGTTGTAAATCTTTTTACACTTCTGAATTCAAACTAAATTAAAGGTATGGAATACTTAAATTTCTTTTTTTTAATTTTTATTTTTATATCAATCAGAGGTTAGGTACTTTGCATCCCCGGTGTAGCCCCCTCCCTCTTCCCTCCCACTCTCCCACTCCCTCCCTCATCTTCTCTCCGCCCACTCCAAGTCCACCGACAGGGGAGGATCTCCTCCCCTTCCATCCGACCCCAGTTCATCTTGTCTCCTCAGGGCTAGCTACAATGTCCTCCCCTGGGATCTAGCCAGGCTGTTACTCCCTGGCGTGTATGGGGGAGGGTCAAAGAGCCAGCCATCAAGTTCATGACTGAAACAGTACCTGTTCCCCTTACTAGGGTCTTAAGTTGGACACCGAGCTACTATGGGCCACTTCTGAGCGGGGGTTCTAGGCCTTATCCATACATGGTCCTTGGTTGGAGAAACTGTCTTGTATAAGACCCCTGTGCCCTGCTCAGTTTGGTCTTTGTGGAGCTCTTGTTCTCCACAAGTCTTATTAACTTCCCCTATTTTTATTATTATCTCCCACCCTCTTAAATTTCTTACACACTAAGTTTGAGCCATTTGCAAGGTATTTCTTATTAATGTTTTCTATGACATATTCCATTTTAAGCTTCTGTAAATTTTTATTTTGCTATTATTATTATGATTATTATTATTTTGCCTTTTTTTGAGACAGGATTTCTCTGTGTAGCCTTAGCTGTCCTGGACTCATTTTGTAGGCCAGGCTGACCCTGAACTCACAGAGATCTGCCTGCCTCTGCCTCCCTGAGTGCTGGGATTACAGGCTTGTGCCACTACGCCTGGCTTGCTGTAATTATTTTTAAACTTTATTATAAAAACATTGCAAATAAAAAATTAACACACTGAAATTAAACAAACTAAACAATATATGTGCAAATACCACAAATATCCATTGGGTTACGGCCTTCATTATCAGCATGGTATAGTTTATTTTTACTAAGCACAATGGGTCTTTGAATGGATCATCTCAAATGTTTTCTTGTTTGTTTTAACAAACTGTATTTTACACTGAAAAACTAGAGTCCAATACATGAAACAGCTGCAGGGAGGTTGCAGTGAAGCAGGAAAGAATAAAAAGCACATGGCTGCAAAGCTCTGGGCCAGCCAAGGTTACTACCACCAACCAATGGCCCGTATGCCCATACACATGCTGCTCAAAATGTAGGAAGATGAGAAGTACAGCTTAAAAGCATTTAATGTAAATCTACTATGAGAAAAATACCTTCTAACGAATGCAACCTGAATTATCTGGAAGATTCACTGACATGATAGACCTCACATTCTACTGTGCTGTATAAAGTCAGCATTGCTGTCTGACTAACTAGACATCCAAAGTACTTTGCAGAATGTACGCTATAGACAAATACCAGGGCTATGTTTATATAAACTGCAAATGATTAGAGCTATGAGTGAAAACAGAACGTCTCTCAGAAAAGTACAAGTAGACAGAGTTCTACGTTGTCATGAATGCTGTTCCACATCAAATAAAACTAAATCACAAAGCACACATGCTTTCATCTTCCCAATAATGTCAACACACACTTTTTAAGAGCTCACTATTAGTTCATTCTTTGTCATAACGAGGAACCAGGAAAAGAATCTACATGGGCAAAAATTCAGTGCGCTGACACATAGATTTGGGATTTCAGGAAATTGAGAAAAATGTGACTGAAGTGAGATCCTAGGATTAAATCAATTGCTTACAAAAATAGTATCACAAAGCAAACTCTTAACTTGAAGCACTGTACCTTTCGTATAAATCTCACCATCAAGGCTGCTGCCACAGTCCTTGTAAGCACCAGGCTTCCTTTAAGCCTAATGGACCTGATTAGCATTTGGAGGACGCTGAAAGCTTGAGGTGTTAATTGGCTCCCTTTCCTAGCCACTTTGGGTTTTGTGTTTTATTTTCATTTTACAGAATGCAGGAAACAAAGTCTGGGACCATTGAATCTATACACTAGTTTTCTTCAACCCAAGCAAAACAAAAAAACCCAGCACAATGTACCTTCCTGAAGATAACTAACTCCTACTTAAAGCAAAAGGTCATTAAAAAAAATTTACAAATTCAGCAGGCATGGTGGCACACACCTGTAATCACAGCACTCAAGGAGGCAGAGGCAGACAGATCCCTATGAGTTTGAGGCCAGCCTGGTCTACAAAGGGCGTCCAGGATAGCCAAGGCTACACAGAGAAAACTTGTCCTGAAAAACAAACAAAACAAACCAAAAAATTTACAAATTCACGAGATCAATAAGTGAAAGTTCTTAACTGTTTCTAAATTACCAACAAAACAAAACCCAAAAGTGAACAGCCATGTTAAAATTTAGGATTTTAGACTTCCCTTAAAGGACTTTCCAGTCAGCAAAAATGTTTTTGAAACCCCAGGATAACCTAGTCGGAACCAGGGGGAACAATGCTGTGTGTGTGTGTAACCAGTGAAATCCTGAGCCTCCTTAGACAGATGGGGCTGCCAGGCACAGGCCACTAACTGCATGACTCTGAGGGTCATCCATGCCACAGCTTTTGGGTTTGTGGGACAGTAAGGTACAGACGAAGGGGTGTCTGCTTCTGGTTTGTACAAAGGTCTCCTATGGGCCAGCACCAGTGTTGTTAGGGCTGGGGAAAGCCAAGTAAAGAGAAGAAATTCGTACTTCATACCCCATCACTCTGCCCAGCAAAGGCTAATGTCAGTCTTTTCCTTCCATGTTCTGTCCAGGGAAGGACTAGGATCATCAAGTTATGACTTTGTTGGCAGAGAACATATTGTATTTGTGGCCAGAATAACTTCAACCTAGGAACTACGAGGCTAAATTGGTAGGAATCCCACAATGAGAGAACAAATGAAATGGAAAGGCACACCCCCACTGGACACACCCCAACCTGAGCCCAGCCAGAGCTCCCAGGCACCCTTAAGCCATAGGCTGTGTCCCCAGCTCAGTCAGCTCCCCCTTAAACCCGCTACAGCTCAATCACTGCACAGCAGAGGCTACGTGCACTGCTGTGTTCTTCAACCAATATTTTAATGCAAAGATAAGAGTACTTAGATCAAGATGTATAGGATCAGCATATATAATCACATCACGTTGGGCAAATGACATAACTGGCTAGAATATGTATTTAAAATATGGCCTATACAAAGTTCTGTAGGAAAAACTAAGAGCAGCAGGAAATCATGAAAACCCTATTCTGAAAGAAAATGAAATCAAGGAGGCAAGAGCACAGGTAAGATGCAGTTAATACTTGTAAATGGATCTGGCTAAGCTAAAAAAAACTGAGAAAAAAAAAGGACTGCTATAAATTAGACAGGACAACAACTTTTCTCACTGCCCTGTAGGTGTATATTTTACATTTCAATAGTTTTGCATCTCAGTGGAGACTGATCAATTTTAGTCCTTTTAAATGGGCTTTCAGAAAAAAAAAGGCTTTCATATATAATATCCTTATTGCTGGATTCATCCTTTTAAAACTTAAACACACACACACACACATCCTCAGAAAGCTATAGTACAGGGTTAGACAGAATTAGCTCTAGGGTGATTCATAAAATGGCCAGCAAGGTGGTTCTGCAGGCAAAAGTGCTTGCTGCCAACTCTTATGACCTGAGTTAAATCTGCAGAACCTACATTGCAGAAAAAGGTGTGTCCCAAGAGCTGCTGTCTCTGGCCTCCAGGGGGGTATATCCCTCTCAAGCCCCATAAAAACAAAACAAGCACACCAGAGTCACATTGTCCTTATACTCTTATACTGTACTGTGGAGAAATGAAGGTAGTAGCAGCAGGTGTGGGTTTGCGCCCACACACCCTTCCGTCATGTATCAGCGCTCAACTTATTTAACCTGGGAGGTTGGGATTTTTGTCTCTTCTTACTTCAACCTGTTTGTTATAAACAGAACTATTCCAGAAGGGATGGAATAAACACTACTAATCTTACCCTTTATCTGAAGGAGATTTCATAAGGTGCTTCTACACAGCGACTCTGTTGGCCAGTGTATACAGTTACATATAAATAAGAGGGCTCTACTGCAAAGCAGCTGCCTGAGGAGCCAGCTCCTTGGGAAGGAAGAGGGAGGGGAGAAGACAGGAATGAGATCAAAGGGCTGCTCAGGGCCTGCTGGAGGCTCTGTTACCCTGTTCAGAGACCTGCTCGGTGGAAGCTGGTGAGTGGGGGTGAAATTCCTCCCATCACCCCCACTGTTCCTCAAACTTGCATCTAAGATGAAATATGTGGGAAAGGAGGAACAGAAAAAAAATGCTGGGATTTGGGGCTCTACTGAACATGTGAGAACCATCCACATGGTTCTAGTTATATATAAAATGCTCCATGGATTTCAAGGATTACTTGTAATGCAGTAAAAAATGTGACAAAGGAATTAAGAGCAGTGAGTGATGGGAAATGGATAAAAGGGATCTTTGAAAGCTGATGACTTCTGTTAAAACATTTCACTCATTTATTGCCTTTAAAGCAACAGGTGCTTCACCCTTCTGTCTCTACTTTTTATCCATGAAGTGACAAATTACAAAAAGTAAGTTCTCTGTTCTTTGTTGAACATTCTTTGGTCTCTGCATTTCTCAAGAATAAAGAGGGAACAGAAAGGGCCTTTCTTACAGTATTACAGCTTTCAGAATGTCCAATACACACACACACACACACACACTGCATTAGACAAAATATAGTAAGTAAGACCTATTCATTTGGGGCCTTTATTTTGGAATTGGTAATAATCTGGATGAAATAAAATTGCTTTGCCTCTGAACATTCTGTGCTGTGACTGAATGTCTTCTCTTAAGGGAAACTTTACGATTGGAAATTTTCACTCATTACAAATTTTCTACTTTGTTCCGGATGAAGGAGATTTTATTGTATATGAAACACAATACTCCAGACTAAATTAGAAATCTTCACTGCATGAGCTACGTCTCATGGTAAATTCTACAGAATGACAGAGCCTTAGCCAAGGAGACAAAAGCTATTCTCAGAAAACCTGGGAACTGGGAACGCTTCCCTGGCATCTCAGCGCTGTGTCTGTAGTGATGGTACTCAGACTTCTTTTGAAGCTAGGGGAGTGAAGGTGGCTGTTGTTAGACAAGCACAATATGAGGAAATGGCATATGTGTGTGTTATATATTATTGTTACATTTTATTCTTATAGGTATAACACACATTCTCACATACTTCATCCCAACCCACCAAATAGACTTGTGTCTAATGAAGAAAAGTGCTGATGAAAAAAGAAACACACATCTTCTCTTTTATTGCGTTTCCCCCTCCAAAATAGACTACTGAGTACAATATGCATTTTTCCTTTTCTACTACTGCCTTCTAAGGGCTACACTGTGACTTTTGTGATCTAAACCGAAAGTTTAATTTAGAATGCAAGTGATCTCTCACACACACAGTTTAACACTGTAAAATATTATCAGTGTTCCTCATTCCAATTTAATTAAATAATATTTTCATAAGAACTAGTTGAATTACTTTGGCTTATTCCCTGTAGAGTGTAGGTAAATACTGTGTGAACTTTTTCTACAACTATTTAACGTCAACTTATGTAACAAACAGTACACACCTATGACAAAGCATCAAGCAGAGATTTAAAAAATGGCTCCTTGCTTCCCATTGGAGGGGGATTACAGAAAGTGGTGTTGGAATAGATGAAGGAAGGAAAGGAACAGCACTTAGCCATTGTGTATGCTCCATGAGGATAACATTTAAGCTCTGATCACTATTTTTGCAGGTCATAAATCATGGTATTTTGGCTTTCCATTTTTTTACAAGATATGCACCAGACTAGTGTCTTTAAAGATTTTGTAATTAATTATACATAAAACTAGTAACAGGTTTGGTATCAGGACATTCATCTGGGGTGTGAGCCTTCCTTCCTGGGTCGCTGAGCAGGTAAGAAGGAACTTTTGTGACAGTCTGGTCTAAGCAAGGAACCACTGGTACTCATGCACACAGCTCTTGGAAAGCAGAGCTTCAGGGAGGCTGGGAATGCTGTGGGGGCTGAGTCAGGGTCAGAAGCTGCAGGCAGGACCCCAGCACTGAGGATAGTGTGTCATGCAGTATGTGGCACAGTATGGAGCAAGGAAGGGCTGGATTAAAGGATTCCCTTCCTCTTCCCACCCCTTCCTGGGAACAGCTGCATCTGTGGCCGTGGCATTTCATAGCTTGGGGCTGCGGAAGGAGAATGACTCATCCTGAGATTATTGTGCCACACTTTCCCCATGCTCTCACACATTCTTGGTACTCTTGCACACCCCACATTCTGACCCTTGGCAAAAGGTTGTTAGCTTCATTTGCTACTCCAGCTTAAGAGGAAAACAGTGAGGTGGCTTTTCAAAGTTTACTGCTGACTAGTGACAGCAATCTCTCAGTCTCCACACCTAATTCCATAAAACCCTTAAATGATTTAAAACATAATTTGGCATGTGTGCTGACCATGTAGAAATGAGGACTTATCCAAAACAAAGCAAGAGCAGAAGCTCTAAAAAACTTTCAGGTAGATGGCAAGATTATGAAAGCTTAAATGTATTCAGTTATAAGTTTCACCGAAGAAGCATACACAGGAACAAAAAATAAGAAAACGAAGGGCAGGTTTGCAACTTCTTGTCAAAAACAAAACCCGTATTTTCATTGATAGTTGTGTTCTTTAGTGAGTTGGCCTCTGTAAAAACAAACCTATTAATTTAAACTGTCAGTCATAGTTCTGATTATCGCTGTCAGGACTGTTTTATAACCAATCTGAATTGCTGGGGTGTCCTTTGCTTTAACACTCATTCTTCGGCCTTTGATCGACCTCAGTGATCCTTTCCAGAAGACAGACTGACCATTTATTTGCTTCTGACTCTAATGAAACATGCGACAAAGCTAAGCACACAATATAGTCAGTCAATTTCCTCATCCTTCCTTACTGGATAACCTTTGTGTTAAGAATTAATTTACCTCCTCCAAGAGTCCTTCCTGGAGCAGCCATCTGGGTTAAGTGTCCTCCCTTGTGAGAACATTTTTTATCAGTGCTCCAATGCCCTATATGGGAACTATCTGCCCCTCTGGAGTACTCCAAGAATAGGAAATGCCTTGTTTCTCTTGTACCCTACTGCCCAGTACACAGCTAACACTGCTAGTGCTCTGGAGATATGTATCACAAACCAATGGATTTTTGTGAATTGGGACCAGTTACATTTAAGGTGTGCTATTAAAAAACTTCAAAAAAGTTTAGTCTTAGAACCAATATACATTATCTGTTTTAGTGCATATACCTCGACATTAATAATGTAGTAAAAGTTTTAGATGTTAATGTGTGCTCTGCTACATGCAATTTCACTAAAGAACCACACACATGAACAGAAATAAAGGCCCTTTGTATTCATTTTATTATAAACACAAATTATGCATAGTCTTACTGTAGTTTTTCAGGTCTTTCATAAAGGGAGCAGAGGAAAGGAAGCCATCAACAGGTGCTGGCTGTGTTTCTCTACAGCAGAGGGTACTGCCTTGGTTCTGCTCTGCACAGAAGCCATGGAATGAATTTCTCAGAAACAGGACGCTCTGAACCTGGATTATGCCAGCTGTCTCACACTCCTGTAAATCTCAATAAATGATCTGATGGATTTCAGGCCTTCTACTATGGTTGGTTTAGGTCTTAATGGATTTTCCCCTGCTTCATCTTTGAGTCCTTCGACAGACTGGAATATAACATTTCTGAAACAGCTCTGCTATTAGAATATGTCTGCAGGAAATGAGCAGCAGCACCAGCAAGGACACCGAGATGCTGTCCACACTCTGGGCTCGTAAGAAAGTCACCAGCAACTGACTCAAAGGATACATGGCCACGGGCTCTAAATGTGCAATACAAATAGCAAAGCACTCTGGCAAATTAATTTCTTGTTCAAGCAAAGACTTTTCAGGGTCTGTTGTGTATAAAGGCAGTAAAATCATCTAAGAGTTGGGATTTGTCAATTTTCCCATTCTATTTTTCCATCTTGTCAACAGAGTTCATGATGATATAAGTATGCTTATATTAATTTTGAAGTTACTTAGACGATTCTTTAAAAACTCTGTAATAGAATTTGCTATGAAATCTCTGAAAGAACAATTTTTTTTGGTCTTTAAGCAAAACAAAAAAACCACTGTAAGAAAGTGGTTCTTTCTTACAGCTTCTCTTAATAGGTGCTACCACTACTAGTACTCAGCTCCTTCTTTTCCTTACTTCTGCAGATTGCATTAAACTATCTTTTATACTTAGTACATCTGAGTGAGAACTACCAGAGTCTAATCAAGCCCGTCCACACAGCTAACCATGTAATGCTAACCACATGATGATCAGACAGCGCCTTCAGCCACTCAGCTGGTCAGCATGGCAGTCGCAGGTCCACCTTTGGGGCACCCGAGCCACAGACAGACAAAGGAGTGCTGCTACACCACCAAATAGTGGTGCCCTGACCAGACTTCAATTCTGCAGCAATTCCTGGAATCCCAGAAACTCCACCGCTGTAGGCTGAAACATGACAGAATTATCTTCCTAGGGATCTGCTTTTGATTAAGCTGATTTCTTAATTGGGTGATTGTGGCTAAACGAAACCGAAAAAGACTTTGTTTTAAAAAATACAAGGATGTGATTTAGTCTCTTGACATTCCTACTACATACACAAACCACAGAAAGCAACGATGTACATCTTCTTGTACACAACCCCAGAGTAGACAACTAAGCCCTTTACATTTTGCCTGGCATACCTGGAGCAATTTTTTGACATATGCCTCTTCTACTTAAATTTTATGTTATCTAACTTAAAAGCTAGTTTTCATTTCCCAGATACAGAGCAGCTGAGGAATTAAGGATAAAGACACCTGGGATCTTAAGGTATGAGACTCCTAGTACAGGACATATGGAGCATATACTGTGAATAAAGGTAAGATTGTATAAGGCCTTATGGCTAGTAATCACAACTTTTGTGATTACATTCTGTCATACATTCATGGAAGTTTCATAAATGGAAATGAATAGCTTTTTTGTATAACCAGATGTACTAAAATATGATTCACAAAGTATTACTTTAAAGTTGTATTGAAATCCAGAAGCATTAAATAATAATGTTACATATGGAATTAGGTTACTAGAGATGTTACTCCTATTTTATCACACACGACCTTTAAGCTGTTACCATTAGTGGTTCAGGATGTGTTTATGCACAGGTGTCATTCTCGAGCAACAAAAGCCCTTACATACACGGTCTACGAATGCATTAGAGCACAAGCAGAAGCAACCTCTTACGTGGGCTCTGTGAAACAGAGCTGCCAGAGGAAAGATGAAACACCTTCTGCTTTTATCGTTATCATTTGTTTTTCTCTCTTCCTTGGCCCCGCAGGAAATTTCCTCCACATACAGTGCGACAGACAAGTATGGTTCTATTATGTGAAAGGGAAGACAGGCCTTTATTCATGCAGGACAAATAGCTATGCCAAATCACAAATTACCTCTAATTACAGGGGATAGCTGTGTCATCTTTTTTTTTTTCATAATCTAGCCATTTACACACTTTGATTTTTTTGACTTCCATTTAGGTTTATTAACATCAAAGTTTGTTAGCATTTATCTGTTTTTAGGCATTTTTACCTAAGGCAGTAAGATAAAAACAAAAAACAAAAATGCCCCGAATTTCTCTGCATTCTTGTAAGAAAGATTTACATGTTCATTGACCTTATGTTTCATGGTTATCAAACTTCTATGTGTTGCTGTAAAGTTTATTACCTGTGGCATATCAATTTAAATGAACATGAACACAATCAAGCACAGGCAAGCAAGTCTCAGTTTTATTCACTGTTAATGTTTTATCATCTTTCTACTCCTTTGCACAAAAATACACACCACAATACATCTGCTGCCACTTACCTAATGCTCTTTGGTTAGGCATGCAGTGCTAGGAGAGACTGGAAACTGTTGCATAGAGGACTTTACTGTATGTGCTACAGGAACCCAACAGAAACAGAAGGAGGAAACACTGTTTCAGTCACAGGATCAGTTAGGCTTCTACATGAAGGTGTAACAAGGCTGCTCCTCTACTCTTGCTGAGTTTAACTCAAATGAATAACTCACTTGAAGCACAGTGCGGTACCTCACAGCATCTCAACCTTCCTGGTCTGCATCACTCCTGTTAGCATTTTCTCTCCACTAGAAGCCTGTACCAGCAACACAACTTTTCCAAGTCACCATACATCTTTCCAGTGTCCGGTAGATATTATTCACCATCTCTGGTGTGTACAGTCTTTTGAGCTCTCTTAGCCTTCAGGAAGGAGTGTGACATACATGTCCAATATAGGGCTTAGAACTTTACTGTTTCTTATTCTTTGTACACTGACCAGTCAAGGGTCTCTGCAATGTACTGCAAGAAGCATCTCTCATGAGAGCTGAGAAATGCCCTGATTTATGGGCATAATAATAAATCATTAGGAGTAACTGAAACACTATCCATACAGTAGAATAACAGTACTCGGTTCTTCCCTAGGACCTATCTAGCCACAGATTCTTGGTCATTTTCAGTGCCAGGTATGGGTTTCATCTCATGGAGTGAGCTTCAGACTCATCCAGAAAGTGGTGGTTACTCCTGTAACCTCTGAACCACTATTACCAGTGGGTACATTTTGTCAGGCCAATTGGGAGTGTGAGTTTAATGGGAAAATCCTGTCATTACACTGACTTAGACCAGCAGGTCATTGTTCAGTGACAGGCTCCAGATGATGAGAAATAGAGACAGGAAAGTTGGGGAAAGGAGGTCTTATAGAAGCTATGGCTAATGCCAAGCAAGTTTTATTAAAAATTTTATATATAGTTTCCAGGAGAAAAATGGGACAGAATCAGCAGAAAACTATACTACGATGGGATGAAGTCAGCAGGAAGTAATCAAGCAATGTTGCACAAAGAAAAAAAGTGATATTTCAAGTACATTACAGGGCAAGTGCTCAGTGACTTTGGGATTAATAAGCATAGCACTTAGGGGTGGAGAAAAATCAAGTTCCCAGCATTCAAAACTTCAGTTCCTCTAAAGCCTTGGTCCCAGGCCATTACTAGCCTTGCCAAGCAAGCAAGCAAGCAGTTTTAGACAGAGTTCTCTCTATAAATCAGGGCCTCAGGAAAGGCCTTGGATCCCAATATCAAACTTCCTCTTATCACATGTTCCCACCACTATGATGTTCTGCCTCATCATGGGTCCATGGCAATAAAGTCAGCTGACCAGAGTGAAACCTCCGAAACTGTGAGCCAAGATAAATATATTCTCCTTTGTTTTTTTTCCACTGACAAAAACTGATGGACATACTTTGTAAGTTGCTAATAACTAAATAAGGGCTTAAAGTGGATAGATTTTTAGCAAGCCTTGGATCTCACCTTTCTTCTCTTGAGGCTTTTGTGATACAACCCAGGCTGACTTGGAGTCTAAGACTCCCTCAAGTCCTGTCTCCCAAGTCCTGGTATTACAGACGTGGGCTACCACACCCATCTTGGTTTATCTTTTTTCCCTCTCTTTCTGTCTTTGTTTTTCAGAAAGGGTCTCTTTATTTAGTCCTAGCAGTTATTAACTTGCTATGTAGACCAGGCTGGCCTCTAATTCACAGAGCTCCTCCTGCGTCTGCCTTCTGAGCGCTTTTCTGTTTGTTTGTTGTCTTTCATAATTCAATGAACTCAGACTTAGAACTCTATAACAGGGAGCTAATTTGCTTTTTCTCCCCTATTATGAAGATATAAAACCCAATCTGTTAATTAATAATATAAAATTTAGTTAGTTAGTTTGTTTTCCCAGACAAGGTTTCTCTGTGTAGCCTTGGCTGTCCTGGACTCACTTTGTAGACCAGGCTGGCCTCTAACTCAAAATGATTCTCTGCCTCTGCCTCCTGAGTGCTGGGATTAAAGGTGTGCCACCGCGCCTACCTCAAATTCAGGTATTTATAATACATTTCTAGAATAGAATTAACTAAATAAATTATGTGAGACAGTGACTGGAATATGATATTATGCTACATTTTATTCTTGGATAAAAGCCTCAAACTGAAATTACAGAAAATTTATTTAAAAAGTAAAATAAAGACTTGAGGCTTTAAGCCATTCTTGATAACTAGGAAGACCACAATAGCATTTACTAGCCTTCATACTAAGTTCATCATCTACCACTATTAGACCGCAGTGACAATCACAGCACCTTCATCATCCTCAGCTTGTTCCACTTTACTTTGGGGAACTCTCTTTTTACCCAAGGGAAATTCTGCTTATACACACACACACACATTCTCTCTCTCTCTCTCTCTCTCTCTCTCTCTCTCTCTCTCTCTCTCTCTCTCTCTCTCTCTTTTGAGATGAAGTTTTACTGTGTAGTGCAGGCTGGCCTTCTTGAACTCAAAGATCTGCTTGCTTCTGCTCTGAATACCTTGTTTGTGATTTTCTTTTAAGAGTCTATTCTACACTCATGATTTCCTTTTTCCTAAGGATGAAAATTCTGTTAAACAACGAACATATCTTAATTGAAGTGAAGAAATCATGAGCATGTTCTCATATTCTAATGCAATGGTAGGCCGTGTCTGCCACCTGGTCCAAACAAAAGGTTTTGTAAAGCAGCACAGGTTTACTCTAAGATGTATATGGGTTTTAGATATGTTAAAACGTGTGTTGGGAGGTGTCTTTAGATAAGTGAAATGTAAGTATAAAGATGCTACAGTGCTCTAATTAAGTCTATTTAAAAAATGATTTCTAAGTTATCTGGTATTCGAACAGGTAATATATGCATGCTAGATCACACTATAAAAAAAAAGTCTGAGTGTGGGCTAGAGAGATGGCTCAGAGGTTGAGAGCACTGGCTGCTCTTCCAAAGGTCCTGAGTTCAATTCCCAGCAACCACATGGTGGCTCATAATCATCTATAATGTGATCTGGTGCCCTCTTTTGGTGTGTAGGTACACATGCAGGCATACCTAATAAATAAATTTAAAAAGTCTGAGCTTCACAACTAATAATATAGAGACTCTAGATTCTTATAAAAAAAATGCAAATGTTAACTAACAACATTAATAGAATCAGCATGGGCAGGAGGAGACCCTTCTGATAGACGGCCAGTGAGAAGAAATGATACCAACAGAAATTAAGTCTCACTGTGGGTGTCAACATTTTAAAATTAAGAAGCCAGGTGATAGCACACACCTTTAATCTCAGCACTCAGGAGGCAGAGGCAGGTGAATATCTATGAGTTTGAGGTCAGCCTGGTCTACAGAGCAAGTTCCAGGACAGCCAGGGCTACATAGAGACACCTCCCTCAAAACAAAAACAATTAAGAGTAATCCAAGCTTCCTACTACACTGCAGTCTGCCTTGATGCCACTGAAATGCTCAAACATAGTAAAAAATGAGGTGATACTGAGGTAAAATATATGTCTAAAGATATGGGTGGTCATGGTTCTTTGCCCCATTGACTGCGAGAATGAAGACCATTCTCAGCAATCAGATGGTCAACATCCCAGAAAATGTCTACATCACTCTGAAGGGGCACACAGTCATTGTGAAGGGCCCCAGGAGAACCCTGTGGAGGGACTACACATTCATGTAGAGATGAGTCTTGGAAAGAAAAAGAAGAGGCTCCACGTTGACAAATGGTGGGTAACAGAAAGGAACTGGCCACTGTCAGAACCGTCTGCAGTCATGTTCAGAACATGATCAGGGGTGTTACGCTGGGCTTCCGCTACAAGACGAGGTCTGTGTATGCTCACTTCCCCATGAACGTTGTTATCCAGGAGAATGGGTCTTGGGTTGAAATCCGAAATTTCTTGGGTGAAAAATACATCCGCAGGGTTTGGATGAGGATGGGTGTTGCTTGTTCTGTCTCTTGAGCCCAGAAGGATGAATTAATCCTTGAAGGAAATGATATTGAACTTGTCTCATATTCAGTGGCTCTGATTCAGCAAGCCACAACAGTTAAAAACAAAGATATCAGAAAGTGTTTGGATGGTATCTATGTGTCTGAAAAGGGAACTGTGCAGCAAGCTGATGGAGAAGACCTAAGTTACTCTGCTCCAGAAAAAAAGATCCTGAATTATAAGTACGATCTGGGGTGTCTATGGGAACAAAAGACTTATACTGAAAAAAGAAAAAAAAAAGATATGGGTCCTGTAGGTAACTATAGTGGACACAGATCCAAAAATCATACTATTCAATATTTCTAAGGTATGTTGACATGAAGGGTAATTTTATTATACCTACCAATATTTACAAAGATCTATCTTAAAAGTATTCGTTGGAGGACATCAGCAGGCAACTGTACATATGAACTCACAGCAACTGCTACAGTGTGCACAGAGCCATGCAAGCTTAAGCCAGATGAAATCCTAGCACAGAGGGGAAAGAGGCATAGAGGGAGCTATTGGCTCTGATTACTGCTGGGAGAGGGAGAGTCAGCTTTCGTTTTTTGTTTGTTTTTGCGACAGAGTCTCTTACATAGGCCCGCTGATCCTAGAACTATGTAGACCAGCCGGTCTCCCATGGGCCACCAGGTCTGGCAACAGAGGTGTGACACCTGGTCTATCAACTACACTCCAGTAGTGGCCCCACAGCTCAGCCGTTGTTATTCTAAGCACAGCAGTTGTGACTACCTGCATGAGACCCTCATAAGATTGGGTCTGTTGAGTTCTCTCACAGGAAAGGAAGACTATCAGACTCTGCCCTGGGACTCCAGACACTCCCTCCCACCCACACCCTACACACTCAGCTATGTGATTCCATCCCAGCTGCCCTGGCCTTGGGAGATGCTAGAGTATAAAGTAATGGCAGTGGGAGACTCCCTCCATGCAGCTTTTGGGAGGCTGATGCTCATGTCAGGGTAGGGCTTTTCGGTGATACAGCTGATTTGCCATCAACCACACTCCTGAACTGAGCAAAACAAACTCACTAGCTCGCTAGGCTGGACCAGATGGACCTCTTCCTTTGGCTGCCAGTGCTCTCTTCAGGGTAAATAGGCACTGTTCACATCCCTTCAGAACTTCACATATTAAGTCCTTTGTTAGAAGCACTCAACTGAGAGTTTCTTGTCAGGAGCCCACCACAGAGGGCCTCTGAAAAGACTCTACCCAGCAGTGAATCAAAGCAGATGCTGAGACTTATAGCCAAACTTTGGGCAGAGTGCAGGGAATCTTAGGAAAGAAGGGGGAGATAGAAAGATCTGGAAAGGACAGGAGCTCTACAAGGAGCAACAGAACCAAAATATCTGACATAGGGGTCTTTTCTGAGACTGATACTCCAACCAAGGACCATTCATAGAGATAACCTAGAACCCCTGCTCAGATGTAGCCGATGGCAACTCAGTGTCCAAGAGGGTTCCCTAGTAAGGGGAATAGGGACTGTCTCTGACATGAACTCAGTGGCTGGCTCTTTGATCTCCTCCCCCTGAGAGGGGAGCAGCCTTACCAGACCACAGAGGAGGACATTGCAGACAGTCCTGATGAGACCTGATAGGCTAGGGTTAGATGGAAGGGGAGGAGGACCTCCCCTATCAGTGGACTTGGAGAGGGGCATGAGAGAAGATGAGGGAAGGAGGGTGAAATAGGGAGGGAATTGAGGGAGGGGGCTACAGCTGGGATTCAAAGTGAATAAACTATAATTAATATAAAAATTTAATTAAATAAAAAAAATCCGAACCAGGGTTTTCTTCAGATACTGATGTACCAACCAAGGACCCTGTATGGAGAGGACTTAGACGTAGCCCATAGGCAGGACAGTCTCCATTAAAAAAAAAAAAAAAAAGAGTTTCCTTGTCCCCCGTAACCTGGCAGAACTGTCCTCACTCTATACCGGTTATCTGTGTATTGTTTCTCAGCTCCCAGCCACTCTTTTTGGGACTGCTCCATGACACTGGGGCTGGGGTTTGTGAATTCTTCTCTTGCCAGCTGGAATAACTTTACCCTCTCAACAGAGGTTAGTGGACTGATACTGGAAGCCACCAGAATAGAAAAGCATTTGTTCCTTTGTTCCAGTCTGCCATATTTATTCAGAGATGGAGCCCAAAGGCCCACATCAAAGGTCAAGGCCACTTCCGATGGGTAGGTACAATGGCCTTGGCTGCACCTTCAGGAAAACATCTTTGCACTGGGCATTTCCAAACAGCTCTACTGAGCAGCTTCTATGAAGACACTCAATCCAGCACACAGTGATTATGAAATGCTGTGAAGGTGAGTGATTATATAGACCAGATTCAGCCCAATCACCCTTTCCAGAAATGGCAGAGTCCTACTGGTAGGTCTCTTCAGCAGCAGAAGGCTTTACATTGCCATGGCTCTATCCGTAACTGCTTTGAAGGGGCTGATTCTCAGCTTTGGTGTCCCAGCACCTTATTTCCTTCAGTATTTGTTCTTCTCTGCCTAGGGCTAGGTAGCTATTTTTGTCCCCACTACTTTTCTGGGGTTCTTTCTCCCAAGAAAATTGTGAGAGCACTGTAAAGACACAGACCTTATTTTGTAACCTTCAGTCGAGGTGAGTAGTATCACACAAGTACATGCACCATGCATTTAACAAAAAAGTTAAATACATTTATTTATTGGTTGATTCATATTGTATGTGTACACAGTGCATGTCTGTGGAGGTCAGAGAATAACTTGTAGGAATTACTTTTCTCCTCTCACCATGTAGGTTTCAAGGGCTGAACTCAGGTTGCCAGGCTTGGCAAATGCTCCTTTACCCACAGCCATCTTGCCAGTCTCCAGCATTTAACTAGTCCATAACACCAAAATACACACTCAGTTGGGTTTTGACATATGCCAGGACTGTTTCCATTAAAAAGTAAACTAATTGGTCTGAGATTTACCAGTGGAAGCATCTCAGTTATTTGGAGTAAAATCATGAATTTAATGTAAATTCTAAAATTGACTTTTGCTATATTGTGATAACAAAAGACCAAATCTTGTATAAAGACATATATAAATGCTAATAACATTAAAATTACAATTTGATAGGAATAGATGAAAGAGATGAATTTTACACTTTTGAGAAAATTACATTATTATTAGAATTAAGTCCTTATCAATTTATTTACTCATTCAGTTAAATATTTATTGCATTTATATGCCGGTCATAATACATCCATGGAACAGATGAAAAGGGTACAGTCTCTTTACTGTTTCTACTGTGAACATGGCATGATATGTGTCTAGGGGTCCAGAGTGTAACTGAGCTTATTTGGGATAATGGGGAATCGTTCTATGATGCTGTCTAGCCTTTCTGTAAGGCTAGCCATACTAAAGCTACTTGATTAAGCAGTGCAGGTCAGTTTATTCCATCACTGGCCTATGCACCCAAATGTAGAGATGAAACAGACAAATAGCCATTCCACTAGAAGACAAAGTAAGTATATAAAATAATTCCAAAAGGAAGAAAAGAAAAACCTGTTTAGTGGCAGAAGTTTGTAAGGATTTATACATACAAATGCAACTAAACCTACTAAGGGGAATAAAACATGAATGAATGTATATAATAAAGAATGTGGACTAACGTTTCACATTTACTTAGAATAGAGAAATAGTTAATATGCACTGTCAGGCTAAATGATTTTACTATTTAAATAGTAGAAGACAAAATTTTCACTGAAAAGCAAACAAAATAAATCTGAAATGATGCCAGGAAAACCTCTAGTATCCAATATTCTATATAACTTGACAAAATTTCGATGCAGCTCACTTATTAATGAACCCTAAAGCAAGTTCTCCTGCAAACTTCTGTCAGGAGGCACTTCCTGTGTTAACCCTGTTGTATGCATATGTTCTGAGACAATGCAGTCACATTTATATAAGACATGTGCAATGTGCAGTTCAGACTCTCTACAATTATCTTGCAAATCAGTTCCCTGACTAAGGTGCTACTATTTCCCTATTATTGTGACAACTCTGTAACTCATTTTCAATTCACTCATTTCTCTAAGGTCTTGATGCTCTTCCCACAGAGCCAACCAAATAGTATATAGCTTGATAAGATCCTGGGCATAACAGGAATTGCAAAATGATACTTTAAGATGCTGTAACAATTATAATAGGAAAGTAACATTTCTATTCAAGACACAATTGGATGCTATAAAATGCTAGTACTAGGCTTCTTACACTTTTCTGGTCCTGATCCAGTTTTTACTTTTTTTTTTTAAAACAAGACCCTAGGTATACAAACCATCTACTGGCAATAAATTATCAAGCTATCTTACAACTGTTTTTATACATATATTTTTACCATTTATTAAAGAGGAAAGCAAATCTTTAGGTAGGGATGGGAAGATGCCTAGCTGAGTACTTGCAGCAAGTAAGAGGACCATAGATAGTTCAGGTCTCCAAAGCCAATGCAAATGCCATAAATGCCAGGTCAGTTGGGTGTGGTGGCCTACCTGTAATTACAGTTAGGAAGACAGATGCCCATTTCTCAGAGAAAGCTGGCTAGCAAGACCAGCCAGAATCTGCAAGCTCTAAGTTTGGTTAAGAGACCCTGCCTCAAAAAATATGGTAGAGTACTGATGGAGGAATATTTCTGCTGTTACCTCAGACCTCCACACGCACATGCGCGCGCGTGCGCGCGCGCGCACACACACACACACACACACACACACACGAAAAAAAAACAAAAAAAGAAAAAGAATTTAAAACAACAGGCCTGCCATCTGGCTTGGTGGGTAAATGAGCATGCTGCTCAGACTGAAGATCCAAGTTTTGATCATTAAGACTCACATGGTGAAGGAGAGAACAGACTCAACAGTTAAGTAGTCCTCTGACCTACACACATACAAACATTAATAATAACATAAAACGTACTTAATAATATAGAAGTGTTCCTTAAGCCCTGGCTGGAGATCTGACCCTGCAGGATAAAGTGCATTTTCAATGTTTTTTTAGAGTTGACTGATACTTTGCTTTTCTAGTTATCAGTGCAAACACACAATATACATAAAGGACACCTAAGTATTTAAGGGTGATTCTAAAATTGTTGGAAATTATGTCCTAATCCCAAGCCAAAATTCGTGTAATGACTTTTTAAAATCAGTAACTTAAAATTTTCAAATCAAATATTTAAACACAATACAATGAAAGATATAGTAATTTGCTACACACTGAGAAACCATGGTAGAAATATATTGAATGTCTCTTTTCTGTTTAACAACTGTTTCTGTAAGAGCAGAAGACTTTGTATGTACACTAAATACACTGCAATATGTAACACACAGTAGTCTGGAGTCTGAGCTGAAGTGTTCAGACAGTGGATACTGTGTTCAGAGCAGGGCTCCAGTGAAGTCACATGTAACAGCAGCAAGCACTGCTAAAAATACCTAGGCTTCCCTGTGTTTGACCTTTGATTTTTTTTTTTTGTCCTTAGGTGTTAGAAGTCTTTTGTTTTATTTTTTACGATTCCATATCCAGTTATGTCTCTGTATGCAATCCTGTATGAGACGCCGCCACCCACAGTTAAGCAGCTGTGTTAGTGTACCTTTAGTTTGCACTCCTAATTAGGTAAGTTTAAATCACAGTTCACTGAAAACCAAGTAACCTCTTTTACCTAAGATGCTTTCTGAAGGGTGGGGCTGGGGCTGGGTGTCAATGAGACTAGAACTCCTGCAATGGCTGCCTACAGTCTTTAAGATAAAAAGTCCTCAGGAGTGGTTGCATTGTCTTCCTCTGTGGCCTAGTAAGGCTGCTCCCCTCTCAGGGGAGGTGATCAAAGAGCAGGCCAATCAGTTCCTGTCAGAGACAGTCCCTGTCTCCATTACTATGAACCCACTTGGACACTGATCTGCCATGGGCTACCTCTGTGCAGAGGTTCCAGGTTATCTCCTTGAGTGGTCCTTGGCTGGAGTATCAGTCTCAGAAAACACCCCTGGACCCAGACTTTTTGGATCTGTTGCTCTCCTTGTGGAGCTCCTGCCCTCTCCAG
Source organism: Pachyuromys duprasi (assembly GCA_028658305.1). Classification (NCBI taxonomy): domain Eukaryota; kingdom Metazoa; phylum Chordata; class Mammalia; order Rodentia; family Muridae; genus Pachyuromys; species Pachyuromys duprasi. Next base: position 5,814,516 of record CM053745.1, on the reverse strand, counting down.
GTCTTACTAGCTCCCACTTCTTTCCTAAGATTCCCTACACTCTGCCCAAAGTTTGGCTAAAAGTCTCAGCGTCTGCCTCGACACCATGCAGGGTAGAGCCTTTCAGAGGCCCTCTGTGGTAGGCTCTTGTCCTGTTCCCTGTTTTCTCCCTCCTCTGATGGACTAGGATCAGAGGGAAGGGGAGGAAGACCTCCCTTATCAGTGGATTGGGGGAGGGGCACAGACAGGGAAGAGGGAGGGAGGGTAGGATTGGGAGGAGAGGAGGGAGGGAGCTACAGGGGGGATACAAAGTGAATAAACTGTAATTAATAAAAATAAAAATAAGTAATTAAAAAAATAAAGCCCTCTTAATGGTCCTTAAAGTGAGGAGCTAACCTCAATGATAAAGTGATGTAAAGGTTTAATAAACCTTGGTTCTGGCCAAGTGTTTCCCCCACCCCAGCCTCAAAAATAAAAAGAGATAAATAGTCCACAATGGCTTAGACTGTTTAATGACATTCCAGGTTGTTGCACACACCCATCTCATAGCTCACTCTTTTGCTGAGTCAAAACTTTCTTCTAGCAGATATTCCAACTACCTATACTCCTTTTCTGCCAAATGAACTCCCAAGGAGCCTCAGGAACCATTTATTTCTCATTCTTTCAGGAAACCAGGGGTGTGCTGGATGGTCTTCTGGGACCCTCTGACAGCACTTACAACATTCCATTAAAATTACCCTCTGCTATCAGACTTTAAGGAAGGTGTCTTTCTTTTTTTAAAAAGTTACTTTATTTACATTGCTCTCATATATATATGTCTGTGCAAGGATGTCAGATCCCTTGGAACTGGAGTTACAGACAGTTGTGAACTGCCATGTGGTCCTGGGATTTGAACCTGGGTCCTTTGGAAGAGCAGCCATCTCTTCAGCCCTGGAAGGTGTCTTTCTAATCCCATTCCTTGCACACAGCCTTGGTACACAGGATTTTAGTAATTATGAAAGATAGAAGAGTTCCAACCTGTCCATTGCTTCATGACCTACACTTATTACTTATTATTGTGGTTTGACCCTGCTCAAACCACAAGCTACTGGTCACACTGGAAAACAGAAAACAGCAGGGCACTATTAACATTATTTTCTCCAATTTTACTGGGTAAGTCATTTAGTGTGATGGATGAAAATGAAGGCTATTCTTAATATATTAGATCTACATGTGATACTTAGTAAAATAAACGTAAAAAGAAACTATGCGCACATGTGCTCCAAATGGTGAAGGAGGATTAATCGTCCCCTTTAAGGAACATATGTTCAAATCACTGCCTTCAATGGGGAGTTTTCAAGCCACAGCGACACCGGATACTCGTTTTCAGCCACTGCTGAGGAAGGAATGTCCATTGTAGGAGTAAAAGCATAAAAACCCTGGTTTTCAATTAGTCCAAAGAGCAGACCAAGCTAATTCTGTCAACAACTCTTATAAACAACTGATGAGATTCTGGGTTTCTTTAGTTAGGGGGAAGGTTACAAAGTCGCAGAGAATGAGGGGCAAAGAGTTGGAGAAAAAAACCCAAAATACTATATTAGTGTGAACTATAAAGTGAAGTTAGTAATTTAAAGTAAAAATAGGCTAGAAAGGAGCCAAAAACAAACAAAACCAGAGAAAAACATTAAAATTCAAAGGGGGTGAAGTGAAATCAACATTCAAATTGCTGAGGGCTTGTGGGTAGGAATTAAACCTGTTTCCTAGACAGCCAGTTTTTGAAGTTTTTGAGTTAATAACAAGTCATGGAATGTGACTACAGTGGCTCTCAATGACCAAGTTATAAATGAGGGGAGCTGAGTGTCATCCAAGATGGCTGCCACGAGAGGACACCGTGTCTGAGGAGAAGGACAGCAGTAACAACACAGCGACCAGGAGACTGAACTCTGGGACCTAAAACGCCAGCATTTGTGATTGCCAGGTGAGCGGAACTCCTACGGTGAGGAAATCAAGTGGGGAAATCCTAGGGACACCCAGTTATTACCCGGAAAAATCTCCGGGTGACCAGCGGTGCACAGCCCTGATCTGAAGGAGCAGCTGCACTGGGAGCCAACAGCCGCCATTCAAGACTGGGTCACACAGTCTCCGGGCCAGACTGAGAAGGCCCGGGGTACCGTTTTAACCGGCCTGCATCCAGCGGGCGCACACTGCTCAGCAACACCTGCAACCACTCCAGACCGTGTGTGTCCATGGGCCAGTCTGAGAAGGCCCCAGATTCTATTCCCCAGACAGGGCTGCATCAGGCGGGCACACTCCCCGTGGAGGCACTAGACACCACCCCGGACTGGGACACACAGCACCAGGTCCAGACTGAGGTGCCCCCAAATACCATCTCAGACCATGGTGCACAGCCCCTGGCCCAGAAGGAGGCGCCAAGTCTCCAGTCTAGAGGAGAGCCCTTAGCAGCAAGCCCAGGTCGGAGCGTGGAGCCTCCAGACCAGAGCGGCGCCCCCAGCTGACATTTCAAACCGGGACACTCAGCCTCTGGCACAGAGTGAGGAGCCAAGCCTCCAGACCAGACGGGTGACCAGCCTGGCGTGCTCACAGCTTCTAGCACAGAGCATGAAGCCGGACACACAGATCCCAAAACAGAGTTCAACTGAGGCAACAACACACACTATCAAACCACTGGAACTCCCTGATCTTCTTGAAGAATACTTCTGACACAAGACATTGACAGTTCCAGTCTGAAGTTTAGCCTTAAAGCACAAACAAATGCCCAGAAGTCGATGTAAGAACTCACGCAACAAAAATCAGGACACCATGGCCCCACCAAAAGCAATGGAGATTTTAATTCAGCGGAGACACAGGAAAATTATGTTAAAGCTATGATTATGCAGATATTAGAGGAACAAAAAGAAGGACAAAAAGAGGAAATGAACAAGGCCCTCAAAGAAATTCAGAAGAATTTAACTGCACACATACAGGAAAAATTAAAGATATACAGAGAGGAAACAACCAAAAAAATAGTCACACACAGTCAATCAGATGAAGGAAACGATACAAAGCATGAAAACAGAATTAGAATCTATAAAGAAGACACAAACGGATAAGAACCTGGAACTGGAGAACTTAGAGAAAAGATCAGGAACCACAAAGGTAAGCATCACCAATAGA